>JAUIMM010000108.1:14097500-14407500 GCA_031769625.1 Taudactylus pleione
TGGTCCAATAAAAGATAACACAAATATTTTCAAATATGCACTTGAAACCAGTCAATAGATTAGACTGAATGTGATGTGTCTTTCCAATTTGGCTATATACATCATCTTCTCATTTAGCGTAGTAAAGCGGAGTATTGCAATACAGGGTGCTGCAACTTAAGTTTTAGCATCTGTAACAATAAGGAAGCATCAGGCCCCAGTGAGATTTGACCCCTGGTTTACAAGACCAGTGCTCTAACCCCTCAGCTATGGAGCCATTTGTTTAAGAGCTTCTATACACATTTTGGTTTCTGGTTGAGGATTGAAAACGATACACAGCAAATTTCAAATCTTTTCCGGTAAATGTACTTTTTTCACTAACAATTGTTGTGTTTATGGTCATCTTAAGGTTCTTCAAGATTGCATCAAGACAGTCACATAAAATTGGCAAAGTACTCATAGTCGTCTATAATAGACTAGGAATGAATTACTTTACTTCTTAAAGAGCTGTTGGAGAAAGGCCAGGTTAACATAAAACAAAATATTTTATCCACCTGCCTTATAAAGGAACACTTCAACTTTGGTTTTCATTATACTTTAACACTAATATGACAATTTAAAATGTAAGCTTATGTATAATGTTTTCTTTCAGTTGGTCCTATCTATTGTGATGTTGAATCCTTTTCAGTATTATTTATGGGGACATTTATGAAAACATGTAGAAGTAGTGTAAGACACCTATGTAAATTGGTGAATACAAATGTTTCTAAAACTAGAAAGTAATACATAGCATTTTCTAACTTTTTTTTAGCAAATAAAATCCAATATGTCATTGCATTTTATTAATTGTATCTCTTTGTCCAAAAATCCACTTTTTACAAATGGCCTATTCTGATATATATGCAATATCTATAATTGAGGCATACCTGGTAGACACTTTGAATCAATTTATTTAAATGCATTTTAAAATGAGCTTTTATATGTTAGTGTGGTGTGTATATAATACAGATACAAAATTGGTCATACTTTCCATGGCTTTCCAACTTTAGGATTAATATGGTGGAATTATTTCAAAATGTTACAGCCGGACATTTTTATAGAGTTATTTGTATTCATTAGTAGTCATTATCCTGAGTCTGCTTGCACATGTAGAGTGTATATGTTTTCATGTTCAAATCAGCCTTCAGTTATATCTATTGGCACCTATGTATATCAGTTCAAAAAATCGGTATCAATTGAGCAAGATCAATTCTGATCTATGCAGTGCATGTTAATATGTGCTTTAAATGCTCTTTTTAAAGAAAGATTATTGGAAATCTTTTATATAAATTTTATAATGATGGTGAATAACCATGCTGGGAGTATCAGTTTGTAAGGAAATTGGTCCAATAAAATATAACACAAATATTTTCAAATATGCACTTGAAACCAGTCAATAGATTAGACTGAATGTGATAAGTGTCTTTCCAATTTGGCTATATACATCATCTTCTCATTTAGCGTAGTAAAGCGGAGTATTGCAATACAGGGTGCTGCAACTTAAGTTTTAGCAACTGTAACAATAAGGAAGCATCAGGCCCCAGTGAGATTTGAACTCACGACCCCTGGTTTACAAGACCAGTGCTCTAACCCCTGAGATATGGAGCCATTTGTTCAAGTGTTTTTATACACATTTTGGTTTCTGGTTGAGGATTGAAAACGATATACAGCAAATTTCAAAGCTTTTCCGGTAAATGTACTTTTTTCATTTACAATTGTTGTGTTTATGGTCATCTTAAGGTTCTTCAAGATTGCATCAAGACAGTCCCATAAAATTGGCAAAGTACTCATAGTCGTCTATAATAGACTAGGAATGTATTACTTTACTTCTTAAAGAGCTGTAGGAGAAAGGCCAGGTTAACATAAAACAAAATATTTTATCCACCTGCCTTATAAAGGAACACTTCAACTTTGGTTTTCATTATACTTTAACACTAATATGACAATTTAAAATGTAAGCTTATGTATAATGTTTTCTTTCAGTTGGTCCTATCTATTGTGATGTTGAATCCTTTACTGTATTATTTATGGGGACATTTATGAAAACATGTAGAAGTAGTGTAGGACACCTATGTAAATTGGTGAATAGAAATGTTTCTAAAACTGTAAAAAGTAATACATAGCAATTTCTAACTTTTTTTAGCAAATAAAATCCAATATGTCATTGCATTTGATTAATTGTATCTCTTTGTCCAAAAATCCACTATTTACAAATGGCCTATTCTGATATATATGCAATATCTATAATTGAGGCATACCTGGTTGACACTTTGGATCAATTTATTAAAATGCATTTTAAAATGAGCTTTTATATGTTAGTGTGGTGTGTATATAATACAGATACAAAATTGGTCATACTTTCCATGGCTTTCCAACTTTAGGATTAATATGGTGGAAATATTTCAAAATGTTACAGCTGGAAATTTTTATAGAGTTATTTGTATTCATTAGAAGTCATTTTCCTGACTCTGCTTGCACATGTAGAGTGTATATGCTTTCATGTTCAAATCAGCCTTCAGTTATATCTATTGGCACCTATGTATATCAGTTCAAAAAATCGGTATCAATTGAGCAAGATGAATTCTGATCTATGCAGTGCATGTTGATATGTGCTTTAAATGCTCTTTTTAAAGAAAGATTATTGGAAATCTTTTATATAAATTTT
This sequence comes from Taudactylus pleione, assembly GCA_031769625.1. Classification (NCBI taxonomy): domain Eukaryota; kingdom Metazoa; phylum Chordata; class Amphibia; order Anura; family Myobatrachidae; genus Taudactylus; species Taudactylus pleione. Next base: position 14,100,184 of record JAUIMM010000108.1, read on the forward strand.
ATAATGATGGTGAATAACCATGCTGGGAGTATCAGTTTCTAAGGAAATTGGTCCAATAAAAGATAACACAAATATTTTCAAATATGCACTTGAAACCAGTCAATAGATTAGACTGAATGTGATGTGTCTTTCCAATTTGGCTATATACATCATCTTCTCATTTAGCGTAGTAAAGCGGAGTATTGCAATACAGGGTGCTGCAACTTAAGTTTTAGCAACTGTAACAATAAGGAAGCATCAGGCCCCAGTGAGATTTGACCCCTGGTTTACAAGACCAGTGCTCTAACCCCTCAGCTATGGAGCCATTTGTTTAAGAGCTTCTATACACATTTTGGTTTCTGGTTGAGGATTGAAAACGATACACAGCAAATTTCAAATCTTTTCCGGTAAATGTACTTTTTTCACTAACAATTGTTGTGTTTATGGTCATCTTAAGGTTCTTCAAGATTGCATCAAGACAGTCACATAAAATTGGCAAAGTACTCATAGTCGTCTATAATAGACTAGGAATGAATTACTTTACTTCTTAAAGAGCTGTAGGAGAAAGGCCAGGTTAACATAAAACAAAATATTTTATCCACCTGCCTTATAAAGGAACACTTCAACTTTGGTTTTCATTATACTTTAACACTAATATGACAATTTAAAATGTAAGCTTATGTATAATGTTTTCTTTCAGTTGGTCCTATCTATTGTGATGTTGAATCCTTTTCAGTATTATTTATGGGGACATTTATGAAAACATGTAGAAGTAGTGTAAGACACCTATGTAAATTGGTGAATAGAAATGTTTCTAAAACTAGAAAGTAATACATAGCATTTTCTAACTTTTTTTTAGCAAATAAAATCCAATATGTCATTGGATTTTATTAATTGTATCTACTTGTCCAAAAATCCACTTTTTACAAATGGCCTATTCTGATAAATATGCAATATCTATAATTGAGGCTTACCTGGTAGACACTTTGAATCAATTTATTTAAATGCATTTTAAAATGAGCTTTTATATGTTAGTCTGGTGTGTATATAATACAGATACAAAATTGGTCATACTTTCCATGGCTTTCCAACTTTAGGATTAATATGGTGGAATTATTTAAAAATGTTACAGCCGGACATTTTTATAGAGTTATTTGTATTCATTAGTAGTCATTACCCTGAGTCTGCTTGCACATGTAGAGTGTATTTTCTTTCATGTTCAAATCAGCCTTCAGTTATATCTATTGGCACCTATGTATATCAGTTCAAAAAATCGGTATCAATTGAGCAAGATGAATTCTGATCTATGCAGTGCATGTTGATATGTGCTTTAAATGCTCTTTTTAAAGAAAGATTATTGGAAATCATTTATAAAAATTTTATAATGATGGTGAATAACCATGCTGGGAGTATCAGTTTGTAAGGAAATTGGTCCAATAAAAGATAACACAAATATTTTCAAATAAGTGCTTGAAACCAGTCAATAGATTAGACTGAATGTGATAAGTGTCTTTCCAATTTGGCTATATACATCATCTTCTCATTTAGCGTAGTAAAGCAATATAGGGTGCTGCAACTTAAGTTTTAGCAACTGTAACCAGTGAGATTTGAACTCATGACCCCTCATTTACAAGACCAGCGCTCTAACCCCTGAGCTATGGAGCCATTTGTTTAAGAGCTTTTATACACATTTTGGTTTCTGGTTGAGGATTGAAAACGATATACAGCAAATTTCAAAGCTTTTCCGGTAAATGTACTTTTTTCATTTACAATTGTTGTGTTTATGGTCATCTTAAGGTTCTTCAAGATTGCATCAAGACAGTCCCATAAAATTGGCAAAGTACTCATAGTCGTCTATAATAGACTAGGAATGTATTACTTTACTTCTTAAAGAGCTGTAGGAGAAAGGCCAGGTTAACATAAAACAAAATATTTTATCCACCTGCCTTATAAAGGAACACTTCAACTTTGGTTTTCATTATACTTTAACACTAATATGACAATTTAAAATGTAAGCTTATGTATAATGTTTTCTTTCAGTTGGTCCTATCTATTGTGATGTTGAATCCTTTACTGTATTATTTATGGGGACATTTATGAAAACATGTAGAAGTAGTGTAGGACACCTATGTAAATTGGTGAATAGAAATGTTTCTAAAACTGTAAAAAGTAATACATAGCAATTTCTAACTTTTTATAGCAAATAAAATCCAATATGTCATTGGATTTTATTAATTGTATCTCTTTGTCCAAAAATCCACTTTTTACAAATGGCCTATTCTGATATATATGCAATATCTATAATTGAGGCATACCTGGTAGACACTTTGAATCAATTTATTTAAATGCATTTTAAAATGAGCTTTTATATGTTAGTGTGGTGTGTGTATATAATACAGATACAAAATTGGTCATACTTTCCATGGCTTTCCAACTTTAGGATTAATATGGTGGAATTATTTCAAAATGTTACAGCCGGACATTTTTATAGAGTTATTTGTATTCATTAGTAGTCATTATCCTGAGTCTGCTTGCACATGTAGAGTGTATATGCTTTCATGTTCAAATCAGCCTTCAGTTATATCTATTGGCACCTATGTATATCAGTTCAAAAAATCGGTATCAATTGAGCAAGATGAATTCTGATCTATGCAGTGCATGTTAATATGTGCTTTAAATGCTCTTTTTAAAGAAAGATTATTGGAAATCTTTTATATAAATTTTATAATGATGGTGAATAACCATGCTGGGAGTATCAGTTTGTAAGGAAATTGGTCCAATAAAATATAACTCAAATATTTTCAAATAAGTGCTTGAAACCAGTCAATAGATTAGACTGAATAAGTGTCTTTCCAATTTGGCTATATACATCATCTTCTCATTTAGCGTAGTAAAGCAATATAGGGTGCTGCAACTGTAACAATAAGGAAGCATCAGGCCCCAGTGAGATTTGAACTCACGACACCTTGTTTACGAGACCAATGCTCTAACCCCTGAGCTATGGAGCCATTTGGTTAAGAACTTTTATACACATTTTGGTTTCTGGTTGAGGATTGAAAACAATATACAGCAAATTTCAAATCTTTTGCGGAAAATGAATTATTTTCAATTACAGTTGTTGTGTCTATGGTCATCTTAAGGTTCTTCAAGATTGCATCAAGACAGTCACATAAAATTGGCAAAGTACTCATAGTCGTCTATAATGGACTAGGAATGTATTACTTTACTTCCTAAAGAGCTGTAGGAGAGAGGCAGGTTAACATAAAACAAAATATTTTATCCACCTGCCTTATAAAGGAACACTTCAACTTTGGTTTTCATTATACTTTAACACTAATATGACAATTTAAAATGTAAGCTTATGTATAATGTTTTCTTTCAGTTGGTCCTATCTATTGTGATATTGAATCCTTTTCAGTATTATTTATGGGGACATTTATGAAAACATGTAGAAGTAGTGTAAGACACCTATGTAAATTGGTGAATAGAAATGTTTCTAAAACTAGAAAGTAATACATAGCATTTTCTAACTTTTTTTTAGCAAATAAAATCCAATATGTCATTGGATTTTATTAATTGTATCTACTTGTCCAAAAATCCACTTTTTACAAATGGCCTATTCTGATAAATATGCAATATCTATAATTGAGGCATACCTGGTAGACACTTTGAATCAATTTATTTAAATGCATTTTAAAATGAGCTTTTATATGTTAGTCTGGTGTGTATATAATACATATACAAAATTGGTCATACTTTCCATGGCTTTCCAACTTTAGGATTAATATGGTGGAATTATTTCAAAATGTTACAGCCGGACATTTTTATAGAGTTATTTGTATTCATTAGTAGTCATTACCCTGAGTCTGCTTGCACATGTAGAGTGTATTTGCTTTCATGTTCAAATCAGCCTTCAGTTATATCTATTGGCACCTATCTATATCAGTTCAAAAAATCGGTATCAATTGAGCAAGATGAATTCTGATCTATGCAGTGCATGTTGATATGTGCTTTAAATGCTCTTTTTAAAGAAAGATTATTGGAAATCTTTTATATAAATTTTATAATGATGGTGAATAACCATGCTGGGAGTATCAGTTTGGAAGGAAATTGGACCAATAAAAGATAACACAAATATTTTCAAATATGCACTTGAAAACAGTCAATAGATTAGACTGAATGTGATAAGTGTCTTTCCAATTTGGCTATATACATCATCTTCTCATTTAGCGTAGTAAAGCAATATAGGGTGCTGCAACTGTAACAATAAGGAAGCATCAGGCCCCAGTGAGATTTGAACTCACGACACCTTGTTTACGAGACCAATGCTCTAACCCCTGAGCTATGGAGCCATTTGGTTAAGAACTTTTATACACATTTTGGTTTCTGGTTGAGGATTGAAAACAATATACAGCAAATTTCAAATCTTTTGCGGAAAATGAATTATTTTCAATTACAGTTGTTGTGTTTATGGTCATCTTAAGGTTCTTCAAGATTGCATCAAGACAGTCACATAAAATTGGCAAAGTACTCATAGTCGTCTATAATGGACTAGGAATGTATTACTTTACTTCCTAAAGAGCTGTAGGAGAGAGGCAGGTTAACATAAAACAAAATATTTTATCCACCTGCCTTATAAAGGAACACTTCAACTTTGGTTTTCATTATACTTTAACACTAATATGACAATTTAAAATGTAAGCTTATGTATAATGTTTTCTTTCAGTTGGTCCTTTCTATTGTGATATTGAATCCTTTTCAGTATTATTTATGGGGACATTTATGAAAACATGTAGAAGTAGTGTAAGACACCTATGTAAATTGGTGAATAGAAATGTTTCTAAAACTAGAAAGTAATACATAGCATTTTCTAACTTTTTTTTAGCAAATAAAATCCAATATGTCATTGGATTTTATTAATTGTATCTACTTGTCCAAAAATCCACTTTTTACAAATGGCCTATTCTGATAAATATGCAATATCTATAATTGAGGCATACCTGGTAGACACTTTGAATCAATTTATTTAAATGCATTTTAAAATGAGCTTTTATATGTTAGTCTGGTGTGTATATAATACAGATACAAAATTGGTCATACTTTCCATGGCTTTCCAACTTTAGGATTAATATGGTGGAATTATTTCAAAATGTTACAGCCGGACATTTTTATAGAGTTATTTGTATTCATTAGTAGTCATTACCCTGAGTCTGCTTGCACATGTAGAGTGTATTTGCTTTCATGTTCAAATCAGCCTTCAGTTATATCTATTGGCACCTATGTATATCAGTTCAAAAAATCGGTATCAATTGAGCAAGATGAATTCTGATCTATGCAGTGCATGTTGATATGTGCTTTAAATGCTCTTTTTAAAGAAAGATTATTAGAAATCATTTATATAAATTTTATAATGATGGTGAATAACCATGCTGGGAATATCAGTTTGTAAGGAAATTGGACCAATAAAAGATAACACAAATATTTTCAAATATGCACTTGAAACCAGTCAATAGATTAGACTGAATGTGATAAGTGTCTTTCCAATTTGGCTATATACATCATCTTCTCATTTAGCGTAGTAAAGCAATATAGGGTGCTGCAACTGTAACAATAAGGAAGCATCAGGCCCCAGTGAGATTTGAACTCACGACACCTTGTTTACGAGACCAATGCTCTAACCCCTGAGCTATGGAGCCATTTGGTTAAGAACTTTTATACACATTTTGGTTTCTGGTTGAGGATTGAAAACAATATACAGCAAATTTCAAATCTTTTGCGGAAAATGAATTATTTTCAATTACAGTTGTTGTGTCTATGGTCATCTTAAGGTTCTTCAAGATTGCATCAAGACAGTCACATAAAATTGGCAAAGTACTCATAGTCGTCTATAATGGACTAGGAATGTATTACTTTACTTCCTAAAGAGCTGTAGGAGAGAGGCAGGTTAACATAAAACAAAATATTTTATCCACCTGCCTTATAAAGGAACACTTCAACTTTGGTTTTCATTATACTTTAACACTAATATGACAATTTAAAATGTAAGCTTATGTATAATGTTTTCTTTCAGTTGGTCCTATCTATTGTGATATTGAATCCTTTTCAGTATTATTTATGGGGACATTTATGAAAACATGTAGAAGTAGTGTAAGACACCTATGTAAATTGGTGAATAGAAATGTTTCTAAAACTAGAAAGTAATACATAGCATTTTCTTACTTTTTTTTAGCAAATAAAATCCAATATGTCATTGGATTTTATTAATTGTATCTACTTGTCCAAAAATCCACTTTTTACAAATGGCCTATTCTGATAAATATGCAATATCTATAATTGAGGCATACCTGGTAGACACTTTGAATCAATTTATTTAAATGCATTTTAAAATGAGCTTTTATATGTTAGTCTGGTGTGTATATAATACATATACAAAATTGGTCATACTTTCCATGGCTTTCCAACTTTAGGATTAATATGGTGGAATTATTTCAAAATGTTACAGCCGGACATTTTTATAGAGTTATTTGTATTCATTAGTAGTCATTACCCTGAGTCTGCTTGCACATGTAGAGTGTATTTGCTTTCATGTTCAAATCAGCCTTCAGTTATATCTATTGGCACCTATCTATATCAGTTCAAAAAATCGGTATCAATTGAGCAAGATGAATTCTGATCTATGCAGTGCATGTTGATATGTGCTTTAAATGCTCTTTTTAAAGAAAGATTATTAGAAATCATTTATATAAATTTTATAATGATGGTGAATAACCATGCTGGGAGTATCAGTTTGTAAGGAAATTGGTCCAATAAAAGATAACACAAATATTTTCAAATATGCACTTGAAACCAGTCAATAGATTAGACTGAATGTGATAAGTGTCTTTCCAATTTGGCTATATACATCATCTTCTCATTTAGCGTAGTAAAGCGGAGTATTGCAATATAGGGTGCTGCAACTTAAGTTTTAGCAACTGTAACAAGTGAGATTTGAACTCATGACCCCTCATTTACAAGACCAGTGCTCTAACCCCTGAGCTATGGAGCCATTTGTTTAAGAGCTTTTATACACATTTTGGTTTCTGGTTGAGGATTGAAAACGATATACAGCAAATTTCAAAGCTTTTCCGGTAAATGTACTTTTTTCATTTACAATTGTTGTGTTTATGGTCATCTTAAGGTTCTTCAAGATTGCATCAAGACAGTCCCATAAAATTGGCAAAGTACTCATAGTCTTCTATAATAGACTAGGAATGTATTACTTTACTTCTTAAAGAGCTGTAGGAGAAAGGCCAGGTTAACATAAAACAAAATATTTTATCCACCTGCCTTATAAAGGAACACTTCAACTTTGGTTTTCATTATACTTTAACACTAATATGACAATTTAAAATGTAAGCTTATGTATAATGTTTTCTTTCAGTTGGTCCTATCTATTGTGATGTTGAATCCTTTACTGTATTATTTATGGGGACATTTATGAAAACATGTAGAAGTAGTGTAGGACACCTATGTAAATTGGTGAATAGAAATGTTTCTAAAACTGTAAAAAGTAATACATAGCAATTTCTAACTTTTTTTAGCAAATAAAATCCAATATGTCATTGCATTTGATTAATTGTATCTCTTTGTCCAAAAATCCACTTTTTACAAATGGCCTATTCTGATATATATGCAATATCTATAATTGAGGCATACCTGGTTGACACTTTGGATCAATTTATTAAAATGCATTTTAAAATGAGCTTTTATATGTTAGTGTGGTGTGTATATAATACAGATACAAAATTGGTCATACTTTCCATGGCTTTCCAACTTTAGGATTAATATGGTGGAAATATTTCAAAATGTTACAGCTGGAAATTTTTATAGAGTTATTTGTATTCATTAGAAGTCATTTTCCTGAGTCTGCTTGCACATGTAGAGTGTATATGCTTTCATGTTCAAATCAGCCTTCAGTTATATCTATTGGCACCTATGTATATCAGTTCAAAAAATCGGTATCAATTGAGCAAGATGAATTCTGATCTATGCAGTGCATGTTGATATGTGCTTTAAATGCTCTTTTTAAAGAAAGATTATTGGAAATCTTTTATATAAATTTTATAATGATGGTGAATAACCATGCTGGGAGTATCAGTTTGTAAGGAAATTGGTCCAATAAAAGATAACACAAATATTTTCAAATATGCACTTGAAACCAGTCAATAGATTAGACTGAATGTGATAAGTGTCTTTCCAATTTGGCTATATACATCATCTTCTCATTTAGCGTAGTAAAGCGGAGTATTGCAATACAGGGTGCTGCAACTTAAGTTTTAGCAACTGTAACAATAAGGAAGCATCAGGCCCCAGTGAGATTTGACCCCTGGTTTACAAGACCAGTGCTCTAACCCCTCAGCTATGGAGCCATTTGTTTAAGAGCTTCTATACACATTTTGGTTTCTGGTTGAGGATTGAAAACGATACACAGCAAATTTCAAATCTTTTCCGGTAAATGTACTTTTTTCACTAACAATTGTTGTGTTTATGGTCATCTTAAGGTTCTTCAAGATTGCATCAAGACAGTCACATAAAATTGGCAAAGTACTCATAGTCGTCTATAATAGACTAGGAATGAATTACTTTACTTCTTAAAGAGCTGTAGGAGAAAGGCCAGGTTAACATAAAACAAAATATTTTATCCACCTGCCTTATAAAGGAACACTTCAACTTTGGTTTTCATTATACTTTAACACTAATATGACAATTTAAAATGTAAGCTTATGTATAATGTTTTCTTTCAGTTGGTCCTATCTATTGTGATTTTGAATCCTTTACTGTATTATATATGGGGACATTTATGAAAACATGTAGAAGTAGTGTAGGACACCTATGTAAATTGGTGAATAGAAATGTTTCTAAAACTGTAAAAAGTAATACATAGCAATTTCTAACTTTGTTTAGCAAATAAAATCCAATATGTCATTGGATTTTATTAATTGTATCTCTTTGTCCAAAAATCCACTTTTTACAAATGGCCTATTCTGATATATATGCAATATCTATAATTGAGGCATACCTGGTAGACACTTTGAATCAATTTATTTAAATGCATTTTAAAATGAGCTTTTATATGTTAGTGTGGTGTGTATATAATACAGATACAAAATTGGTCATACTTTCCATGGCTTTTCAAGTTTAGGATTAATATGGTGGAATTATTTAAAAATGTTACAGCCGGACATTTTTATAGAGTTATTTGTATTCATTAGTAGTCATTATCCTGAGTCTGCTTGCACATGTAGAGTGTATATGCTTTCATGTTCAAATCAGCCTTCAGTTATATCTATTGGCACCTATGTATATCAGTTCAAAAAATCGGTATCAATTGAGCAAGATGAATTCTGATCTATGCAGTGCATGTTGATATGTGCTTTAAATTCTCTTTTTAAAGAAAGATTATTGGAAATCTTTTATATAAATTTTATAATGATGGTGAATAACCATGCTGGGAGTATCAGTTTGTAAGGAAATTGGTCCAATAAAATATAACACAAATATTTTCAAATATGCACTTGAAACCAGTCAATAGATTAGACTGTATGTGATAAGTGTCTTTCCAATTTGGCTATATACATCATCTTCTCATTTAGCATAGTAAAGCGGAGTATTGCAACTTAAGTTTTAGCAACTGTAACAATAAGGAAGCATCAGGCCCCAGTGAGATTTGAACTCACGACCCCTGGTTTACAAGACCAGTGCTCTAACCCCTGAGATATGGAGCCATTTGTTCAAGTGTTTTTATACACATTTTGGTTTCTGGTTGAGGATTGAAAACGATATACAGCAAATTTCAAAGCTTTTCTGGTAAATGTACATTTTTCAAGTAGAATTGTTGTGTTTATGGTCATCTTAAGGTACTTCAAGATTGCATCAAGACAGTCACATAAAATTGGCAAAGTACTCATAGTCGTCTATAATAGACAAGGAATGTATTACTTTGCTTCTTAAAGAGCTGTAGGAGAAAGGCCAGGTTAACATAAAACAAAATATTTTATCCACCTGCCTTATAAAGGAACACTTCAACTTTGGTTTTCATTATACTTTAACACTAATATGACAATTTAAAATGTAAGCTTATGTATAATGTTTTCTTTCAGTTGGTCCTATCTTTTGTGATGTTGAATCCTTTTCTGTATTATTTATGGGGTTTTATGAAAACAAGTAGAAGTAGTGTAGGACACCTATGTAAATTGGTGAATAGAAATGTTTCTAAAACTGTAAAAAGTAATACATAGCAATTTCTAACTTTTTTTAGCAAATAAAATCCAATATGTCATTGCATTTTATTAATTGTATCTCTTTGTCCAAAAATCCACTTTTTACAAATGGCCTATTCTGATATATATGCAATATCTATAATTGAGGCATACCTGGTAGACACTTTGAATCAATTTATTTAAATGCATTTTAAAATGAGCTTTTATATGTTAGTGTGGTGTGTGTATATAATACAGATACAAAATTGGTCATACTTTCCATGGCTTTCCAACTTTAGGATTAATATGGTGGAATTATTTCAAAATGTTACAGCCGGACATTTTTATAGAGTTATTTGTATTCATTAGTAGTCATTATCCTGAGTCTGCGTGCACATGTAGAGTGTATATGCTTTCATGTTCAAATCAGCCTTCAGTTATATCTATTGGCACCTATGTATATCAGTTCAAAAAATCGGTATCAATTGAGCAAGAAAAATTCTGATCTATGCAGTGCATGTTAATATGTGCTTTAAATGCTCTTTTTAAAGAAAGATTATTGGAAATCTTTTATATAAATTTTATAATGATGGTGAATAACCATGCTGGGAGTATCAGTTTGTAAGGAAATTGGTCCAATAAAATATAACACAAATATTTTCAAATATGCACTTGAAACCAGTCAATAGATTAGACTGTATGTGATAAGTGTCTTTCCAATTTGGCTATATACATCATCTTCTCATTTAGCATAGTAAAGCGGAGTATTGCAATACAGGGTGCTGCAACTTAAGTTTTAGCAACTGTAACAATAAGGAAGCACCAGGCCCCAGTGAGATTTGAACTCACAACCCCTGGTTTACAAGACCAGTGCTCTAACCCCTGAGATATGGAGCCATTTGTTCAAGAGCTTTTATACACATTTTGGTTTCTGGTTGAGGATTGAAAACGATATACAGCAAATTTCAAAGCTTTTCGGGTAAATGTACATTTTTCAAGTAGAATTGTTGTGTTTATGGTCATCTTAAGGTACTTCAAGATTGCATCAAGACAGTCACATAAAATTGGCAAAGTACTCATAGTCGTCTATAATAGACAAGGAATGTATTACTTTGCTTCTTAAAGAGCTGTAGGAGAAAGGCCAGGTTAACATAAAACAAAATATTTTATCCACCTGCCTTATAAAGGAACACTTCAACTTTGGTTTTCATTATACTTTAACACTAATATGACAATTTAAAATGTAAGCTTATGTATAATGTTTTCTTTCAGTTGGTCCTATCTTTTGTGATGTTGAATCCTTTTCTGTATTATTTATGGGGTTTTATGAAAACAAGTAGAAGTAGTGTAGGACACCTATGTAAATTGGTGAATAGAAATGTTTCTAAAACTGTAAAAAGTAATACATAGCAATTTCTAACTTTTTTTAGCAAATAAAATCCAATATGTCATTGCATTTTATTAATTGTATCTCTTTGTCCAAAAATCCACTTTTTACAAATGGCCTATTCTGATATATATGCAATATCTATAATTGAGGCATACCTGGTAGACACTTTGAATCAATTTATTTAAATGCATTTTAAAATGAGCTTTTATATGTTAGTGTGGTGTGTGTATATAATACAGATACAAAATTGGTCATACTTTCCATGGCTTTCCAACTTTAGGATTAATATGGTGGAATTATTTCAAAATGTTACAGCCGGACATTTTTATAGAGTTATTTGTATTCATTAGTAGTCATTATCCTGAGTCTGCGTGCACATGTAGAGTGTATATGCTTTCATGTTCAAATCAGCCTTCAGTTATATCTATTGGCACCTATGTATATCAGTTCAAAAAATCGGTATCAATTGAGCAAGAAGAATTCTGATCTATGCAGTGCATGTTAATATGTGCTTTAAATGCTCTTTTTAAAGAAAGATTATTGGAAATCTTTTATATAAATTTTATAATGATGGTGAATAACCATGCTGGGAGTATCAGTTTGTAAGGAAATTGGTCCAATAAAATATAACACAAATATTTTCAAATATGCACTTGAAACCAGTCAATAGATTAGACTGTATGTGATAAGTGTCTTTCCAATTTGGCTATATACATCATCTTCTCATTTAGCATAGTAAAGCGGAGTATTGCAATACAGGGTGCTGCAACTTAAGTTTTAGCAACTGTAACAATAAGGAAGCACCAGGCCCCAGTGAGATTTGAACTCACGACCCCTGGTTTACAAGACCAGTGCTCTAACCCCTGAGATATGGAGCCATTTGTTCAAGAGCTTTTATACACATTTTGGTTTCTGGTTGAGGATTGAAAACGATATACAGCAAATTTCAAAGCTTTTCGGGTAAATGTACATTTTTCAAGTAGAATTGTTGTGTTTATGGTCATCTTAAGGTTCTTCAAGATTGCATCAAGACAGTCACATAAAATTGGCAAAGTACTCATAGTCGTCTATAATAGACTAGGAATGTATTACTTTGCTTCTTAAAGAGCTGTAGGAGAAAGGCCAGGTTAACATAAAACAAAATATTTTATCCACCTGCCTTATAAAGGAACACTTCAACTTTGGTTTTCATTATACTTTAACACTAATATGACAATTTAAAATGTAAGCTTATGTATAATGTTTTCTTTCAGTTGGTCCTATCTATTGTGATGTTGAATCCTTTTCTGTATTATTTATGGGGTTTTATGAAAACAAGTAGAAGTAGTGTAGGACACCTATGTAAATTGGTGAATAGAAATGTTTCTAAAACTGTAAAAAGTAATACATAGCAATTTCTAACTTTTTTTAGCAAATAAAATCCAATATGTCATTGCATTTTATTAATTGTATCTCTTTGTCCAAAAATCCACTTTTTACAAATGGCCTATTCTGATATATATGCAATATCTATAATTGAGGCATACCTGGTAGACACTTTGAATCAATTTATTTAAATGCATTTTAAAATGAGCTTTTATATGTTAGTCTGGTGTGTATATAATACAGATACAAAATTGGTCATACTTTCCATGGCTTTCCAACTTTAGGATTAATATGGAGGAATTATTTCAAAATGTTACAGCTGGACATTTTTATAGAGTTATTTGTATTCATTAGTAGTCATTACCCTGAGTCTTCTTGCACATGTAGAGTGTATATGCTTTCATGTTCAAATCAGCCTTCAGTTATATCTATTGGCACCTATGTATATCAGTTCAAAAAATCGGTATCAATTGAGCAAGATGAATTCTGATCTATGCAGTGCATGTTGATATGTGCTTTAAATGCTCTTTTTAAAGAAAGATTATTAGAAATCATTTATATAAATTTTATAATGATGGTGAATAACCATGCTGGGAATATCAGTTTGTAAGGAAATTGGACCAATAAAAGATAACACAAATATTTTCAAATATGCACTTGAAACCAGTCAATAGATTAGACTGAATGTGATAAGTGTCTTTCCAATTTGGCTATATACATCATCTTCTCATTTAGCGTAGTAAAGCAATATAGGGTGCTGCAACTGTAACAATAAGGAAGCATCAGGCCCCAGTGAGATTTGAACTCACGACACCTTGTTTACGAGACCAATGCTCTAACCCCTGAGCTATGGAGCCATTTGGTTAAGAACTTTTATACACATTTTGGTTTCTGGTTGAGGATTGAAAACAATATACAGCAAATTTCAAATCTTTTGCGGAAAATGAATTATTTTCAATTACAGTTGTTGTGTCTATGGTCATCTTAAGGTTCTTCAAGATTGCATCAAGACAGTCACATAAAATTGGCAAAGTACTCATAGTCGTCTATAATGGACTAGGAATGTATTACTTTACTTCCTAAAGAGCTGTAGGAGAGAGGCAGGTTAACATAAAACAAAATATTTTATCCACCTGCCTTATAAAGGAACACTTCAACTTTGGTTTTCATTATACTTTAACACTAATATGACAATTTAAAATGTAAGCTTATGTATAATGTTTTCTTTCAGTTGGTCCTATCTATTGTGATATTGAATCCTTTTCAGTATTATTTATGGGGACATTTATGAAAACATGTAGAAGTAGTGTAAGACACCTATGTAAATTGGTGAATAGAAATGTTTCTAAAACTAGAAAGTAATACATAGCATTTTCTAACTTTTTTTTAGCAAATAAAATCCAATATGTCATTGGATTTTATTAATTGTATCTACTTGTCCAAAAATCCACTTTTTACAAATGGCCTATTCTGATAAATATGCAATATCTATAATTGAGGCATACCTGGTAGACACTTTGAATCAATTTATTTAAATGCATTTTAAAATGAGCTTTTATATGTTAGTCTGGTGTGTATATAATACAGATACAAAATTGGTCATACTTTCCATGGCTTTCCAACTTTAGGATTAATATGGTGGAATTATTTCAAAATGTTACAGCCGGACATTTTTATAGAGTTATTTGTATTCATTAGTAGTCATTACCCTGAGTCTGCTTGCACATGTAGAGTGTATTTGCTTTCATGTTCAAATCAGCCTTCAGTTATATCTATTGGCACCTATCTATATCAGTTCAAAAAATCGGTATCAATTGAGCAAGATGAATTCTGATCTATGCAGTGCATGTTGATATGTGCTTTAAATGCTCTTTTTAAAGAAAGATTATTAGAAATCATTTATATAAATTTTATAATGATGGTGAATAACCATGCTGGGAGTATCAGTTTGTAAGGAAATTGGTCCAATAAAAGATAACACAAATATTTTCAAATATGCACTTGAAACCAGTCAATAGATTAGACTGAATGTGATAAGTGTCTTTCCAATTTGGCTATATACATCATCTTCTCATTTAGCGTAGTAAAGCGGAGTATTGCAATATAGGGTGCTGCAACTTAAGTTTTAGCAACTGTAACCAGTGAGATTTGAACTCATGACCCCTCATTTACAAGACCAGTGCTCTAACCCCTGAGCTATGGAGCCATTTGTTTAAGAGCTTTTATACACATTTTGGTTTCTGGTTGAGGATTGAAAACGATATACAGCAAATTTCAAAGCTTTTCCGGTAAATGTACTTTTTTCATTTACAATTGTTGTGTTTATGGTCATCTTAAGGTTCTTCAAGATTGCATTAAGACAGTCCCATAAAATTGGCAAAGTACTCATAGTCTTCTATAATAGACTAGGAATGTATTACTTTACTTCTTAAAGAGCTGTAGGAGAAAGGCCAGGTTAACATAAAACAAAATATTTTATCCACCTGCCTTATAAAGGAACACTTCAACTTTGGTTTTCATTATACTTTAACACTAATATGACAATTTAAAATGTAAGCTTATGTATAATGTTTTCTTTCAGTTGGTCCTATCTATTGTGATGTTGAATCCTTTACTGTATTATTTATGGGGACATTTATGAAAACATGTAGAAGTAGTGTAGGACACCTATGTAAATTGGTGAATAGAAATGTTTCTAAAACTGTAAAAAGTAATACATAGCAATTTCTAACTTTTTTTAGCAAATAAAATCCAATATGTCATTGCATTTGATTAATTGTATCTCTTTGTCCAAAAATCCACTTTTTACAAATGGCCTATTCTGATATATATGCAATATCTATAATTGAGGCATACCTGGTTGACACTTTGGATCAATTTATTAAAATGCATTTTAAAATGAGCTTTTATATGTTAGTGTGGTGTGTATATAATACAGATACAAAATTGGTCATACTTTCCATGGCTTTCCAACTTTAGGATTAATATGGTGGAAATATTTCAAAATGTTACAGCTGGAAATTTTTATAGAGTTATTTGTATTCATTAGAAGTCATTTTCCTGAGTCTGCTTGCACATGTAGAGTGTATATGCTTTCATGTTCAAATCAGCCTTCAGTTATATCTATTGGCACCTATGTATATCAGTTCAAAAAATCGGTATCAATTGAGCAAGATGAATTCTGATCTATGCAGTGCATGTTGATATGTGCTTTAAATGCTCTTTTTAAAGAAAGATTATTGGAAATCTTTTATATAAATTTTATAATGATGGTGAATAACCATGCTGGGAGTATCAGTTTCTAAGGAAATTGGTCCAATAAAAGATAACACAAATATTTTCAAATATGCACTTGAAACCAGTCAATAGATTAGACTGAATGTGATGTGTCTTTCCAATTTGGCTATATACATCATCTTCTCATTTAGCGTAGTAAAGCGGAGTATTGCAATACAGGGTGCTGCAACTTAAGTTTTAGCAACTGTAACAATAAGGAAGCATCAGGCCCCAGTGAGATTTGACCCCTGGTTTACAAGACCAGTGCTCTAACCCCTCAGCTATGGAGCCATTTGTTTAAGAGCTTCTATACACATTTTGGTTTCTGGTTGAGGATTGAAAACGATACACAGCAAATTTCAAATCTTTTCCGGTAAATGTACTTTTTTCACTAACAATTGTTGTGTTTATGGTCATCTTAAGGTTCTTCAAGATTGCATCAAGACAGTCACATAAAATTGGCAAAGTACTCATAGTCGTCTATAATAGACTAGGAATGAATTACTTTACTTCTTAAAGAGCTGTAGGAGAAAGGCCAGGTTAACATAAAACAAAATATTGTATCCACCTGCCTTATAAAGGAACACTTCAACTTTGGTTTTCATTATACTTTAACACTAATATGACAATTTAAAATGTAAGCTTATGTATAATGTTTTCTTTCAGTTGGTCCTATCTATTGTGATGTTGAATCCTTTACTGTATTATATATGGGGACATTTATGAAAACATGTAGAAGTAGTGTAGGACACCTATGTAAATTGGTGAATAGAAATGTTTCTAAAACTGTAAAAAGTAATACATAGCAATTTCTAACTTTGTTTAGCAAATAAAATCCAATATGTCATTGGATTTTATTAATTGTATCTCTTTGTCCAAAAATCCACTTTTTACAAATGGCCTATTCTGATATATATGCAATATCTATAATTGAGGCATACCTGGTAGACACTTTGAATCAATTTATTTAAATGCATTTTAAAATGAGCTTTTATATGTTAGTGTGGTGTGTATATAATACAGATACAAAATTGGTCATACTTTCCATGGCTTTTCAAGTTTAGGATTAATATGGTGGAATTATTTAAAAATGTTACAGCCGGACATTTTTATAGAGTTATTTGTATTCATTAGTAGTCATTATCCTGAGTCTGCTTGCACATGTAGAGTGTATATGCTTTCATGTTCAAATCAGCCTTCAGTTATATCTATTGGCACCTATGTATATCAGTTCAAAAAATCGGTATCAATTGAGCAAGATGAATTCTGATCTATGCAGTGCATGTTGATATGTGCTTTAAATTCTCTTTTTAAAGAAAGATTATTGGAAATCTTTTATATAAATTTTATAATGATGGTGAATAACCATGCTGGGAGTATCAGTTTGTAAGGAAATTGGTCCAATAAAATATAACACAAATATTTTCAAATATGCACTTGAAACCAGTCAATAGATTAGACTGTATGTGATAAGTGTCTTTCCAATTTGGCTATATACATCATCTTCTCATTTAGCATAGTAAAGCGGAGTATTGCAATACAGGGTGCTGCAACTTAAGTTTTAGCAACTGTAACAATAAGGAAGCATCAGGCCCCAGTGAGATTTGAACTCACGACCCCTGGTTTACAAGACCAGTGCTCTAACCCCTGAGATATGGAGCCATTTGTTCAAGTGTTTTTATACACATTTTGGTTTCTGGTTGAGGATTGAAAACGATATACAGCAAATTTCAAAGCTTTTCGGGTAAATGTACATTTTTCAAGTAGAATTGTTGTGTTTATGGTCATCTTAAGGTACTTCAAGATTGCATCAAGACAGTCACATAAAATTGGCAAAGTACTCATAGTCGTCTATAATAGACAAGGAATGTATTACTTTGCTTCTTAAAGAGCTGTAGGAGAAAGGCCAGGTTAACATAAAACAAAATATTTTATCCACCTGCCTTATAAAGGAACACTTCAACTTTGGTTTTCATTATACTTTAACACTAATATGACAATTTAAAATGTAAGCTTATGTATAATGTTTTCTTTCAGTTGGTCCTATCTTTTGTGATGTTGAATCCTTTTCTGTATTATTTATGGGGTTTTATGAAAACAAGTAGAAGTAGTGTAGGACACCTATGTAAATTGGTGAATAGAAATGTTTCTAAAACTGTAAAAAGTAATACATAGCAATTTCTAACTTTTTTTAGCAAATAAAATCCAATATGTCATTGCATTTTATTAATTGTATCTCTTTGTCCAAAAATCCACTTTTTACAAATGGCCTATTCTGATATATATGCAATATCTATAATTGAGGCATACCTGGTAGACACTTTGAATCAATTTATTTAAATGCATTTTAAAATGAGCTTTTATATGTTAGCGTGGTGTGTGTATATAATACAGATACAAAATTGGTCATACTTTCCATGGCTTTCCAACTTTAGGATTAATATGGAGGAATTATTTCAAAATGTTACAGCTGGACATTTTTATAGAGTTATTTGTATTCATTAGTAGTCATTACCCTGAGTCTTCTTGCACATGTAGAGTGTATATGCTTTCATGTTCAAATCAGCCTTCAGTTATATCTATTGGCACCTATGTATATCAGTTCAAAAAATCGGTATCAATTGAGCAAGATGAATTCTGATCTATGCAGTGCATGTTGATATGTGCTTTAAATGCTCTTTTTAAAGAAAGATTATTGGAAATCTTTTATATAAATTTTATAATGATGGTGAATAACCATGCTGGGAGTATCAGTTTGGAAGGAAATTGGACCAATAAAAGATAACACAAATATTTTCAAATATGCACTTGAAACCAGTCTATAGATTAGACTGAATGTGATAAGTGTCTTTCCAATTTGGCTATATGCATCATCTTCTCATTTAGCGTAGTAAAGCAATATAGGGTGCTGCAACTGTAACAATAAGGAAGCATCAGGCCCCAGTGAGATTTGAACTCACGACACCTTGTTTACGAGACCAATGCTCTAACCCCTGAGCTATGGAGCCATTTGGTTAAGAACTTTTATACACATTTTGGTTTCTGGTTGAGGATTGAAAACAATATACAGCAAATTTCAAATCTTTTGCGGAAAATGAATTATTTTCAATTACAGTTGTTGTGTTTATGGTCATCTTAAGGTTCTTCAAGATTGCATCAAGACAGTCACATAAAATTGGCAAAGTACTCATAGTCGTCTATAATGGACTAGGAATGTATTACTTTACTTCCTAAAGAGCTGTAGGAGAGAGGCAGGTTAACATAAAACAAAATATTTTATCCACCTGCCTTATAAAGGAACACTTCAACTTTGGTTTTCATTATACTTTAACACTAATATGACAATTTAAAATGTAAGCTTATGTATAATGTTTTCTTTCAGTTGGTCCTATCTATTGTGATGTTGAATCCTTTTCAGTATTATTTATGGGGACATTTATAAAAACATGTAGAAGTAGTGTAAGACACCTATGTAAATTGGTGAATAGAAATGTTTCTAAAACTAGAAAGTAATACATAGCATTTTCTAACTTTTTTTTAGCAAATAAAATCCAATATGTCATTGGATTTTATTAATTGTATCTACTTGTCCAAAAATCCACTTTTTACAAATGGCCTATTCTGATAAATATGCAATATCTATAATTGAGGCATACCTGGTAGACACTTTGAATCAATTTATTTAAATGCATTTTAAAATGAGCTTTTATATGTTAGTCTGGTGTGTATATAATACAGATACAAAATTGGTCATACTTTCCATGGCTTTCCAACTTTAGGATTAATATGGTGGAATTATTTCAAAATGTTACAGCCGGACATTTTTATAGAGTTATTTGTATTCATTAGTAGTCATTACCCTGAGTCTGCTTGCACATGTAGAGTGTATTTGCTTTCATGTTCAAATCAGCCTTCAGTTATATCTATTGGCACCTATGTATATCAGTTCAAAAAATCGGTATCATTTGAGCAAGATGAATTCTGATCTATGCAGTGCATGTTGATATGTGCTTTAAATGCTCTTTTTAAAGAAAGATTATTGGAAATCATTTATATAAATTTTATAATGATGGTGAATAACCATGCTGGGAGTATCAGTTTGTAAGGAAATTGGACCAATAAAAGATAACACAAATATTTTCAAATATGCACTTGAAACCAGTCAATAGATTAGACTGAATGTGATAAGTGTCTTTCCAATTTGGCTATATAAATCATCTTCTCATTTAGCGTAGTAAAGCAGAGTATTGCAATATAGGGTGCTGCAACTTAAGTTTTAGCAACTGTAACCAGTGAGATTTGAACTCATGACCCCTCATTTACAAGACCAGTGCTCTAACCCCTGAGCTATGGAGCCATTTGTTTAAGAGCTTTTATACACATTTTGGTTTCTGGTTGAGGATTGAAAACGATATACAGCAAATTTCAAAGCTTTTCCGGTAAATGTACTTTTTTCATTTACAATTGTTGTGTTTATGGTCATCTTAAGGTTCTTCAAGATTGCATCAAGACAGTCCCATAAAATTGGCAAAGTACTCATAGTCGTCTATAATAGACGAGGAATGTATTACTTTACTTCTTAAAGAGCTGTAGGAGAAAGTCCAGGTTAACATAAAACAAAATATTTTATCCACCTGCCTTATAAAGGAACAATTCAACTTTGGTTTTCATTATACTTTAACACTAATATGACAATTTAAAATGTAAGCTTATGTATAATGTTTTCTTTCAGTTGGTCCTATCTATTGTGATGTTGAATCCTTTACTGTATTATTTATGGGGACATTTATGAAAACATGTAGAAGTAGTGTAGGACACCTATGTAAATTGGTGAATAGAAATGTTTCTAAAACTGTAAAAAGTAATACATAGCAATTTCTAACTTTTTTTTGCAAATAAAATCCAATATGTCATTGCATTTGATTAATTGTATCTCTTTGTCCAAAAATCCACTTTTTACAAATGGCCTATTCTGATATATATGCAATATCTATAATTGAGGCATACCTGGTTGACACTTTGGATCAATTTATTAAAATGCATTTTAAAATGAGCTTTTATATGTTAGTGTGGTGTGTATATAATACAGATACAAAATTGGTCATACTTTCCATGGCTTTCCAACTTTAGGATTAATATGGTGGAAATATTTCAAAATGTTACAGCTGGAAATTTTTATAGAGTTATTTGTATTCATTAGAAGTCATTTTCCTGAGTCTGCTTGCACATGTAGAGTGTATATGCTTTCATGTTCAAATCAGCCTTCAGTTATATCTATTGGCACCTATGTATATCAGTTCAAAAAATCGGTATCAATTGAGCAAGATGAATTCTGATCTATGCAGTGCATGTTGATATGTGCTTTAAATGCTCTTTTTAAAGAAAGATTATTGGAAATCTTTTATATAAATTTTATAATGATGGTGAATAACCATGCTGGGAGTATCAGTTTCTAAGGAAATTGGTCCAATAAAAGATAACACAAATATTTTCAAATATGCACTTGAAACCAGTCAATAGATTAGACTGAATGTGATGTGTCTTTCCAATTTGGCTATATACATCATCTTCTCATTTAGCGTAGTAAAGCGGAGTATTGCAATACAGGGTGCTGCAACTTAAGTTTTAGCAACTGTAACAATAAGGAAGCATCAGGCCCCAGTGAGATTTGACCCCTGGTTTACAAGACCAGTGCTCTAACCCCTCAGCTATGGAGCCATTTGTTTAAGAGCTTCTATACACATTTTGGTTTCTGGTTGAGGATTGAAAACGATACACAGCAAATTTCAAATCTTTTCCGGTAAATGTACTTTTTTCACTAACAATTGTTGTGTTTATGGTCATCTTAAGGTTCTTCAAGATTGCATCAAGACAGTCACATAAAATTGGCAAAGTACTCATAGTCGTCTATAATAGACTAGGAATGAATTACTTTACTTCTTAAAGAGCTGTAGGAGAAAGGCCAGGTTAACATAAAACAAAATATTTTATCCACCTGCCTTATAAAGGAACACTTCAACTTTGGTTTTCATTATACTTTAACACTAATATGACAATTTAAAATGTAAGCTTATGTATAATGTTTTCTTTCAGTTGGTCCTATCTATTGTGATGTTGAATCCTTTACTGTATTATATATGGGGACATTTATGAAAACATGTAGAAGTAGTGTAGGACACCTATGTAAATTGGTGAATAGAAATGTTTCTAAAACTGTAAAAAGTAATACATAGCAATTTCTAACTTTGTTTAGCAAATAAAATCCAATATGTCATTGGATTTTATTAATTGTATCTCTTTGTCCAAAAATCCACTTTTTACAAATGGCCTATTCTGATATATATGCAATATCTATAATTGAGGCATACCTGGTAGACACTTTGAATCAATTTATTTAAATGCATTTTAAAATGAGCTTTTATATGTTAGTGTGGTGTGTATATAATACAGATACAAAATTGGTCATACTTTCCATGGCTTTTCAAGTTTAGGATTAATATGGTGGAATTATTTAAAAATGTTACAGCCGGACATTTTTATAGAGTTATTTGTATTCATTAGTAGTCATTATCCTGAGTCTGCTTGCACATGTAGAGTGTATATGCTTTCATGTTCAAATCAGCCTTCAGTTATATCTATTGGCACCTATGTATATCAGTTCAAAAAATCGGTATCAATTGAGCAAGATGAATTCTGATCTATGCAGTGCATGTTGATATGTGCTTTAAATGCTCTTTTTAAAGAAAGATTATTGGAAATCTTTTATATAAATTTTATAATGATGGTGAATAACCATGCTGGGAGTATCAGTTTGTAAGGAAATTGGTCCAATAAAATATAACACAAATATTTTCAAATATGCACTTGAAACCAGTCAATAGATTAGACTGTATGTGATAAGTGTCTTTCCAATTTGGCTATATACATCATCTTCTCATTTAGCATAGTAAAGCGGAGTATTGCAATACAGGGTGCTGCAACTTAAGTTTTAGCAACTGTAACAATAAGGAAGCATCAGGCCCCAGTGAGATTTGAACTCACGACCCCTGGTTTACAAGACCAGTGCTCTAACCCCTGAGATATGGAGCCATTTGTTCAAGTGTTTTTATACACATTTTGGTTTCTGGTTGAGGATTGAAAACGATATACAGCAAATTTCAAAGCTTTTCGGGTAAATGTACATTTTTCAAGTAGAATTGTTGTGTTTATGGTCATCTTAAGGTACTTCAAGATTGCATCAAGACAGTCACATAAAATTGGCAAAGTACTCATAGTCGTCTATAATAGACAAGGAATGTATTACTTTGCTTCTTAAAGAGCTGTAGGAGAAAGGCCAGGTTAACATAAAACAAAATATTTTATCCACCTGCCTTATAAAGGAACACTTCAACTTTGGTTTTCATTATACTTTAACACTAATATGACAATTTAAAATGTAAGCTTATGTATAATGTTTTCTTTCAGTTGGTCCTATCTTTTGTGATGTTGAATCCTTTTCTGTATTATTTATGGGGTTTTATGAAAACAAGTAGAAGTAGTGTAGGACACCTATGTAAATTGGTGAATAGAAATGTTTCTAAAACTGTAAAAAGTAATACATAGCAATTTCTAACTTTTTTTAGCAAATAAAATCCAATATGTCATTGCATTTTATTAATTGTATCTCTTTGTCCAAAAATCCACTTTTGACAAATGGCCTATTCTGATATATATGCAATATCTATAATTGAGGCATACCTGGTAGACACTTTGAATCAATTTATTTAAATGCATTTTAAAATGAGCTTTTATATGTTAGCGTGGTGTGTGTATATAATACAGATACAAAATTGGTCATACTTTCCATGGCTTTCCAACTTTAGGATTAATATGGTGGAATTATTTCAAAATGTTACAGCCGGACATTTTTATAGAGTTATTTGTATTCATTAGTAGTCATTACCCTGAGTCTGCGTGCACATGTAGAGTGTATATGCTTTCATGTTCAAATCAGCCTTCAGTTATATCTATTGGCACCTATGTATATCAGTTCAAAAAATCGGTATCAATTGAGCAAGATGAATTCTGATCTATGCAGTGCATGTTGATATGTGCTTTAAATGCTCTTTTTAAAGAAAGATTATTGGAAATCTTTTATATAAATTTTATAATGATGGTGAATAACCATGCTGGGAGTATCAGTTTGGAAGGAAATTGGACCAATAAAAGATAACACAAATATTTTCAAATATGCACTTGAAACCAGTCTATAGATTAGACTGAATGTGATAAGTGTCTTTCCAATTTGGCTATATACATCATCTTCTCATTTAGCGTAGTAAAGCAATATAGGGTGCTGCAACTGTAACAATAAGGAAGCATCAGGCCCCAGTGAGATTTGAACTCACGACACCTTGTTTACGAGACCAATGCTCTAACCCCTGAGCTATGGAGCCATTTGGTTAAGAACTTTTATACACATTTTGGTTTCTGGTTGAGGATTGAAAACAATATACAGCAAATTTCAAATCTTTTGCGGAAAATGAATTATTTTCAATTACAGTTGTTGTGTTTATGGTCATCTTAAGGTTCTTCAAGATTGCATCAAGACAGTCACATAAAATTGGCAAAGTACTCATAGTCGTCTATAATGGACTAGGAATGTATTACTTTACTTCCTAAAGAGCTGTAGGAGAGAGGCAGGTTAACATAAAACAAAATATTTTATCCACCTGCCTTATAAAGGAACACTTCAACTTTGGTTTTCATTATACTTTAACACTAATATGACAATTTAAAATGTAAGCTTATGTATAATGTTTTCTTTCAGTTGGTCCTATCTATTGTGATGTTGAATCCTTTTCAGTATTATTTATGGGGACATTTATGAAAACATGTAGAAGTAGTGTAAGACACCTATGTAAATTGGTGAATAGAAATGTTTCTAAAACTAGAAAGTAATACATAGCATTTTCTAACTTTTTTTTAGCAAATAAAATCCAATATGTCATTGGATTTTATTAATTGTATCTACTTGTCCAAAAATCCACTTTTTACAAATGGCCTATTCTGATAAATATGCAATATCTATAATTGAGGCATACCTGGTAGACACTTTGAATCAATTTATTTAAATGCATTTTAAAATGAGCTTTTATATGTTAGTCTGGTGTGTATATAATACAGATACAAAATTGGTCATACTTTCCATGGCTTTCCAACTTTAGGATTAATATGGTGGAATTATTTCAAAATGTTACAGCCGGACATTTTTATAGAGTTATTTGTATTCATTAGTAGTCATTACCCTGAGTCTGCTTGCACATGTAGAGTGTATTTGCTTTCATGTTCAAATCAGCCTTCAGTTATATCTATTGGCACCTATGTATATCAGTTCAAAAAATCGGTATCATTTGAGCAAGATGAATTCTGATCTATGCAGTGCATGTTGATATGTGCTTTAAATGCTCTTTTTAAAGAAAGATTATTGGAAATCATTTATATAAATTTTATAATGATGGTGAATAACCATGCTGGGAGTATCAGTTTGTAAGGAAATTGGTCCAATAAAAGATAACACAAAAATTTTCAAATATGCACTTGAAACCAGTCAATAGATTAGACTGAATGTGATAAGTGTCTTTCCAATTTGGCTATATAAATCATCTTCTCATTTAGCGTAGTAAAGCGGAGTATTGCAATATAGGGTGCTGCAACTTAAGTTTTAGCCACTGTAACCAGTGAGATTTGAACTCATGACCCCTCATTTACAAGACCAGTGCTCTAACCCCTGAGCTATGGAGCCATTTGTTTAAGAGCGTTTATACACATTTTGGTTTCTGGTTGAGGATTGAAAACGATATACAGCAAATTTCAAAGCTTTTCCGGTAAATGTACTTTTTTCATTTACAATTGTTGTGTTTATGGTCATCTTAAGGTTCTTCAAGATTGCATCAAGACAGTCCCATAAAATTGGCAAAGTACTCATAGTCGTCTATAATGGACTAGGAATGTATTACTTTACTTCCTAAAGAGCTGTAGGAGAGAGGCAGGTTAACATAAAACAAAATATTTTATCCACCTGCCTTATAAAGGAACACTTCAACTTTGGTTTTCATTATACTTTAACACTAATATGACAATTTAAAATGTAAGCTTATGTATAATGTTTTCTTTCAGTTGGTCCTATCTATTGTGATGTTGAATCCTTTTCTGTATTATTTATGGGGACATTTATGAAAACATGTAGAAGTAGTGTAGGACACCTATGTAAATTGTTGAATAGAAATGTTTCTAAAACTGTAAAAAGTAATACATAGCATTTTCTAACTTTGTTTAGCAAATAAAATCCAATATGTCATTGGATTTTATTAATTGTATCTCTTTGTCCAAAAATCCACTTTTTACAAATAGCCTATTCTGATATATATGCAATATCTATAATTGAGGCATACCTGGTAGACACTTTGAATCAATTTATTTAAATGCATTTTAAAATTAGCTTTTATTTGTTAGTGTGGTGTGTATATAATACAGATACAAAATTGGTCATACTTTCCATGGCTTTCCAACTTTAGGATTAATATGGTGGAATTATTTAAAAATGTTACAGCCGGACATTTTTATAGAGTTATTTGTATTCATTAGTAGTCATTATCCTGAGTCTGCTTGCACATGTAGAGTGTATATGCTTTCATGTTCAAATCAGCCTTCAGTTATATCTATTGGCACCTATGTATATCAGTTCAAAAAATCGGTATCAATTGAGCAAGATGAATTCTGATCTATGCAGTGCATGTTGATATGTGCTTTAAATTCTCTTTTTAAAGAAAGATTATTGGAAATCTTTTATAGAAATTTTATAATGATGGTGAATAACCATGCTGGGAGTATCAGTTTGTAAGGAAATTGGTCCAATAAAAGATAACACAAATATTTTCAAATATGCACTTGAAACCAGTCAATAGATTAGACTGAATGTGATAAGTGTCTTTCCAATTTGGCTATATACATCATCTTCTCATTTAGCGTAGTAAAGCGGAGTATTGCAATACAGGGTGCTGCAACTTAAGTTTTAGCAACTGTAACAATAAGGAAGCATCAGGCCCCAGTGAGATTTGACCCCTGGTTTACAAGACCAGTGCTCTAACCCCTCAGCTATGGAGCCATTTGTTTAAGAGCTTTTATACACATTTTGGTTTCTGGTTGAGGATTGAAAACGATATACAGCAAATTTCAAGTCTTTTCCGGTAAATGTACTTTTTTCACTAACAATTGTTGTGTTTATGGTCATCTTAAGGTTCTTCAAGATTGCATCAAGACAGTCACATAAAATTGGCAAAGTACTCATAGTCGTCTATAATGGACTAGGAATGTATTACTTTACTTCCTAAAGAGCTGTAGTGGAGAGGCTGGTTAACATAAAACAAAATATTTTATCCACCTGCCTTATAAAGGAACACTTCAACTTTGGTTTT
The DNA here is from genome assembly GCA_031769625.1 of Taudactylus pleione. Lineage (NCBI taxonomy): Eukaryota > Metazoa > Chordata > Amphibia > Anura > Myobatrachidae > Taudactylus > Taudactylus pleione. The sequence goes on from JAUIMM010000108.1 coordinate 14,127,888, forward strand.
CATTATACTTTAACACTAATATGACAATTTAAAATGTAAGCTTATGTATAATGTTTTCTTTCAGTTGGTCCTATCTATTGTGATGTTGAATCCTTTTCTGTATTATTTATGGGGACATTTATGAAAACATGTAGAAGTAGTGTAGGACACCTATGTAAATTGGTGAATAGAAATGTTTCTAAGACTGTAAAAAGTAATTCATAGCAAATTCTAACTTTTTTTAGCAAATAAAATCCAATATATCATTGGATTTTATTAATTGTATCTCTTTGTCCAAAAATCCACTTTTTACAAATGGCCTATTCTGATATATATGCAATATCTATAATTGAGGCATACCTGGTAGACACTTTGAATCAATTTATTTAAATGCATTTTAAAATGAGCTTTTATATGTTAGTGTGGTGTGTATATAATACAGATACAAAATTGGTCATACTTTCCATGGCTTTCCAAGTTTAGGATTAATATGGTGGAATTATTTAAAAATGTTACAGCCGGACATTTTTATAGAGTTATTTGTATTCATTAGTAGTCATTATCCTGAGTCTGCTTGCACATGTAGAGTGTATATGCTTTCATGTTCAAATCAGCCTTCAGTTATATCTATTGGCACCTATGTATATCAGTTCAAAAAATCGGTATCAATTGAGCAAGATGAATTCTGATCTATGCAGTGCATGTTGATATGTGCTTTAAATTCTCTTTTTAAAGAAAGATTATTGGAAATCTTTTATATAAATTTTATAATGATGGTGAATAACCATGCTGGGAGTATCAGTTTGTAAGGAAATTGGTCCAATAAAAGATAACACAAATATGCACTTGAAACCAGTCAATAGATAAGACTGTATGTGATAAGTGTCTTTCCAATTTGGCTATATACATCATCTTCTCATTTAGCGTAGTAAAGCGGAGTATTGCAATACAGGGTGCTGCAACTTAAGTTTTAGCAACTGTAACAATAAGGAAGCATCAGGCCCCAGTGAGATTTGAACTCACGACCCCTGGTTTACAAGACCAGTGCTCTAAACCCTGAGATATGGAGCCATTTGTTCAAGAGCTTTTATACACATTTTGGTTTCTGGTTGAGGATTGAAAACGATATACAGCAAATTTCAAAGCTTTTCCGGTAAATGTACTTTTTTCAAGTACAATTGTTGTGTTTATGGTCATCTTAAGGTTCTTCAAGATTGCATCAAGACAGTCACATAAAATTGGCAAAGTACTCATAGTCGTCTATAATAGACTAGGAATGTATTACTTTGCTTCTTAAAGAGCTGTAGGAGAAAGGCCAGGTTAACATAAAACAAAATATTTTATCCACCTGCCTTATAAAGGAACACTTCAACTTTGGTTTTCATTATACTTTAACAATAATTTGACAATTTAAAATGTAAGCTTATGTATAATGTTTTCTTTCAGTTGGTCCTATCTATTGTGATGTTGAATCCTTTACTGTATTATTTATGGGGACATTTATGAAAACATGTAGAAGTAGTGTAGGACACCTATGTAAATTGTTGAATAGAAATGTTTCTAAAACTGTAAAAAGTAATACATAGCATTTTCTAACTTTGTTTAGCAAATAAAATCCAATATGTCATTGGATTTTATTAATTGTATCTCTTTGTCCAAAAATCCACTTTTTACAAATAGCCTATTCTGATATATATGCAATATCTATAATTGAGGCATACCTGGTAGACACTTTGAATCAATTTATTTAAATGCATTTTAAAATGAGCTTTTATATGTTAGTGTGGTGTGTATATAATACAGATACAAAATTGGTCATACTTTCCATGGCTTTCCAACTTTAGGATTAATATGGTGGAATTATTTAAAAATGTTACAGCCGGACATTTTTATAGAGTTATTTGTATTCATTAGTAGTCATTATCCTGAGTCTGCTTGCACATGTAGAGTGTATATGCTTTCATGTTCAAATCAGCCTTCAGTTATATCTATTGGCACCTATGTATATCAGTTCAAAAAATCGGTATCAATTGAGCAAGATGAATTCTGATCTATGCAGTGCATGTTGATATGTGCTTTAAATTCTCTTTTTAAAGAAAGATTATTGGAAATCTTTTATAGAAATTTTATAATGATGGTGAATAACCATGCTGGGAGTATCAGTTTGTAAGGAAATTGGTCCAATAAAAGATAACACAAATATTTTCAAATATGCACTTGAAACCAGTCAATAGATTAGACTGAATGTGATAAGTGTCTTTCCAATTTGGCTATATACATCATCTTCTCATTTAGCGTAGTAAAGCGGAGTATTGCAATACAGGGTGCTGCAACTTAAGTTTTAGCAACTGTAACAATAAGGAAGCATCAGGCCCCAGTGAGATTTGACCCCTGGTTTACAAGACCAGTGCTCTAACCCCTCAGCTATGGAGCCATTTGTTTAAGAGCTTTTATACACATTTTGGTTTCTGGTTGAGGATTGAAAACGATATACAGCAAATTTCAAGTCTTTTCCGGTAAATGTACTTTTTTCACTAACAATTGTTGTGTTTATGGTCATCTTAAGGTTCTTCAAGATTGCATCAAGACAGTCACATAAAATTGGCAAAGTACTCATAGTCGTCTATAATGGACTAGGAATGTATTACTTTACTTCCTAAAGAGCTGTAGTGGAGAGGCAGGTTAACATAAAACAAAATATTTTATCCACCTGCCTTATAAAGGAACACTTCATCTTTGGTTTTCATTATACTTTAACACTAATATGACAATTTAAAATGTAAGCTTATGTATAATGTTTTCTTTCAGTTGGTCCTATCTATTGTGATGTTGAATCCTTTTCTGTATTATTTATGGGGACATTTATGAAAACATGTAGAAGTAGTGTAGGACACCTATGTAAATTGGTGAATAGAAATGTTTCTAAGACTGTAAAAAGTAATTCATAGCAAATTCTAACTTTTTTTAGCAAATAAAATCCAATATATCATTGGATTTTATTAATTGTATCTCTTTGTCCAAAAATCCACTTTTTACAAATGGCCTATTCTGATATATATGCAATATCTATAATTGAGGCATACCTGGTAGACACTTTGAATCAATTTATTTAAATGCATTTTAAAATGAGCTTTTATATGTTAGTGTGGTGTGTATATAATACAGATACAAAATTGGTCATACTTTCCATGGCTTTCCAACTTTAGGATTAATATGGTGGAAATATTTCAAAATGTTACAGCTGGATATTTTTATAGAGTTATTTGTATTCATTAGAAGTCATTTTCCTGAGTCTGCTTGCACATGTAGAGTGTATATGCTTTCATGTTCAAATCAGCCTTCAGTTATATCTATTGGCACCTATGTATATCAGTTCAAAAAATCGGTATCAATTGAGCAAGATGAATTCTGATCTATGCAGTGCATGTTGATATGTGCTTTAAATGCTCTTTTTAAAGAAAGATTATTGGAAATCTTTTATATAAATTTTATAATGATGGTGAAAAACCATGCTGGGAGTATCAGTTTGTAAGGAAATTGGTCCAATAAAAGATAACACAAATATTTTCAAATATGCACTTGAAACCAGTCAATAGATTAGACTGAATGTGATAAGTGTCTTTCCAATTTGGCTATATACATCATCTTCTCTTTTTGCGTAGAAAAGCGGAGTATTGCAATACAGGGTGCTGCAACTTAAGTTTTAGCAGCTGTAACAATAAGGAAGCATCAGGCCCCAGTGAGATTTGACCCCTGGTTTACAAGACCAGTGCTCTAACCCCTCAGCTATGGAGCCATTTGTTTAAGAGCTTTTATACACATTTTGGTTTCTGGTTGAGGATTGAAAACGATATACAGCAAATGTCAAAGCTTTTCCGGTAAATGTACTTTTTTCACTAACAATTGTTGTGTTTATGGTCATCTTAAGGTTCTTCAAGATTGCATCAAGACAGTCACATAAAATTGGCAAAGTACTCATAGTCGTCTATAATAGACTAGGAATGTATTACTTTGCTTCTTAAAGAGCTGTAGGAGAAAGGCCAGGTTAACATAAAACAAAATATTTTATCCACCTGCCTTATAAAGGAACACTTCAACTTTGGTTTTCATTATACTTTAACACTAATATGACAATTTAAAATGTAAGCTTATGTATAATGTTTTCTTTCAGTTGGTCCTATCTATTGTGATGTTGAATCCTTTTCTGTATTATTTATGGGGTTTTATGAAAACAAGTAGAAGTAGTGTAGGACACCTATGTAAATTGGTGAATAGAAATGTTTCTAAAACTGTAAAAAGTAATACATAGCAATTTCTAACTTTTTTTAGCAAATAAAATCCAATATGTCATTGCATTTTATTAATTGTGTCTCTTTGTCCAAAAATCCACTTTTTACAAATGGCCTATTCTGATATATATGCAATATCTATAATTGAGGCATACCTGGTAGACACTTTGAATCAATTTATTTAAATGCATTTTAAAATGAGCTTTTATATGTTAGTGTGGTGTGTGTATATAATACAGATACAAAATTGGTCATACTTTCCATGGCTTTCCAACTTTAGGATTAATATGGAGGAATTATTTCAAAATGTTACAGCTGGACATTTTTATAGAGTTATTTGTATTCATTAGTAGTCATTACCCTGAGTCTTCTTGCACATGTAGAGTGTATATGCTTTCATGTTCAAATCAGCCTTCAGTTATATCTATTGGCACCTATGTATATCAGTTCAAAAAATCGGTATCAATTGAGCAAGATGAATTCTGATCTATGCAGTGCATGTTGATATGTGCTTTAAATGCTCTTTTTAAAGAAAGATTATTGGAAATCTTTTATAGAAATTTTATAATGATGGTGAATAACCATGCTGGGAGTATCAGTTTGTAAGGAAATTGGACCAATAAAAGATAACACAAATATTTTCAAATATGCACTTGAAACCAGTCAATAGATTAGACTGAATGTGATAAGTGTCTTTCCAATTTGGCTATATACATCATCTTCTCATTTAGAGTAGTAAAGCAATATAGGGTGCTGCAACTATAACAATAAGGAAGCATCAGGCCCCAGTGAGATTTGAATTCACGACACCTTGTTTACGAGACCAATGCTCTAACCCCTGAGCTATGGAGCCATTTGGTTAAGAACTTTTATACACATTTTGGTTTCTGGTTGAGGATTGAAAACAATATACAGCAAATTTCAAATCTTTTGCGGAAAATGAATTATTTTCAATTACAGTTGTTGTGTTTATGGTCATCTTAAGGTTCTTCAAGATTGCATCAAGACAGTCACATAAAATTGGCAAAGTACTCATAGTCGTCTATAATGGACTAGGAATGTATTACTTTACTTCCTAAAGAGCTGTAGGAGAGAGGCAGGTTAACATAAAACAAAATATTTTATCCACCTGCCTTATAAAGGAACACTTCAACTTTGGTTTTCATTATACTTTAACACTAATATGACAATTTAAAATGTAAGCTTATGTATAATGTTTTCTTTCAGTTGGTCCTATCTATTGTGATGTTGAATCCTTTTCAGTATTATTTATGGGGACATTTATGAAAACATGTAGAAGTAGTGTAAGACACCTATTTAAATTGGTGAATAGAAATGTTTCTAAAACTAGAAAGTAATACATAGCATTTTCTAACTTTTTTTTAGCAAATAAAATCCAATATGTCATTGGATTTTATTAATTGTATCTACTTGTCCAAAAATCCACTTTTTACAAATGGCCTATTCTGATAAATATGCAATATCTATAATTGAGGCATACCTGGTAGACACTTTGAATCAATTTATTTAAATGCATTTTAAAATGAGCTTTTATATGTTAGTCTGGTGTGTATATAATACAGATACAAAATTGGTCATACTTTCCATGGCTTTCCAACTTTAGGATTAATATGGTGGAATTATTTCAAAATGTTACAGCCGGACATTTTTATAGAGTTATTTGTATTCATTAGTAGTCATTACCCTGAGTCTGCTTGCACATGTAGAGTGTATTTGCTTTCATGTTCAAATCAGCCTTCAGTTATATCTATTGGCACCTATGTATATCAGTTCAAAAAATCGGTATCAATTGAGCAAGATGAATTCTGATCTATGCAGTGCATGTTGATATGTGCTTTAAATGCTCTTTTTAAAGAAAGATTATTGGAAATCTTTTATATAAATTTTATAATGATGGTGAATAACCATGCTGGGAGTATCAGTTTGTAAGGAAATTGGTCCAATAAAAGATAACACAAATATTTTCAAATATGCACTTGAAACCAGTCAATAGATTAGACTGAATGTGATAAGTGTCTTTCCAATTTGGCTATATACATCATCTTCTCATTTAGCGTAGTAAAGCGGAGTATTGCAATATAGGGTGCTGCAACTTAAGTTTTAGCAACTGTAACAATAAGGAAGCATCAGGCCCCAGTGAGATTTCAACTCATGACCCCTCATTTACAAGACCAGTGCTCTAAGCCCTGAGCTATGGAGCCATTTGTTTAAGAGCTTTTATACACATTTTGGTTTCTGGTTGAGGATTGAAAACGATATACAGCAAATTTCAAAGCTTTTCCGGTAAATGTACTTTTTTCATTTACAATTGTTGTGTTTATGGTCATCTTAAGGTTCTTCAAGATTGCATCAAGACAGTCCCATAAAATTGGCAAAGTACTCATAGTCGTCTATAATAGACTAGGAATGTATTACTTTACTTCTTAAAGAGCTGTAGGAGAAAGGCCAGGTTAACATAAAACAAAATATTTTATCCACCTGCCTTATAAAGGAACACTTCAACTTTGGTTTTCATTATACTTTAACACTAATATGACAATTTAAAATGTAAGCTTATGTATAATGTTTTCTTTCAGTTGGTCCTATCTATTGTGATGTTGAATCCTTTACTGTATTATTTATGGGGACATTTATGAAAACATGTAGAAGTAGTGTAGGACACCTATGTAAATTGGTGAATAGAAATGTTTCTAAAACTGTAAAAAGTAATACATAGCAATTTCTAACTTTTTTTAGCAAATAAAATCCAATATGTCATTGCATTTGATTAATTGTATCTCTTTGTCCAAAAATCCACTTTTTACAAATGGCCTATTCTGATATATATGCAATATCTATAATTGAGGCATACCTGGTTGACACTTTGGATCAATTTATTAAAATGCATTTTAAAATGAGCTTTTATATGTTAGTGTGGTGTGTATATAATACAGATACAAAATTGGTCATACTTTCCATGGCTTTCCAACTTTAGGATTAATATGGTGGAAATATTTCAAAATGTTACAGCTGGAAATTTTTATAGAGTTATTTGTATTCATTAGAAGTCATTTTCCTGAGTCTGCTTGCACATGTAGAGTGTATATGCTTTCATGTTCAAATCAGCCTTCAGTTATATCTATTGGCACCTATGTATATCAGTTCAAAAAATCGGTATCAATTGAGCAAGATGAATTCTGATCTATGCAGTGCATGTTGATATGTGCTTTAAATGCTCTTTTTAAAGAAAGATTATTGGAAATCTTTTATATAAATTTTATAATGATGGTGAATAACCATGCTGGGAGTATCAGTTTCTAAGGAAATTGGTCCAATAAAAGATAACACAAATATTTTCAAATATGCACTTGAAACCAGTCAATAGATTAGACTGAATGTGATGTGTCTTTCCAATTTGGCTATATACATCATCTTCTCATTTAGCGTAGTAAAGCGGAGTATTGCAATACAGGGTGCTGCAACTTAAGTTTTAGCAACTGTAACAATAAGGAAGCATCAGGCCCCAGTGAGATTTGACCCCTGGTTTACAAGACCAGTGCTCTAACCCCTCAGCTATGGAGCCATTTGTTTAAGAGCTTTTATACACATTTTGGTTTCTGGTTGAGGATTGAAAACGATACACAGCAAATTTCAAATCTATTCCGGTAAATGTACTTTTTTCACTAACAATTGTTGTGTTTATGGTCATCTTAAGGTTCTTCAAGATTGCATCAAGACAGTCACATAAAATTGGCAAAGTACTCATAGTCGTCTATAATAGACTAGGAATGAATTACTTTACTTCTTAAAGAGCTGTAGGAGAAAGGCCAGGTTAACATAAAACAAAATATTTTATCCACCTGCCTTATAAAGGAACACTTCAACTTTGGTTTTCATTATACTTTAACACTAATATGACAATTTAAAATGTAAGCTTATGTATAATGTTTTCTTTCAGTTGGTCCTATCTATTGTGATGTTGAATCCTTTACTGTATTATTTATGGGGACATTTATGAAAACATGTAGAAGTAGTGTAGGACACCTATGTAAATTGGTGAATAGAAATGTTTCTAAAACTGTAAAAAGTAATACATAGCAATTTCTAACTTTGTTTAGCAAATAAAATCCAATATGTCATTGGATTTTATTAATTGTATCTCTTTGTCCAAAAATCCACTTTTTACAAATGGCCTATTCTGATATATATGCAATATCTATAATTGAGGCATACCTGGTAGACACTTTGAATCAATTTATTTAAATGCATTTTAAAATGAGCTTTTATATGTTAGTGTGGTGTGTATATAATACAGATACAAAATTGGTCATACTTTCCATGGCTTTCCAACTTTAGGATTAATATGGTGGAATTATTTAAAAATGTTACAGCCGGACATTTTTATAGAGTTATTTGTATTCATTAGTAGTCATTATCCTGAGTCTGCTTGCACATGTAGAGTGTATATGCTTTCATGTTCAAATCAGCCTTCAGTTATATCTATTGGCACCTATGTATATCAGTTCAAAAAATCGGTATCAATTGAGCAAGATGAATTCTGATCTATGCAGTGCATGTTGATATGTGCTTTAAATTCTCTTTTTAAAGAAAGATTATTGGAAATCTTTTATATAAATTTTATAATGATGGTGAATAACCATGCTGGGAGTATCAGTTTGTAAGGAAATTGGTCCAATAAAAGATAACACAAATATGCACTTGAAACCAGTCAATAGATTAGACTGTATGTGATAAGTGTCTTTCCAATTTGGCTATATACATCATCTTCTCATTTAGCGTAGTAAAGCGGAGTATTGCAATACAGGGTGCTGCAACTTAAGTTTTAGCAACTGTAACAATAAGGAAGCATCAGGCCCCAGTGAGATTTGAACTCACGACCCCTGGTTTACAAGACCAGTGCTCTAACCCCTGCAATATGGAGCCATTTGTTCAAGAGCTTTTATACACATTTTGGTTTCTGGTTGAGCATTGAAAACGATATACAGCAAATTTCAAAGCTTTTCCGGTAAATGTACTTTTTTCAAGTACAATTGTTGTGTTTATGGTCATCTTAAGGTTCTTCAAGATTGCATCAAGACAGTCACATAAAATTGGCAAAGTACTCATAGTCGTCTATAATAGACTAGGAATGTATTACTTTGCTTCTTAAAGAGCTGTAGGAGAAAGGCCAGGTTAACATAAAACAAAATATTTTATCCACCTGCCTTATAAAGGAACACTTCAACTTTGGTTTTCATTATACTTTAACACTAATTTGACAATTTAAAATGTAAGCTTATGTATAATGTTTTCTTTCAGTTGGTCCTATCTATTGTGATGTTGAATCCTTTACTGTATTATTTATGGGGACATTTATGAAAACATGTAGAAGTAGTGTAGGACACCTATGTAAATTGTTGAATAGAAATGTTTCTAAAACTGTAAAAAGTAATACATAGCATTTTCTAACTTTGTTTAGCAAATAAAATCCAATATGTCTTTGGATTTTATTAATTGTATCTCTTTGTCCAAAAATCCACTTTTTACAAATAGCCTATTCTGATATATATGCAATATCTATAATTGAGGCATACCTGGTAGACACTTTGAATCAATTTATTTAAATGCATTTTAAAATGAGCTTTTATATGTTAGTGTGGTGTGTATATAATACAGATACAAAATTGGTCATACTTTCCATGGCTTTCCAACTTTAGGATTAATATGGTGGAATTATTTCAAAATGTTACAGCCGGACATTTTTATAGAGTTATTTGTATTCATTAGTAGTCATTATCCTGAGTCTGCTTGCACATGTAGAGTGTATATGCTTTCATGTTCAAATCAGCCTTCAGTTATATCTATTTTCACCTATGTATATCAGTTCAAAAAATCGGTATCAATTGAGCAAGATGAATTCTGATCTATGCAGTGCATGTTGCTATGTGCTTTAAATTCTCTTTTTAAAGAAAGATTATTGGAAATCTTTTATAGAAATTTTATAATGATGGTGAATAACCATGCTGGGAGTATCAGTTTGTAAGGAAATTGGTCCAATAAAAGATAACACAAATATTTTCAAATATGCACTTGATACCAGTCAATAGATTAGACTGAATGTGATAAGTGTCTTTCCAATTTGGCTATATACATCATCTTCTCATTTAGCGTAGTAAAGCGGAGTATTGCAATACAGGGTGCTGCAACTTAAGTTTTAGCAACTGTAACAATAAGGAAACATCAGGCCCCAGTGAGATTTGACCCCTGGTTTACAAGACCAGTGCTCTAACCCCTCAGCTATGGAGCCATTTGTTTAAGAGCTTTTATACACATTTTGGTTTCTGGTTGAGGATTGAAAACAATATACAGCAAATTTCAAATCTTTTCCGGTAAATGTACTTTTTTCACTAACAATTGTTGTGTTTATGGTCATCTTAAGGTTCTTCAAGATTGCATCAAGACAGTCACATAAAATTGGCAAAGTACTCATAGTCGTCTATATTGGACTAGGAATGTATTACTTTACTTCCTAAAGAGCTGTAGTGGAGAGGCAGGTTAACATAAAACAAAATATTTTATCCACCTGCCTTATAAAGGAACACTTCAACTTTGGTTTTCATTATACTTTAACACTAATATGACAATTTAAAATGTAAGCTTATGTATAATGTTTTCTTTCAGTTGGTCCTATCTATTGTGATGTTGAATCCTTTTCTGTATTATTTATGGGGACATTTATGAAAACATGTAGAAGTAGTGTAGGACACCTATGTAAATTGGTGAATAGAAATGTTTCTAAGACTGTAAAAAGTAATTCATAGCAAATTCTACCTTTTTTTAGCAAATAAAATCCAATATATCATTGGATTTTATTAATTGTATCTCTTTGTCCAAAAATCCACTTTTTACAAATGGCCTATTCTGATATATATGCAATATCTATAATTGAGGCATACCTGGTAGACACTTTGAATCAATTTATTTAAATGCATTTTAAAATGAGCTTTTATATGTTAGTGTGGTGTGTATATAATACAGATACAAAATTGGTCATACTTTCCATGGCTTTCCAACTTTAGGATTAATATGGTGGAAATATTTCAAAATGTTACAGCCGGAAATTTTTATAGAGTTATTTGTATTCATTAGAAGTCATTTTCCTGAGTCTGCTTGCACATGTAGAGTGTATATGCTTTCATGTTCAAATCAGCCTTCAATTATATCTATTTTCACCTATGTATATCAGTTCAAAAAATCGGTATCAATTGAGCAAGAAGAATTCTGATCTATGCAGTGCATGTTGATATGTGCTTTAAATGCTCTTTTTAAAGAAAGATTATTGGAAATCTTTTATATAAATTTTATAATGATGGTGAAAAACCATGCTGGGAGTATCAGTTTGTAAGGAAATTGGTCCAATAAAAGATAACACAAATATTTTCAAATATGCACTTGAAACCAGTCAATAGATTAGACTGAATGTGATAAGTGTCTTTCCAATTTGGCTATATACATCATCTTCTCATTTAGCGTAGTAAAGCGGAGTATTGCAATACAGGGTGCTGCAACTTAAGTTTTAGCAGCTGTAACAATAAGGAAGCATCAGGCCCCAGTGAGATTTGACCCCTGGTTTACAAGACCAGTGCTCTAACCCCTCAGCTATGGAGCCATTTGTTTAAGAGCTTTTATACACATTTTGGTTTCTGGTTGAGGATTGAAAACGATACACAGCAAATTTCAAATCTTTTCCGGTAAATGTACTTTTTTCACTAACAATTGTTGTGTTTATGGTCATCTTAAGGTTCTTCAAGATTGCATCAAGACAGTCACATAAAATTGGCAAAGTACTCATAGTCGTCTATAATAGACTAGGAATGAATTACTTTACTTCTTAAAGAGCTGTAGGAGAAAGGCCAGGTTAACATAAAACAAAATATTTTATCCACCTGCCTTATAAAGGAACACTTCAACTTTGGTTTTCATTATACTTTAACACTAATATGACAATTTAAAATGTAAGCTTATGTATAATGTTTTCTTTCAGTTGGTCCTATCTATTGTGATGTTGAATCCCTTACTGTATTATTTATGGGGACATTTATGAAAACATGTAGAAGTAGTGTAGGACACCTATGTAAATTGGTGAATAGAAATGTTTCTAAAACTGTAAAAAGTAATACATAGCAATTTCTAACTTTGTTTAGCAAATAAAATCCAATATGTCATTGGATTTTATTAATTGTATCTGTTTGTCCAAAAATCCACTTTTTACAAATGGCCTATTCTGATATATATGCAATATCTATAATTGAGGCATACCTGGTAGACACTTTGAATCAATTTATTTAAATGCATTTTAAAATGAGCTTTTATATGTTAGTGTGGTGTGTATATAATACAGATACAAAATTGGTCATACTTTCCATGGCTTTCCAACTTTAGGATTAATATGGTGGAATTATTTAAAAATGTTACAGCCGGACATTTTTATAGAGTTATTTGTATTCATTAGTAGTCATTATCCTGAGTCTGCTTGCACATGTAGAGTGTATATGCTTTCATGTTCAAATCAGCCTTCAGTTATATCTATTGGCACCTATGTATATCAGTTCAAAAAATCGGTATCAATTGAGCAAGATGAATTCTGATCTATGCAGTGCATGTTGATATGTGCTTTAAATTCTCTTTTTAAAGAAAGATTATTGGAAATCTTTTATATAAATTTTATAATGATGGTGAATAACCATGCTGGGAGTATCAGTTTGTAAGGAAATTGGTCCAATAAAAGATAACACAAATATGCACTTGAAACCAGTCAATAGATTAGACTGTATGTGATAAGTGTCTTTCCAATTTGGCTATATACATCATCTTCTCATTTAGCGTAGTAAAGCGGAGTATTGCAATACAGGGTGCTGCAACTTAAGTTTTAGCAACTGTAACAATAAGGAAGCATCAGGCCCCAGTGAGATTTGAACTCACGACCCCTGGTTTACAGGACCAGTGCTCTAACCCCTGCGATATGGAGCCATTTGTTCGAGAGCTTTTATACACATTTTGGTTTCTGGTTGAGGATTGAAAACGATATACAGCAAATTTCAAAGTTTTTCCGGTAAATGTACTTTTTTCAAGTACAATTGTTGTGTTTATGGTCATCTTAAGGTTCTTCAAGATTGCATCAAGACAGTCACATAAAATTGGCAAAGTACTCATAGTCGTCTATAATAGACTAGGAATGTATTACTTTGCTTCTTAAAGAGCTGTAGGAGAAAGGCCAGGTTAACATAAAACAAAATATTTTATCCACCTGCCTTATAAAGGAACACTTCAACTTTGGTTTTCATTATACTTTAACACTAATTTGACAATTTAAAATGTAAGCTTATGTATAATGTTTTCTTTCAGTTGGTCCTATCTATTGTGATGTTGAATCCTTTACTGTATTATTTATGGGGACATTTATGAAAACATGTAGAAGTAGTGTAGGACACCTATGTAAATTGTTGAATAGAAATGTTTCTAAAACTGTAAAAAGTAATACATAGCATTTTCTAACTTTGTTTAGCAAATAAAATCCAATATGTCTTTGGATTTTATTAATTGTATCTCTTTGTCCAAAAATCCACTTTTTACAAATAGCCTATTCTGATATATATGCAATATCTATAATTGAGGCATACCTGGTAGACACTTTGAATCAATTTATTTAAATGCATTTTAAAATGAGCTTTTATATGTTAGTGTGGTGTGTATATAATACAGATACAAAATTGGTCATACTTTCCATGGCTTTCCAACTTTAGGATTAATATGGTGGAATTATTTCAAAATGTTACAGCCGGACATTTTTATAGAGTTATTTGTATTCATTAGTAGTCATTATCCTGAGTCTGCTTGCACATGTAGAGTGTATATGCTTTCATGTTCAAATCAGCCTTCAGTTATATCTATTGGCACCTATGTATATCAGTTCAAAAAATCGGTATCAATTGAGCAAGATGAATTCTGATCTATGCAGTGCATGTTGATATGTGCTTTAAATTCTCTTTTTAAAGAAAGATTATTGGAAATCTTTTATAGAAATTTTATAATGATGGTGAATAACCATGCTGGGAGTATCAGTTTGTAAGGAAATTGGTCCAATAAAAGATAACACAAATATTTTCAAATATGCACTTGATACCAGTCAATAGATTAGACTGAATGTGATAAGTGTCTTTCCAATTTGGCTATATACATCATCTTCTCATTTAGCGTAGTAAAGCGGAGTATTGCAATACAGGGTGCTGCAACTTAAGTTTTAGCAACTGTAACAATAAGGAAGCATCAGGCCCCAGTGAGATTTGACCCCTGGTTTACAAGACCAGTGCTCTAACCCCTCAGCTATGGAGCCATTTGTTTAAGAGCTTTTATACACATTTTGGTTTCTGGTTGAGGATTGAAAACAATATACAGCAAATTTCAAGTCTTTTCCGGTAAATGTACTTTTTTCACTAACAATTGTTGTGTTTATGGTCATCTTAAGGTTCTTCAAGATTGCATCAAGACAGTCACATAAAATTGGCAAAGTACTCATAGTCGTCTATAATAGACTAGGAATGAATTACTTTACTTCTTAAAGAGCTGTAGGAGAAAGGCCAGGTTAACATAAAACAAAATATTTTATCCACCTGCCTTATAAAGGAACACTTCAACTTTGGTTTTCATTATACTTTAACACTAATATGACAATTTAAAATGTAAGCTTATGTATAATGTTTTCTTTCAGTTGGTCCTATCTATTGTGATGTTGAATCCTTTACTGTATTATTTATGGGGACATTTATGAAAACATGTAGAAGTAGTGTAGGACACCTATGTAAATTGGTGAATAGAAATGTTTCTAAAACTGTAAAAAGTAATACATAGCAATTTCTAACTTTGTTTAGCAAATAAAATCCAATATGTCATTGGATTTTATTAATTGTATCTCTTTGTCCAAAAATCCACTTTTTACAAATGGCCTATTCTGATATATATGCAATATCTATAATTGAGGCATACCTGGTAGACACTTTGAATAAATTTATTTAAATGCATTTTAAAATGAGCTTTTATATGTTAGTGTGGTGTGTATATAATACAGATACAAAATTGGTCATACTTTCCATGGCTTTCCAACTTTAGGATTAATATGGTGGAATTATTTAAAAATGTTACAGCCGGACATTTTTATAGAGTTATTTGTATTCATTAGTAGTCATTATCCTGAGTCTGCTTGCACATGTAGAGTGTATATGCTTTCATGTTCAAATCAGCCTTCAGTTATATCTATTGGCACCTATGTATATCAGTTCAAAAAATCGGTATCAATTGAGCAAGATGAATTCTGATCTATGCAGTGCATGTTGATATGTGCTTTAAATTCTCTTTTTAAAGAAAGATTATTGGAAATCTTTTATATAAATTTTATAATGATGGTGAATAACCATGCTGGGAGTATCAGTTTGTAAGGAAATTGGTCCAATAAAAGATAACACAAATATGCACTTGAAACCAGTCAATAGATTAGACTGTATGTGATAAGTGTCTTTCCAATTTGGCTATATACATCATCTTCTCATTTAGCGTAGTAAAGCGGAGTATTGCAATACAGGGTGCTGCAACTTAAGTTTTAGCAACTGTAACAATAAGGAAGCATCAGGCCCCAGTGAGATTTGAACTCACGACCCCTGGTTTACAAGACCAGTGCTCTAACCCCTGCGATATGGAGCCATTTGTTCAAGAGCTTTTATACACATTTTGGTTTCTGGTTGAGGATTGAAAACGATATACAGCAAATTTCAAAGCTTTTCCGGTAAATGTACTTTTTTCAAGTACAATTGTTGTGTTTATGGTCATCTTAAGGTTCTTCAAGATTGCATCAAGACAGTCACATAAAATTGGCAAAGTACTCATAGTCGTCTATAATAGACTAGGAATGTATTACTTTGCTTCTTAAAGAGCTGTAGGAGAAAGGCCAGGTTAACATAAAACAAAATATTTTATCCACCTGCCTTATAAAGGAACACTTCAACTTTGGTTTTCATTATACTTTAACACTAATTTGACAATTTAAAATGTAAGCTTATGTATAATGCTTTCTTTCAGTTGGTCCTATCTATTGTGATGTTGAATCCTTTACTGTATTATTTATGGGGACATTTATGAAAACATGTAGAAGTAGTGTAGGACACCTATGTAAATTGTTGAATAGAAATGTTTCTAAAACTGTAAAAAGTAATACATAGCATTTTCTAACTTTGTTTAGCAAATAAAATCCAATATGTCTTTGGATTTTATTAATTGTATCTCTTTGTCCAAAAATCCACTTTTTACAAATAGCCTATTCTGATATATATGCAATATCTATAATTGAGGCATACCTGGTAGACACTTTGAATCAATTTATTTAAATGCATTTTAAAATGAGCTTTTATATGTTAGTGTGGTGTGTATATAATACAGATACAAAATTGGTCATACTTTCCATGGCTTTCCAACTTTAGGATTAATATGGTGGAATTATTTCAAAATGTTACAGCCGGACATTTTTATAGAGTTATTTGTATTCATTAGTAGTCATTATCCTGAGTCTGCTTGCACATGTAGAGTGTATATGCTTTCATGTTCAAATCAGCCTTCAGTTATATCTATTGGCACCTATGTATATCAGTTCAAAAAATCGGTATCAATTGAGCAAGATGAATTCTGATCTATGCAGTGCATGTTGATATGTGCTTTAAATTCTCTTTTTAAAGAAAGATTATTGGAAATCTTTTATAGAAATTTTATAATGATGGTGAATAACCATGCTGGGAGTATCAGTTTGTAAGGAAATTGGTCCAATAAAAGATAACACAAATATTTTCAAATATGCACTTGATACCAGTCAATAGATTAGACTGAATGTGATAAGTGTCTTTCCAATTTGGCTATATACATCATCTTCTCATTTAGCGTAGTAAAGCGGAGTATTGCAATACAGGGTGCTGCAACTTAAGTTTTAGCAACTGTAACAATAAGGAAGCATCAGGCCCCAGTGAGATTTGACCCCTGGTTTACAAGACCAGTGCTCTAACCCCTCAGCTATGGAGCCATTTGTTTAAGAGCTTTTATACACATTTTGGTTTCTGGTTGAGGATTGAAAACAATATACAGCAAATTTCAAGTCTTTTCCGGTAAATGTACTTTTTTCACTAACAATTGTTGTGTTTATGGTCATCTTAAGGTTCTTCAAGATTGCATCAAGACAGTCACATAAAATTGGCAAAGTACTCATAGTCGTCTATAATAGACTAGGAATGAATTACTTTACTTCTTAAAGAGCTGTAGGAGAAAGGCCAGGTTAACATAAAACAAAATATTTTATCCAAATGCCTTATAAAGGAACACTTCAACTTTGGTTTTCATTATACTTTAACACTAATATGACAATTTAAAATGTAAGCTTATGTATAATGTTTTCTTTCAGTTGGTCCTATCTATTGTGATGTTGAATCCTTTACTGTATTATTTATGGGGACATTTATGAAAACATGTAGAAGTAGTGTAGGACACCTATGTAAATTGGTGAATAGAAATGTTTCTAAAACTGTAAAAAGTAATACATAGCAATTTCTAACTTTGTTTAGCAAATAAAATCCAATATGTCATTGGATTTTATTAATTGTATCTCTTTGTCCAAAAATCCACTTTTTACAAATGGCCTATTCTGATATATATGCAATATCTATAATTGAGGCATACCTGGTAGACACTTTGAATCAATTTATTTAAATGCATTTTAAAATGAGCTTTTATATGTTAGTGTGGTGTGTATATAATACAGATACAAAATTGGTCATACTTTCCATGGCTTTCCAACTTTAGGATTAATATGGTGGAATTATTTAAAAATGTTACAGCCGGACATTTTTATAGAGTTATTTGTATTCATTAGTAGTCATTATCCTGAGTCTGCTTGCACATGTAGAGTGTATATGCTTTCATGTTC
Source organism: Taudactylus pleione (assembly GCA_031769625.1). Taxonomy (NCBI): domain Eukaryota; kingdom Metazoa; phylum Chordata; class Amphibia; order Anura; family Myobatrachidae; genus Taudactylus; species Taudactylus pleione. Next base: position 14,146,170 of record JAUIMM010000108.1, read on the forward strand.
AAATCAGCCTTCAGTTATATCTATTGGCACCTATGTATATCAGTTCAAAAAATCGGTATCAATTGAGCAAGATGAATTCTGATCTATGCAGTGCATGTTGATATGTGCTTTAAATTCTCTTTTTAAAGAAAGATTATTGGAAATCTTTTATATAAATTTTATAATGATGGTGAATAACCATGCTGGGAGTATCAGTTTGTAAGGAAATTGGTCCAATAAAAGATAACACAAATATGCACTTGAAACCAGTCAATAGATTAGACTGTATGTGATAAGTGTCTTTCTAATTTGGCTATATACATCATCTTCTCATTTAGCGTAGTAAAGCGGAGTATTGCAATACAGGGTGCTGCAACTTAAGTTTTAGCAACTGTAACAATAAGGAAGCATCAGGCCCCAGTGAGATTTGACCCCTGGTTTACAAGACCAGTGCTCTAACCCCTCAGCTATGGAGCCATTTGTTTAAGAGCTTTTATACACATTTTGGTTTCTGGTTGAGGATTGAAAACAATATACAGCAAATTTCAAGTCTTTTCCGGTAAATGTACTTTTTTCACTAACAATTGTTGTGTTTATGGTCATCTTAAGGTTCTTCAAGATTGCATCAAGACAGTCACATAAAATTGGCAAAGTACTCATAGTCGTCTATAATAGACTAGGAATGAATTACTTTACTTCTTAAAGAGCTGTAGGAGAAAGGCCAGGTTAACATAAAACAAAATATTTTATCCACCTGCCTTATAAAGGAACACTTCAACTTTGGTTTTCATTATACTTTAACACTAATATGACAATTTAAAATGTAAGCTTATGTATAATGTTTTCTTTCAGTTGGTCCTATCTATTGTGATGTTGAATCCTTTACTGTATTATTTATGGGGACATTTATGAAAACATGTAGAAGTAGTGTAGGACACCTATGTAAATTGGTGAATAGAAATGTTTCTAAAACTGTAAAAAGTAATACATAGCAATTTCTAACTTTGTTTAGCAAATAAAATCCAATATGTCATTGGATTTTATTAATTGTATCTCTTTGTCCAAAAATCCACTTTTTACAAATGGCCTATTCTGATATATATGCAATATCTATAATTGAGGCATACCTGGTAGACACTTTGAATCAATTTATTTAAATGCATTTTAAAATGAGCTTTTATATGTTAGTGTGGTGTGTATATAATACAGATACAAAATTGGTCATACTTTCCATGGCTTTCCAACTTTAGGATTAATATGGTGGAATTATTTAAAAATGTTACAGCCGGACATTTTTATAGAGTTATTTGTATTCATTAGTAGTCATTATCCTGAGTCTGCTTGCACATGTAGAGTGTATATGCTTTCATGTTCAAATCAGCCTTCAGTTATATCTATTGGCACCTATGTATATCAGTTCAAAAAATCGGTATCAATTGAGCAAGATGAATTCTGATCTATGCAGTGCATGTTGATATGTGCTTTAAATTCTCTTTTTAAAGAAAGATTATTGGAAATCTTTTATATAAATTTTATAATGATGGTGAATAACCATGCTGGGAGTATCAGTTTGTAAGGAAATTGGTCCAATAAAAGATAACACAAATATGCACTTGAAACCAGTCAATAGATTAGACTGTATGTGATAAGTGTCTTTCCAATTTGGCTATATACATCATCTTCTCATTTAGCGTAGTAAAGCGGAGTATTGCAATACAGGGTGCTGCAACTTAAGTTTTAGCAACTGTAACAATAAGGAAGCATCAGGCCCCAGTGAGATTTGAACTCACGACCCCTGGTTTACAGGACCAGTGCTCTAACCCCTGCGATATGGAGCCATTTGTTCAAGAGCTTTTATACACATTTTGGTTTCTGGTTGAGGATTGAAAACGATATACAGCAAATTTCAAAGCTTTTCCGGTAAATGTACTTTTTTCAAGTACAATTGTTGTGTTTATGGTCATCTTAAGGTTCTTCAAGATTGCATCAAGACAGTCACATAAAATTGGCAAAGTACTCATAGTCGTCTATAATAGACTAGGAATGTATTACTTTGCTTCTTAAAGAGCTGTAGGAGAAAGGCCAGGTTAACATAAAACAAAATATTTTATCCACCTGCCTTATAAAGGAACACTTCAACTTTGGTTTTCATTATACTTTAACACTAATTTGACAATTTAAAATGTAAGCTTATGTATAATGTTTTCTTTCAGTTGGTCCTATCTATTGTGATGTTGAATCCTTTACTGTATTATTTATGGGGACATTTATGAAAACATGTAGAAGTAGTGTAGGACACCTATGTAAATTGTTGAATAGAAATGTTTCTAAAACTGTAAAAAGTAATACATAGCATTTTCTAACTTTGTTTAGCAAATAAAATCCAATATGTCTTTGGATTTTATTAATTGTATCTCTTTGTCCAAAAATCCACTTTTTACAAATAGCCTATTCTGATATATATGCAATATCTATAATTGAGGCATACCTGGTAGACCCTTTGAATCAATTTATTTAAATGCATTTTAAAATGAGCTTTTATATTTTAGTGTGGTGTGTATATAATACAGATACAAAATTGGTCATACTTTCCATGGCTTTCCAACTTTAGGATTAATATGGTGGAATTATTTCAAAATGTTACAGCCGGACATTTTTATAGAGTTATTTGTATTCATTAGTAGTCATTATCCTGAGTCTGCTTGCACATGTAGAGTGTATATGCTTTCATGTTCAAATCAGCCTTCAGTTATATCTATTGGCACCTATGTATATCAGTTCAAAAAATCGGTATCAATTGAGCAAGATGAATTCTGATCTATGCAGTGCATGTTGATATGTGCTTTAAATTCTCTTTTTAAAGAAAGATTATTGGAAATCTTTTATAGAAATTTTATAATGATGGTGAATAACCATGCTGGGAGTATCAGTTTGTAAGGAAATTGGTCCAATAAAAGATAACACAAATATTTTCAAATATGCACTTGATACCAGTCAATAGATTAGACTGAATGTGATAAGTGTCTTTACAATTTGGCTATATACATCATCTTCTCATTTAGCGTAGTAAAGCGGAGTATTGCAATACAGGGTGCTGCAACTTAAGTTTTAGCAACTGTAACAATAAGGAAGCATCAGGCCCCAGTGAGATTTGACCCCTGGTTTACAAGACCAGTGCTCTAACCCCTCAGCTATGGAGCCATTTGTTTAAGAGCTTTTATACACATTTTGGTTTCTGGTTGAGGATTGAAAACAATATACAGCAAATTTCAAGTCTTTTCCGGTAAATGTACTTTTTTCACTAACAATTGTTGTGTTTATGGTCATCTTAAGGTTCTTCAAGATTGCATCAAGACAGTCACATAAAATTGGCAAAGTACTCATAGTCGTCTATAATAGACTAGGAATGAATTACTTTACTTCTTAAAGAGCTGTAGGAGAAAGGCCAGGTTAACATAAAACAAAATATTTTATCCACCTGCCTTATAAAGGAACACTTCAACTTTGGTTTTCATTATACTTTAACACTAATATGACAATTTAAAATGTAAGCTTATGTATAATGTTTTCTTTCAGTTGGTCCTATCTATTGTGATGTTGAATCCTTTACTGTATTATTTATGGGGACATTTATGAAAACATGTAGAAGTAGTGTAGGACACCTATGTAAATTGGTGAATAGAAATGTTTCTAAAACTGTAAAAAGTAATACATAGCAATTTCTAACTTTGTTTAGCAAATAAAATCCAATATGTCATTGGATTTTATTAATTGTATCTCTTTGTCCAAAAATCCACTTTTTACAAATGGCCTATTCTGATATATATGCAATATCTATAATTGAGGCATACCTGGTAGACACTTTGAATCAATTTATTTAAATGCATTTTAAAATGAGCTTTTATATGTTAGTGTGGTGTGTATATAATACAGATACAAAATTGGTCATACTTTCCATGGCTTTCCAACTTTAGGATTAATATGGTGGAATTATTTCAAAATGTTACAGCCGGACATTTTTATAGAGTTATTTGTATTCATTAGTAGTCATTATCCTGAGTCTGCTTGCACATGTAGAGTGTATATGCTTTCATGTTCAAATCAGCCTTCAGTTATATCTATTGGCACCTATGTATATCAGTTCAAAAAATCGGTATCAATTGAGCAAGATGAATTCTGATCTATGCAGTGCATGTTGATATGTGCTTTAAATTCTCTTTTTAAAGAAAGATTATTGGAAATCTTTTATATAAATTTTATAATGATGGTGAATAACCATGCTGGGAGTATCAGTTTGTAAGGAAATTGGTCCAATAAAAGATAACACAAATATGCACTTGAAACCAGTCAATAGATTAGACTGTATGTGATAAGTGTCTTTCCAATTTGGCTATATACATCATCTTCTCATTTAGCGTAGTAAAGCGGAGTATTGCAATACAGGGTGCTGCAACTTAAGTTTTAGCAACTGTAACAATAAGGAAGCATCAGGCCCCAGTGAGATTTGAACTCACGACCCCTGGTTTACAAGACCAGTGCTCTAACCCCTGCGATATGGAGCCATTTGTTCAAGAGCTTTTATACACATTTTGGTTTCTGGTTGAGGATTGAAAACGATATACAGCAAATTTCAAAGCTTTTCCGGTAAATGTACTTTTTTCAAGTACAATTGTTGTGTTTATGGTCATCTTAAGGTTCTTCAAGATTGCATCAAGACAGTCACATAAAATTGGCAAAGTACTCATAGTCGTCTATAATAGACTAGGAATGTATTACTTTGCTTCTTAAAGAGCTGTAGGAGAAAGGCCAGGTTAACATAAAACAAAATATTTTATCCACCTGCCTTATAAAGGAACACTTCAACTTTGGTTTTCATTATACTTTAACACTAATTTGACAATTTAAAATGTAAGCTTATGTATAATGCTTTCTTTCAGTTGGTCCTATCTATTGTGATGTTGAATGCTTTACTGTATTATTTATGGGGACATTTATGAAAACATGTAGAAGTAGTGTAGGACACCTATGTAAATTGTTGAATAGAAATGTTTCTAAAACTGTAAAAAGTAATACATAGCATTTTCTAACTTTGTTTAGCAAATAAAATCCAATATGTCTTTGGATTTTATTAATTGTATCTCTTTGTCCAAAAATCCACTTTTTACAAATAGCCTATTCTGATATATATGCAATATCTATAATTGAGGCATACCTGGTAGACACTTTGAATCAATTTATTTAAATGCATTTTAAAATGAGCTTTTATATGTTAGTGTGGTGTGTATATAATACAGATACAAAATTGGTCATACTTTCCATGGCTTTCCAACTTTAGGATTAATATGGTGGAATTATTTCAAAATGTTACAGCCGGACATTTTTATAGAGTTATTTGTATTCATTAGTAGTCATTATCCTGAGTCTGCTTGCACATGTAGAGTGTATATGCTTTCATGTTCAAATCAGCCTTCAGTTATATCTATTGGCACCTATGTATATCAGTTCAAAAAATCGGTATCAATTGAGCAAGATGAATTCTGATCTATGCAGTGCATGTTGATATGTGCTTTAAATTCTCTTTTTAAAGAAAGATTATTGGAAATCTTTTATAGAAATTTTATAATGATGGTGAATAACCATGCTGGGAGTATCAGTTTGTAAGGAAATTGGTCCAATAAAAGATAACACAAATATTTTCAAATATGCACTTGATACCAGTCAATAGATTAGACTGAATGTGATAAGTGTCTTTCCAATTTGGCTATATACATCATCTTCTCATTTAGCGTAGTAAAGCGGAGTATTGCAATACAGGGTGCTGCAACTTAAGTTTTAGCAACTGTAACAATAAGGAAGCATCAGGCCCCAGTGAGATTTGACCCCTGGTTTACAAGACCAGTGCTCTAACCCCTCAGCTATGGAGCCATTTGTTTAAGAGCTTTTATACACATTTTGGTTTCTGGTTGAGGATTGAAAACAATATACAGCAAATTTCAAGTCTTTTCCGGTAAATGTACTTTTTTCACTAACAATTGTTGTGTTTATGGTCATCTTAAGGTTCTTCAAGATTGCATCAAGACAGTCACATAAAATTGGCAAAGTACTCATAGTCGTCTATAATAGACTAGGAATGAATTACTTTACTTCTTAAAGAGCTGTAGGAGAAAGGCCAGGTTAACATAAAACAAAATATTTTATCCACCTGCCTTATAAAGGAACACTTCAACTTTGGTTTTCATTATACTTTAACACTAATATGACAATTTAAAATGTAAGCTTATGTATAATGTTTTCTTTCAGTTGGTCCTATCTATTGTGATGTTGAATCCTTTACTGTATTATTTATGGGGACATTTATGAAAACATGTAGAAGTAGTGTAGGACACCTATGTAAATTGGTGAATAGAAATGTTTCTAAAACTGTAAAAAGTAATACATAGCAATTTCTAACTTTGTTTAGCAAATAAAATCCAATATGTCATTGGATTTTATTAATTGTATCTCTTTGTCCAAAAATCCACTTTTTACAAATGGCCTATTCTGATATATATGCAATATCTATAATTGAGGCATACCTGGTAGACACTTTGAATCAATTTATTTAAATGCATTTTAAAATGAGCTTTTATATGTTAGTGTGGTGTGTATATAATACAGATACAAAATTGGTCATACTTTCCATGGCTTTCCAACTTTAGGATTAATATGGTGGAATTATTTAAAAATGTTACAGCCGGACATTTTTATAGAGTTATTTGTATTCATTAGTAGTCATTATCCTGAGTCTGCTTGCACATGTAGAGTGTATATGCTTTCATGTTCAAATCAGCCTTCAGTTATATCTATTGGCACCTATGTATATCAGTTCAAAAAATCGGTATCAATTGAGCAAGATGAATTCTGATCTATGCAGTGCATGTTGATATGTGCTTTAAATTCTCTTTTTAAAGAAAGATTATTGGAAATCTTTTATATAAATTTTATAATGATGGTGAATAACCATGCTGGGAGTATCAGTTTGTAAGGAAATTGGTCCAATAAAAGTTAACACAAATATGCACTTGAAACCAGTCAATAGATTAGACTGTATGTGATAAGTGTCTTTCTAATTTGGCTATATACATCATCTTCTCATTTAGCGTAGTAAAGCGGAGTATTGCAATACAGGGTGCTGCAACTTAAGTTTTAGCAACTGTAACAATAAGGAAGCATCAGGCCCCAGTGAGATTTGACCCCTGGTTTACAAGACCAGTGCTCTAACCCCTCAGCTATGGAGCCATTTGTTTAAGAGCTTTTATACACATTTTGGTTTCTGGTTGAGGATTGAAAACAATATACAGCAAATTTCAAGTCTTTTCCGGTAAATGTACTTTTTTCACTAACAATTGTTGTGTTTATGGTCATCTTAAGGTTCTTCAAGATTGCATCAAGACAGTCACATAAAATTGGCAAAGTACTCATAGTCGTCTATAATAGACTAGGAATGAATTACTTTACTTCTTAAAGAGCTGTAGGAGAAAGGCCAGGTTAACATAAAACAAAATATTTTATCCACCTGCCTTATAAAGGAACACTTCAACTTTGGTTTTCATTATACTTTAACACTAATATGACAATTTAAAATGTAAGCTTATGTATAATGTTTTCTTTCAGTTGGTCCTATCTATTGTGATGTTGAATCCTTTACTGTATTATTTATGGGGACATTTATGAAAACATGTAGAAGTAGTGTAGGACACCTATGTAAATTGGTGAATAGAAATGTTTCTAAAACTGTAAAAAGTAATACATAGCATTTTCTAACTTTGTTTAGCAAATAAAATCCAATATGTCTTTGGATTTTATTAATTGTATCTCTTTGTCCAAAAATCCACTTTTTACAAATAGCCTATTCTGATATATATGCAATATCTATAACTGAGGCATACCTGGTAGACACTTTGAATCAATTTATTTAAATGCATTTTAAAATGAGCTTTTATATGTTAGTGTGGTGTGTATATAATACAGATACAAAATTGGTCATACTTTCCATGGCTTTCCAACTTTAGGATTAATATGGTGGAATTATTTAAAAATGTTACAGCCGGACATTTTTATAGAGTTATTTGTATTCATTAGTAGTCATTATCCTGAGTCTGCTTGCACATGTAGAGTGTATATGCTTTCATGTTCAAATCAGCCTTCAGTTATATCTATTTTCACCTATGTATATCAGTTCAAAAAATCGGTATCAATTGAGCAAGATGAATTCTGATCTATGCAGTGCATGTTGCTATGTGCTTTAAATTCTCTTTTTAAAGAAAGATTATTGGAAATCTTTTATAGAAATTTTATAATGATGGTGAATAACCATGCTGGGAGTATCAGTTTGTAAGGAAATTGGTCCAATAAAAGATAACACAAATATTTTCAAATATGCACTTGATACCAGTCAATAGATTAGACTGAATGTGATAAGTGTCTTTCCAATTTGGCTATATACATCATCTTCTCATTTAGCGTAGTAAAGCGGAGTATTGCAATACAGGGTGCTGCAACTTAAGTTTTAGCAACTGTAACAATAAGGAAACATCAGGCCCCAGTGAGATTTGACCCCTGGTTTACAAGACCAGTGCTCTAACCCCTCAGCTATGGAGCCATTTGTTTAAGAGCTTTTATACACATTTTGGTTTCTGGTTGAGGATTGAAAACAATATACAGCAAATTTCAAATCTTTTCCGGTAAATGTACTTTTTTCACTAACAATTGTTGTGTTTATGGTCATCTTAAGGTTCTTCAAGATTGCATCAAGACAGTCACATAAAATTGGCAAAGTACTCATAGTCGTCTATATTGGACTAGGAATGTATTACTTTACTTCCTAAAGAGCTGTAGTGGAGAGGCAGGTTAACATAAAACAAAATATTTTATCCACCTGCCTTATAAAGGAACACTTCAACTTTGGTTTTCATTATACTTTAACACTAATATGACAATTTAAAATGTAAGCTTATGTATAATGTTTTCTTTCAGTTGGTCCTATCTATTGTGATGTTGAATCCTTTTCTGTATTATTTATGGGGACATTTATGAAAACATGTAGAAGTAGTGTAGGACACCTATGTAAATTGGTGAATAGAAATGTTTCTAAGACTGTAAAAAGTAATTCATAGCAAATTCTACCTTTTTTTAGCAAATAAAATCCAATATATCATTGGATTTTATTAATTGTATCTCTTTGTCCAAAAATCCACTTTTTACAAATGGCCTATTCTGATATATATGCAATATCTATAATTGAGGCATACCTGGTAGACACTTTGAATCAATTTATTTAAATGCATTTTAAAATGAGCTTTTATATGTTAGTGTGGTGTGTATATAATACAGATACAAAATTGGTCATACTTTCCATGGCTTTCCAACTTTAGGATTAATATGGTGGAAATATTTCAAAATGTTACAGCCGGAAATTTTTATAGAGTTATTTGTATTCATTAGAAGTCATTTTCCTGAGTCTGCTTGCACATGTAGAGTGTATATGCTTTCATGTTCAAATCAGCCTTCAGTTATATCTATTTTCACCTATGTATATCAGTTCAAAAAATCGGTATCAATTGAGCAAGAAGAATTCTGATCTATGCAGTGCATGTTGATATGTGCTTTAAATGCTCTTTTTAAAGAAAGATTATTGGAAATCTTTTATATAAATTTTATAATGATGGTGAAAAACCATGCTGGGAGTATCAGTTTGTAAGGAAATTGGTCCAATAAAAGATAACACAAATATTTTCAAATATGCACTTGAAACCAGTCAATAGATTAGACTGAATGTGATAAGTGTCTTTCCAATTTGGCTATATACATCATCTTCTCATTTAGCGTAGTAAAGCGGAGTATTGCAATACAGGGTGCTGCAACTTAAGTTTTAGCAGCTGTAACAATAAGGAAGCATCAGGCCCCAGTGAGATTTGACCCCTGGTTTACAAGACCAGTGCTCTAACCCCTCAGCTATGGAGCCATTTGTTTAAGAGCTTTTATACACATTTTGGTTTCTGGTTGAGGATTGAAAATGATACACAGCAAATTTCAAATCTTTTCCGGTAAATGTACTTTTTTCACTAACAATTGTTGTGTTTATGGTCATCTTAAGGTTCTTCAAGATTGCATCAAGACAGTCACATAAAATTGGCAAAGTACTCATAGTCGTCTATAATAGACTAGGAATGAATTACTTTACTTCTTAAAGAGCTGTAGGAGAAAGGCCAGGTTAACATAAAACAAAATATTTTATCCACCTGCCTTATAAAGGAACACTTCAACTTTGGTTTTCATTATACTTTAACACTAATATGACAATTTAAAATGTAAGCTTATGTATAATGTTTTCTTTCAGTTGGTCCTATCTATTGTGATGTTGAATCCCTTACTGTATTATTTATGGGGACATTTATGAAAACATGTAGAAGTAGTGTAGGACACCTATGTAAATTGGTGAATAGAAATGTTTCTAAAACTGTAAAAAGTAATACATAGCAATTTCTAACTTTGTTTAGCAAATAAAATCCAATATGTCATTGGATTTTATTAATTGTATCTCTTTGTCCAAAAATCCACTTTTTACAAATGGCCTATTCTGATATATATGCAATATCTATAATTGAGGCATACCTGGTAGACACTTTGAATCAATTTATTTAAATGCATTTTAAAATGAGCTTTTATATGTTAGTGTGGTGTGTATATAATACAGATACAAAATTGGTCATACTTTCCATGGCTTTCCAACTTTAGGATTAATATGGTGGAATTATTTAAAAATGTTACAGCCGGACATTTTTATAGAGTTATTTGTATTCATTAGTAGTCATTATCCTGAGTCTGCTTGCACATGTAGAGTGTATATGCTTTCATGTTCAAATCAGCCTTCAGTTATATCTATTGGCACCTATGTATATCAGTTCAAAAAATCGGTATCAATTGAGCAAGATGAATTCTGATCTATGCAGTGCATGTTGATATGTGCTTTAAATTCTCTTTTTAAAGAAAGATTATTGGAAATCTTTTATATAAATTTTATAATGATGGTGAATAACCATGCTGGGAGTATCAGTTTGTAAGGAAATTGGTCCAATAAAAGATAACACAAATATGCACTTGAAACCAGTCAATAGATTAGACTGTATGTGATAAGTGTCTTTCCAATTTGGCTATATACATCATCTTCTCATTTAGCGTAGTAAAGCGGAGTATTGCAATACAGGGTGCTGCAACTTAAGTTTTAGCAACTGTAACAATAAGGAAGCATCAGGCCCCAGTGAGATTTGAACTCACGACCCCTGGTTTACAGGACCAGTGCTCTAACCCCTACGATATGGAGCCATTTGTTCAAGAGCTTTTATACACATTTTGGTTTCTGGTTGAGGATTGAAAACGATATACAGCAAATTTCAAAGCTTTTCCGGTAAATGTACTTTTTTCAAGTACAATTGTTGTGTTTATGGTCATCTTAAGGTTCTTCAAGATTGCATCAAGACAGTCACATAAAATTGGCAAAGTACTCATAGTCGTCTATAATAGACTAGGAATGTATTACTTTGCTTCTTAAAGAGCTGTAGGAGAAAGGCCAGGTTAACATAAAACAAAATATTTTATCCACCTGCCTTATAAAGGAACACTTCAACTTTGGTTTTCATTATACTTTAACACTAATTTGACAATTTAAAATGTAAGCTTATGTATAATGTTTTCTTTCAGTTGGTCCTATCTATTGTGATGTTGAATCCTTTACTGTATTATTTATGGGGACATTTATGAAAACATGTAGAAGTAGTGTAGGACACCTATGTAAATTGTTGAATAGAAATGTTTCTAAAACTGTAAAAAGTAATACATAGCATTTTCTAACTTTGTTTAGCAAATAAAATCCAATATGTCTTTGGATTTTATTAATTGTATCTCTTTGTCCAAAAATCCACTTTTTACAAATAGCCTATTCTGATATATATGCAATATCTATAATTGAGGCATACCTGGTAGACACTTTGAATCAATTTATTTAAATGCATTTTAAAATGAGCTTTTATATGTTAGTGTGGTGTGTATATAATACAGATACAAAATTGGTCATACTTTCCATGGCTTTCCAACTTTAGGATTAATATGGTGGAATTATTTCAAAATGTTACAGCCGGACATTTTTATAGAGTTATTTGTATTCATTAGTAGTCATTATCCTGAGTCTGCTTGCACATGTAGAGTGTATATGCTTTCATGTTCAAATCAGCCTTCAGTTATATCTATTGGCACCTATGTATATCAGTTCAAAAAATCGGTATCAATTGAGCAAGATGAATTCTGATCTATGCAGTGCATGTTGATATGTGCTTTAAATTCTCTTTTTAAAGAAAGATTATTGGAAATCTTTTATATAAATTTTATAATGATGGTGAATAACCATGCTGGGAGTATCAGTTTGTAAGGAAATTGGTCCAATAAAAGATAACACAAATATTTTCAAATATGCACTTGATACCAGTCAATAGATTAGACTGAATGTGATAAGTGTCTTTCCAATTTGGCTATATACATCATCTTCTCATTTAGCGTAGTAAAGCGGAGTATTGCAATACAGGGTGCTGCAACTTAAGTTTTAGCAACTGTAACAATAAGGAAGCATCAGGCCCCAGTGAGATTTGACCCCTGGTTTACAAGACCAGTGCTCTAACCCCTCAGCTATGGAGCCATTTGTTTAAGAGCTTTTATACACATTTTGGTTTCTGGTTGAGGATTGAAAACAATATACAGCAAATTTCAAGTCTTTTCCGGTAAATGTACTTTTTTCACTAACAATTGTTGTGTTTATGGTCATCTTAAGGTTCTTCAAGATTGCATCAAGACAGTCACATAAAATTGGCAAAGTACTCATAGTCGTCTATAATAGACTAGGAATGAATTACTTTACTTCTTAAAGAGCTGTAGGAGAAAGGCCAGGTTAACATAAAACAAAATATTTTATCCACCTGCCTTATAAAGGAACACTTCAACTTTGGTTTTCATTATACTTTAACACTAATATGACAATTTAAAATGTAAGCTAATGTATAATGTTTTCTTTCAGTTGGTCCTATCTATTGTGATGTTGAATCCTTTACTGTATTATTTATGGGGACATTTATGAAAACATGTAGAAGTAGTGTAGGACACCTATGTAAATTGGTGAATAGAAATGTTTCTAAAACTGTAAAAAGTAATACATAGCAATTTCTAACTTTGTTTAGCAAATAAAATCCAATATGTCATTGGATTTTATTAATTGTATCTCTTTGTCCAAAAATCCACTTTTTACAAATGGCCTATTCTGATATATATGCAATATCTATAATTGAGGCATACCTGGTAGACACTTTGAATCAATTTATTTAAATGCATTTTAAAATGAGCTTTTATATGTTAGTGTGGTGTGTATATAATACAGATACAAAATTGGTCATACTTTCCATGGCTTTCCAACTTTAGGATTAATATGGTGGAATTATTTAAAAATGTTACAGCCGGACATTTTTATAGAGTTATTTGTATTCATTAGTAGTCATTATCCTGAGTCTGCTTGCACATGTAGAGTGTATATGCTTTCATGTTCAAATCAGCCTTCAGTTATATCTATTGGCACCTATGTATATCAGTTCAAAAAATCGGTATCAATTGAGCAAGATGAATTCTGATCTATGCAGTGCATGTTGATATGTGCTTTAAATTCTCTTTTTAAAGAAAGATTATTGGAAATCTTTTATATAAATTTTATAATGATGGTGAATAACCATGCTGGGAGTATCAGTTTGTAAGGAAATTGGTCCAATAAAAGATAACACAAATATGCACTTGAAACCAGTCAATAGATTAGACTGTATGTGATAAGTGTCTTTCCAATTTGGCTATATACATCATCTTCTCATTTAGCGTAGTAAAGCGGAGTATTGCAATACAGGGTGCTGCAACTTAAGTTTTAGCAACTGTAACAATAAGGAAGCATCAGGCCCCAGTGAGATTTGAACTCACGACCCCTGGTTTACAAGACCAGTGCTCTAACCCCTGCGATATGGAGCCATTTGTTCAAGAGCTTTTATACACATTTTGGTTTCTGGTTGAGGATTGAAAACGATATACAGCAAATTTCAAAGCTTTTCCGGTAAATGTACTTTTTTCAAGTACAATTGTTGTGTTTATGGTCATCTTAAGGTTCTTCAAGATTGCATCAAGACAGTCACATAAAATTGGCAAAGTACTCATAGTCGTCTATAATAGACTAGGAATGTATTACTTTGCTTCTTAAAGAGCTGTAGGAGAAAGGCCAGGTTAACATAAAACAAAATATTTTATCCACCTGCCTTATAAAGGAACACTTCAACTTTGGTTTTCATTATATTTTAACACTAATTTGACAATTTAAAATGTAAGCTTATGTATAATGCTTTCTTTCAGTTGGTCCTATCTATTGTGATGTTGAATCCTTTACTGTATTATTTATGGGGACATTTATGAAAACATGTAGAAGTAGTGTAGGACACCTATGTAAATTGTTGAATAGAAATGTTTCTAAAACTGTAAAAAGTAATACATAGCATTTTCTAACTTTGTTTAGCAAATAAAATCCAATATGTCTTTGGATTTTATTAATTGTATCTCTTTGTCCAAAAATCCACTTTTTACAAATAGCCTATTCTGATATATATGCAATATCTATAATTGAGGCATACCTGGTAGACACTTTGAATCAATTTATTTAAATGCATTTTAAAATGAGCTTTTATATGTTAGTGTGGTGTGTATATAATACAGATACAAAATTGGTCATACTTTCCATGGCTTTCCAACTTTAGGATTAATATGGTGGAATTATTTCAAAATGTTACAGCCGGACATTTTTATAGAGTTATTTGTATTCATTAGTAGTCATTATCCTGAGTCTGCTTGCACATGTAGAGTGTATATGCTTTCATGTTCAAATCAGCCTTCAGTTATATCTATTGGCACCTATGTATATCAGTTCAAAAAATCGGTATCAATTGAGCAAGATGAATTCTGATCTATGCAGTGCATGTTGATATGTGCTTTAAATTCTCTTTTTAAAGAAAGATTATTGGAAATCTTTTATAGAAATTTTATAATGATGGTGAATAACCATGCTGGGAGTATCAGTTTGTAAGGAAATTGGTCCAATAAAAGATAACACAAATATTTTCAAATATGCACTTGATACCAGTCAATAGATTAGACTGAATGTGATAAGTGTCTTTCCAATTTGGCTATATACATCATCTTCTCATTTAGCGTAGTAAAGCGGAGTATTGCAATACAGGGTGCTGCAACTTAAGTTTTAGCAACTGTAACAATAAGGAAACATCAGGCCCCAGTGAGATTTGACCCCTGGTTTACAAGACCAGTGCTCTAACCCCTCAGCTATGGAGCCATTTGTTTAAGAGCTTTTATACACATTTTGGTTTCTGGTTGAGGATTGAAAACAATATACAGCAAATTTCAAATCTTTTCCGGTAAATGTACTTTTTCACTAACAATTGTTGTGTTTATGGTCATCTTAAGGTTCTTCAAGATTGCATCAAGACAGTCACATAAAATTGGCAAAGTACTCATAGTCGTCTATATTGGACTAGGAATGTATTACTTTACTTCCTAAAGAGCTGTAGTGGAGAGGCAGGTTAACATAAAACAAAATATTTTATCCACCTGCCTTATAAAGGAACACTTCAACTTTGGTTTTCATTATACTTTAACACTAATATGACAATTTAAAATGTAAGCTTATGTATAATGTTTTCTTTCAGTTGGTCCTATCTATTGTGATGTTGAATCCTTTTCTGTATTATTTATGGGGACATTTATGAAAACATGTAGAAGTAGTGTAGGACACCTATGTAAATTGGTGAATAGAAATGTTTCTAAGACTGTAAAAAGTAATTCATAGCAAATTCTACCTTTTTTTAGCAAATAAAATCCAATATATCATTGGATTTTATTAATTGTATCTCTTTGTCCAAAAATCCACTTTTTACAAATGGCCTATTCTGATATATATGCAATATCTATAATTGAGGCATACCTGGTAGACACTTTGAATCAATTTATTTAAATGCATTTTAAAATGAGCTTTTATATGTTAGTGTGGTGTGTATATAATACAGATACAAAATTGGTCATACTTTCCATGGCTTTCCAACTTTAGGATTAATATGGTGGAAATATTTCAAAATGTTACAGCCGGAAATTTTTATAGAGTTATTTGTATTCATTAGAAGTCATTTTCCTGAGTCTGCTTGCACATGTAGAGTGTATATGCTTTCATGTTCAAATCAGCCTTCAGTTATATCTATTTTCACCTATGTATATCAGTTCAAAAAATCGGTATCAATTGAGCAAGAAGAATTCTGATCTATGCAGTGCATGTTGATATGTGCTTTAAATGCTCTTTTTAAAGAAAGATTATTGGAAATCTTTTATATAAATTTTATAATGATGGTGAAAAACCATGCTGGGAGTATCAGTTTGTAAGGAAATTGGTCCAATAAAAGATAACACAAATATTTTCAAATATGCACTTGAAACCAGTCAATAGATTAGACTGAATGTGATAAGTGTCTTTCCAATTTGGCTATATACATCATCTTCTCATTTAGCGTAGTAAAGCGGAGTATTGCAATACAGGGTGCTGCAACTTAAGTTTTAGCAGCTGTAACAATAAGGAAGCATCAGGCCCCAGTGAGATTTGACCCCTGGTTTACAAGACCAGTGCTCTAACCCCTCAGCTATGGAGCCATTTGTTTAAGAGCTTTTATACACATTTTGGTTTCTGGTTGAGGATTGAAAATGATACACAGCAAATTTCAAATCTTTTCCGGTAAATGTACTTTTTTCACTAACAATTGTTGTGTTTATGGTCATCTTAAGGTTCTTCAAGATTGCATCAAGACAGTCACATAAAATTGGCAAAGTACTCATAGTCGTCTATAATAGACTAGGAATGAATTACTTTACTTCTTAAAGAGCTGTAGGAGAAAGGCCAGGTTAACATAAAACAAAATATTTTATCCACCTGCCTTATAAAGGAACACTTCAACTTTGGTTTTCATTATACTTTAACACTAATATGACAATTTAAAATGTAAGCTTATGTATAATGTTTTCTTTCAGTTGGTCCTATCTATTGTGATGTTGAATCCCTTACTGTATTATTTATGGGGACATTTATGAAAACATGTAGAAGTAGTGTAGGACACCTATGTAAATTGGTGAATAGAAATGTTTCTAAAACTGTAAAAAGTAATACATAGCAATTTCTAACTTTGTTTAGCAAATAAAATCCAATATGTCATTGGATTTTATTAATTGTATCTCTTTGTCCAAAAATCCACTTTTTACAAATGGCCTATTCTGATATATATGCAATATCTATAATTGAGGCATACCTGGTAGACACTTTGAATCAATTTATTTAAATGCATTTTAAAATGAGCTTTTATATGTTAGTGTGGTGTGTATATAATACAGATACAAAATTGGTCATACTTTCCATGGCTTTCCAACTTTAGGATTAATATGGTGGAATTATTTAAAAATGTTACAGCCGGACATTTTTATAGAGTTATTTGTATTCATTAGTAGTCATTATCCTGAGTCTGCTTGCACATGTAGAGTGTATATGCTTTCATGTTCAAATCAGCCTTCAGTTATATCTATTGGCACCTATGTATATCAGTTCAAAAAATCGGTATCAATTGAGCAAGATGAATTCTGATCTATGCAGTGCATGTTGATATGTGCTTTAAATTCTCTTTTTAAAGAAAGATTATTGGAAATCTTTTATATAAATTTTATAATGATGGTGAATAACCATGCTGGGAGTATCAGTTTGTAAGGAAATTGGTCCAATAAAAGATAACACAAATATGCACTTGAAACCAGTCAATAGATTAGACTGTATGTGATAAGTGTCTTTCCAATTTGGCTATATACATCATCTTCTCATTTAGCGTAGTAAAGCGGAGTATTGCAATACAGGGTGCTGCAACTTAAGTTTTAGCAACTGTAACAATAAGGAAGCATCAGGCCCCAGTGAGATTTGAACTCACGACCCCTGGTTTACAGGACCAGTGCTCTAACCCCTACGATATGGAGCCATTTGTTCAAGAGCTTTTATACACATTTTGGTTTCTGGTTGAGGATTGAAAACGATATACAGCAAATTTCAAAGCTTTTCCGGTAAATGTACTTTTTTCAAGTACAATTGTTGTGTTTATGGTCATCTTAAGGTTCTTCAAGATTGCATCAAGACAGTCACATAAAATTGGCAAAGTACTCATAGTCGTCTATAATAGACTAGGAATGTATTACTTTGCTTCTTAAAGAGCTGTAGGAGAAAGGCCAGGTTAACATAAAACAAAATATTTTATCCACCTGCCTTATAAAGGAACACTTCAACTTTGGTTTTCATTATACTTTAACACTAATTTGACAATTTAAAATGTAAGCTTATGTATAATGTTTTCTTTCAGTTGGTCCTATCTATTGTGATGTTGAATCCTTTACTGTATTATTTATGGGGACATTTATGAAAACATGTAGAAGTAGTGTAGGACACCTATGTAAATTGTTGAATAGAAATGTTTCTAAAACTGTAAAAAGTAATACATAGCATTTTCTAACTTTGTTTAGCAAATAAAATCCAATATGTCTTTGGATTTTATTAATTGTATCTCTTTGTCCAAAAATCCACTTTTTACAAATAGCCTATTCTGATATATATGCAATATCTATAATTGAGGCATACCTGGTAGACACTTTGAATCAATTTATTTAAATGCATTTTAAAATGAGCTTTTATATGTTAGTGTGGTGTGTATATAATACAGATACAAAATTGGTCATACTTTCCATGGCTTTCCAACTTTAGGATTAATATGGTGGAATTATTTCAAAATGTTACAGCCGGACATTTTTATAGAGTTATTTGTATTCATTAGTAGTCATTATCCTGAGTCTGCTTGCACATGTAGAGTGTATATGCTTTCATGTTCAAATCAGCCTTCAGTTATATCTATTGGCACCTATGTATATCAGTTCAAAAAATCGGTATCAATTGAGCAAGATGAATTCTGATCTATGCAGTGCATGTTGATATGTGCTTTAAATTCTCTTTTTAAAGAAAGATTATTGGAAATCTTTTATATAAATTTTATAATGATGGTGAATAACCATGCTGGGAGTATCAGTTTGTAAGGAAATTGGTCCAATAAAAGATAACACAAATATTTTCAAATATGCACTTGATACCAGTCAATAGATTAGACTGAATGTGATAAGTGTCTTTCCAATTTGGCTATATACATCATCTTCTCATTTAGCGTAGTAAAGCGGAGTATTGCAATACAGGGTGCTGCAACTTAAGTTTTAGCAACTGTAACAATAAGGAAGCATCAGGCCCCAGTGAGATTTGACCCCTGGTTTACAAGACCAGTGCTCTAACCCCTCAGCTATGGAGCCATTTGTTTAAGAGCTTTTATACACATTTTGGTTTCTGGTTGAGGATTGAAAACAATATACAGCAAATTTCAAGTCTTTTCCGGTAAATGTACTTTTTTCACTAACAATTGTTGTGTTTATGGTCATCTTAAGGTTCTTCAAGATTGCATCAAGACAGTCACATAAAATTGGCAAAGTACTCATAGTCGTCTATAATAGACTAGGAATGAATTACTTTACTTCTTAAAGAGCTGTAGGAGAAAGGCCAGGTTAACATAAAACAAAATATTTTATCCACCTGCCTTATAAAGGAACACTTCAACTTTGGTTTTCATTATACTTTAACACTAATATGACAATTTAAAATGTAAGCTAATGTATAATGTTTTCTTTCAGTTGGTCCTATCTATTGTGATGTTGAATCCTTTACTGTATTATTTATGGGGACATTTATGAAAACATGTAGAAGTAGTGTAGGACACCTATGTAAATTGGTGAATAGAAATGTTTCTAAAACTGTAAAAAGTAATACATAGCAATTTCTAACTTTGTTTAGCAAATAAAATCCAATATGTCATTGGATTTTATTAATTGTATCTCTTTGTCCAAAAATCCACTTTTTACAAATGGCCTATTCTGATATATATGCAATATCTATAATTGAGGCATACCTGGTAGACACTTTGAATCAATTTATTTAAATGCATTTTAAAATGAGCTTTTATATGTTAGTGTGGTGTGTATATAATACAGATACAAAATTGGTCATACTTTCCATGGCTTTCCAACTTTAGGATTAATATGGTGGAATTATTTAAAAATGTTACAGCCGGACATTTTTATAGAGTTATTTGTATTCATTAGTAGTCATTATCCTGAGTCTGCTTGCACATGTAGAGTGTATATGCTTTCATGTTCAAATCAGCCTTCAGTTATATCTATTGGCACCTATGTATATCAGTTCAAAAAATCGGTATCAATTGAGCAAGATGAATTCTGATCTATGCAGTGCATGTTGATATGTGCTTTAAATTCTCTTTTTAAAGAAAGATTATTGGAAATCTTTTATATAAATTTTATAATGATGGTGAATAACCATGCTGGGAGTATCAGTTTGTAAGGAAATTGGTCCAATAAAAGATAACACAAATATGCACTTGAAACCAGTCAATAGATTAGACTGTATGTGATAAGTGTCTTTCCAATTTGGCTATATACATCATCTTCTCATTTAGCGTAGTAAAGCGGAGTATTGCAATACAGGGTGCTGCAACTTAAGTTTTAGCAACTGTAACAATAAGGAAGCATCAGGCCCCAGTGAGATTTGAACTCACGACCCCTGGTTTACAAGACCAGTGCTCTAACCCCTGCGATATGGAGCCATTTGTTCAAGAGCTTTTATACACATTTTGGTTTCTGGTTGAGGATTGAAAACGATATACAGCAAATTTCAAAGCTTTTCCGGTAAATGTACTTTTTTCAAGTACAATTGTTGTGTTTATGGTCATCTTAAGGTTCTTCAAGATTGCATCAAGACAGTCACATAAAATTGGCAAAGTACTCATAGTCGTCTATAATAGACTAGGAATGTATTACTTTGCTTCTTAAAGAGCTGTAGGAGAAAGGCCAGGTTAACATAAAACAAAATATTTTATCCACCTGCCTTATAAAGGAACACTTCAACTTTGGTTTTCATTATACTTTAACACTAATTTGACAATTTAAAATGTAAGCTTATGTATAATGCTTTCTTTCAGTTGGTCCTATCTATTGTGATGTTGAATCCTTTACTGTATTATTTATGGGGACATTTATGAAAACATGTAGAAGTAGTGTAGGACACCTATGTAAATTGTTGAATAGAAATGTTTCTAAAACTGTAAAAAGTAATACATAGCATTTTCTAACTTTGTTTAGCAAATAAAATCCAATATGTCTTTGGATTTTATTAATTGTATCTCTTTGTCCAAAAATCCACTTTTTACAAATAGCCTATTCTGATATATATGCAATATCTATAATTGAGGCATACCTGGTAGACACTTTGAATCAATTTATTTAAATGCATTTTAAAATGAGCTTTTATATGTTAGTGTGGTGTGTATATAATACAGATACAAAATTGGTCATACTTTCCATGGCTTTCCAACTTTAGGATTAATATGGTGGAATTATTTCAAAATGTTACAGCCGGACATTTTTATAGAGTTATTTGTATTCATTAGTAGTCATTATCCTGAGTCTGCTTGCACATGTAGAGTGTATATGCTTTCATGTTCAAATCAGCCTTCAGTTATATCTATTGGCACCTATGTATATCAGTTCAAAAAATCGGTATCAATTGAGCAAGATGAATTCTGATCTATGCAGTGCATGTTGATATGTGCTTTAAATTCTCTTTTTAAAGAAAGATTATTGGAAATCTTTTATAGAAATTTTATAATGATGGTGAATAACCATGCTGGGAGTATCAGTTTGTAAGGAAATTGGTCCAATAAAAGATAACACAAATATTTTCAAATATGCACTTGATACCAGTCAATAGATTAGACTGAATGTGATAAGTGTCTTTCCAATTTGGCTATATACATCATCTTCTCATTTAGCGTAGTAAAGCGGAGTATTGCAATACAGGGTGCTGCAACTTAAGTTTTAGCAACTGTAACAATAAGGAAGCATCAGGCCCCAGTGAGATTTGACCCCTGGTTTACAAGACCAGTGCTCTAACCCCTCAGCTATGGAGCCATTTGTTTAAGAGCTTTTATACACATTTTGGTTTCTGGTTGAGGATTGAAAACAATATACAGCAAATTTCAAGTCTTTTCCGGTAAATGTACTTTTTTCACTAACAATTGTTGTGTTTATGGTCATCTTAAGGTTCTTCAAGATTGCATCAAGACAGTCACATAAAATTGGCAAAGTACTCATAGTCGTCTATAATAGACTAGGAATGAATTACTTTACTTCTTAAAGAGCTGTAGGAGAAAGGCCAGGTTAACATAAAACAAAATATTTTATCCACCTGCCTTATAAAGGAACACTTCAACTTTGGTTTTCATTATACTTTAACACTAATATGACAATTTAAAATGTAAGCTTATGTATAATGTTTTCTTTCAGTTGGTCCTATCTATTGTGATGTTGAATCCTTTACTGTATTATTTATGGGGACATTTATGAAAACATGTAGAAGTAGTGTAGGACACCTATGTAAATTGGTGAATAGAAATGTTTCTAAAACTGTAAAAAGTAATACATAGCAATTTCTAACTTTGTTTAGCAAATAAAATCCAATATGTCATTGGATTTTATTAATTGTATCTCTTTGTCCAAAAATCCACTTTTTACAAATGGCCTATTCTGATATATATGCAATATCTATAATTGAGGCATACCTGGTAGACACTTTGAATCAATTTATTTAAATGCATTTTAAAATGAGCTTTTATATGTTAGTGTGGTGTGTATATAATACAGATACAAAATTGGTCATACTTTCCATGGCTTTCCAACTTTAGGATTAATATGGTGGAATTATTTAAAAATGTTACAGCCGGACATTTTTATAGAGTTATTTGTATTCATTAGTAGTCATTATCCTGAGTCTGCTTGCACATGTAGAGTGTATATGCTTTCATGTTCAAATCAGCCTTCAGTTATATCTATTGGCACCTATGTATATCAGTTCAAAAAATCGGTATCAATTGAGCAAGATGAATTCTGATCTATGCAGTGCATGTTGATATGTGCTTTAAATTCTCTTTTTAAAGAAAGATTATTGGAAATCTTTTATATAAATTTTATAATGATGGTGAATAACCATGCTGGGAGTATCAGTTTGTAAGGAAATTGGTCCAATAAAAGATAACACAAATATGCACTTGAAACCAGTCAATAGATTAGACTGTATGTGATAAGTGTCTTTCTAATTTGGCTATATACATCATCTTCTCATTTAGCGTAGTAAAGCGGAGTATTGCAATACAGGGTGCTGCAACTTAAGTTTTAGCAACTGTAACAATAAGGAAGCATCAGGCCCCAGTGAGATTTGACCCCTGGTTTACAAGACCAGTGCTCTAACCCCTCAGCTATGGAGCCATTTGTTTAAGAGCTTTTATACACATTTTGGTTTCTGGTTGAGGATTGAAAACAATATACAGCAAATTTCAAGTCTTTTCCGGTAAATGTACTTTTTTCACTAACAATTGTTGTGTTTATGGTCATCTTAAGGTTCTTCAAGATTGCATCAAGACAGTCACATAAAATTGGCAAAGTACTCATAGTCGTCTATAATAGACTAGGAATGAATTACTTTACTTCTTAAAGAGCTGTAGGAGAAAGGCCAGGTTAACATAAAACAAAATATTTTATCCACCTGCCTTATAAAGGAACACTTCAACTTTGGTTTTCATTATACTTTAACACTAATATGACAATTTAAAATGTAAGCTTATGTATAATGTTTTCTTTCAGTTGGTCCTATCTATTGTGATGTTGAATCCTTTACTGTATTATTTATGGGGACATTTATGAAAACATGTAGAAGTAGTGTAGGACACCTATGTAAATTGGTGAATAGAAATGTTTCTAAAACTGTAAAAAGTAATACATAGCAATTTCTAACTTTGTTTAGCAAATAAAATCCAATATGTCATTGGATTTTATTAATTGTATCTCTTTGTCCAAAAATCCACTTTTTACAAATGGCCTATTCTGATATATATGCAATATCTATAATTGAGGCATACCTGGTAGACACTTTGAATCAATTTATTTAAATGCATTTTAAAATGAGCTTTTATATGTTAGTGTGGTGTGAATATAATACAGATACAAAATTGGTCATACTTTCCATGGCTTTCCAACTTTAGGATTAATATGGTGGAATTATTTCAAAATGTTACAGCCGGACATTTTTATAGAGTTATTTGTATTCATTAGTAGTCATTATCCTGAGTCTGCTTGCACATGTAGAGTGTATATGCTTTCATGTTCAAATCAGCCTTCAGTTATATCTATTGGCACCTATGTATATCAGTTCAAAAAATCGGTATCAATTGAGCAAGATGAATTCTGATCTATGCAGTGCATGTTGATATGTGCTTTAAATTCTCTTTTTAAAGAAAGATTATTGGAAATCTTTTATATAAATTTTATAATGATGGTGAATAACCATGCTGGGAGTATCAGTTTGTAAGGAAATTGGTCCAATAAAAGATAACACAAATATGCACTTGAAACCAGTCAATAGATTAGACTGTATGTGATAAGTGTCTTTCCAATTTGGCTATATACATCATCTTCTCATTTAGCGTAGTAAAGCGGAGTATTGCAATACAGGGTGCTGCAACTTAAGTTTTAGCAACTGTAACAATAAGGAAGCATCAGGCCCCAGTGAGATTTGAACTCACGACCCCTGGTTTACAAGACCAGTGCTCTAACCCCTGCGATATGGAGCCATTTGTTCAAGAGCTTTTATACACATTTTGGTTTCTGGTTGAGGATTGAAAACGATATACAGCAAATTTCAAAGCTTTTCCGGTAAATGTACTTTTTTCAAGTACAATTGTTGTGTTTATGGTCATCTTAAGGTTCTTCAAGATTGCATCAAGACAGTCACATAAAATTGGCAAAGTACTCATAGTCGTCTATAATAGACTAGGAATGTATTACTTTGCTTCTTAAAGAGCTGTAGGAGAAAGGCCAGGTTAACATAAAACAAAATATTTTATCCACCTGCCTTATAAAGGAACACTTCAACTTTGGTTTTCATTATACTTTAACACTAATTTGACAATTTAAAATGTAAGCTTATGTATAATGCTTTCTTTCAGTTGGTCCTATCTATTGTGATGTTGAATGCTTTACTGTATTATTTATGGGGACATTTATGAAAACATGTAGAAGTAGTGTAGGACACCTATGTAAATTGTTGAATAGAAATGTTTCTAAAACTGTAAAAAGTAATACATAGCATTTTCTAACTTTGTTTAGCAAATAAAATCCAATATGTCTTTGGATTTTATTAATTGTATCTCTTTGTCCAAAAATCCACTTTTTACAAATAGCCTATTCTGATATATATGCAATATCTATAATTGAGGCATACCTGGTAGACACTTTGAATCAATTTATTTAAATGCATTTTAAAATGAGCTTTTATATGTTAGTGTGGTGTGTATATAATACAGATACAAAATTGGTCATACTTTCCATGGCTTTCCAACTTTAGGATTAATATGGTGGAATTATTTCAAAATGTTACAGCCGGACATTTTTATAGAGTTATTTGTATTCATTAGTAGTCATTATCCTGAGTCTGCTTGCACATGTAGAGTGTATATGCTTTCATGTTCAAATCAGCCTTCAGTTATATCTATTGGCACCTATGTATATCAGTTCAAAAAATCGGTATCAATTGAGCAAGATGAATTCTGATCTATGCAGTGCATGTTGATATGTGCTTTAAATTCTCTTTTTAAAGAAAGATTATTGGAAATCTTTTATAGAAATTTTATAATGATGGTGAATAACCATGCTGGGAGTATCAGTTTGTAAGGAAATTGGTCCAATAAAAGATAACACAAATATTTTCAAATATGCACTTGATACCAGTCAATAGATTAGACTGAATGTGATAAGTGTCTTTCCAATTTGGCTATATACATCATCTTCTCATTTAGCGTAGTAAAGCGGAGTATTGCAATACAGGGTGCTGCAACTTAAGTTTTAGCAACTGTAACAATAAGGAAGCATCAGGCCCCAGTGAGATTTGACCCCTGGTTTACAAGACCAGTGCTCTAACCCCTCAGCTATGGAGCCATTTGTTTAAGAGCTTTTATACACATTTTGGTTTCTGGTTGAGGATTGAAAACAATATACAGCAAATTTCAAGTCTTTTCCGGTAAATGTACTTTTTTCACTAACAATTGTTGTGTTTATGGTCATCTTAAGGTTCTTCAAGATTGCATCAAGACAGTCACATAAAATTGGCAAAGTACTCATAGTCGTCTATAATAGACTAGGAATGAATTACTTTACTTCTTAAAGAGCTGTAGGAGAAAGGCCAGGTTAACATAAAACAAAATATTTTATCCACCTGCCTTATAAAGGAACACTTCAACTTTGGTTTTCATTATACTTTAACACTAATATGACAATTTAAAATGTAAGCTTATGTATAATGTTTTCTTTCAGTTGGTCCTATCTATTGTGATGTTGAATCCTTTACTGTATTATTTATGGGGACATTTATGAAAACATGTAGAAGTAGTGTAGGACACCTATGTAAATTGGTGAATAGAAATGTTTCTAAAACTGTAAAAAGTAATACATAGCAATTTCTAACTTTGTTTAGCAAATAAAATCCAATATGTCATTGGATTTTATTAATTGTATCTCTTTGTCCAAAAATCCACTTTTTACAAATGGCCTATTCTGATATATATGCAATATCTATAATTGAGGCATACCTGGTAGACACTTTGAATCAATTTATTTAAATGCATTTTAAAATGAGCTTTTATATGTTAGTGTGGTGTGTATATAATACAGATACAAAATTGGTCATACTTTCCATGGCTTTCCAACTTTAGGATTAATATGGTGGAATTATTTCAAAATGTTACAGCCGGACATTTTTATAGAGTTATTTGTATTCATTAGTAGTCATTATCCTGAGTCTGCTTGCACATGTAGAGTGTATATGCTTTCATGTTCAAATCAGCCTTCAGTTATATCTATTGGCACCTATGTATATCAGTTCAAAAAATCGGTATCAATTGAGCAAGATGAATTCTGATCTATGCAGTGCATGTTGATATGTGCTTTAAATTCTCTTTTTAAAGAAAGATTATTGGAAATCTTTTATATAAATTTTATAATGATGGTGAATAACCATGCTGGGAGTATCAGTTTGTAAGGAAATTGGTCCAATAAAAGTTAACACAAATATGCACTTGAAACCAGTCAATAGATTAGACTGTATGTGATAAGTGTCTTTCTAATTTGGCTATATACATCATCTTCTCATTTAGCGTAGTAAAGCGGAGTATTGCAATACAGGGTGCTGCAACTTAAGTTTTAGCAACTGTAACAATAAGGAAGCATCAGGCCCCAGTGAGATTTGACCCCTGGTTTACAAGACCAGTGCTCTAACCCCTCAGCTATGGAGCCATTTGTTTAAGAGCTTTTATACACATTTTGGTTTCTGGTTGAGGATTGAAAACAATATACAGCAAATTTCAAGTCTTTTCCGGTAAATGTACTTTTTTCACTAACAATTGTTGTGTTTATGGTCATCTTAAGGTTCTTCAAGATTGCATCAAGACAGTCACATAAAATTGGCAAAGTACTCATAGTCGTCTATAATAGACTAGGAATGAATTACTTTACTTCTTAAAGAGCTGTAGGAGAAAGGCCAGGTTAACATAAAACAAAATATTTTATCCACCTGCCTTATAAAGGAACACTTCAACTTTGGTTTTCATTATACTTTAACACTAATATGACAATTTAAAATGTAAGCTTATGTATAATGTTTTCTTTCAGTTGGTCCTATCTATTGTGATGTTGAATCCTTTACTGTATTATTTATGGGGACATTTATGAAAACATGTAGAAGTAGTGTAGGACACCTATGTAAATTGGTGAATAGAAATGTTTCTAAAACTGTAAAAAGTAATACATAGCAATTTCTAACTTTGTTTAGCAAATAAAATCCAATATGTCATTGGATTTTATTAATTGTATCTCTTTGTCCAAAAATCCACTTTTTACAAATGGCCTATTCTGATATATATGCAATATCTATAATTGAGGCATACCTGGTAGACACTTTGAATCAATTTATTTAAATGCATTTTAAAATGAGCTTTTATATGTTAGTGTGGTGTGTATATAATACAGATACAAAATTGGTCATACTTTCCATGGCTTTCCAACTTTAGGATTAATATGGTGGAATTATTTAAAAATGTTACAGCCGGACATTTTTATAGAGTTATTTGTATTCATTAGTAGTCATTATCCTGAGTCTGCTTGCACATGTAGAGTGTATATGCTTTCATGTTCAAATCAGCCTTCAGTTATATCTATTGGCACCTATGTATATCAGTTCAAAAAATCGGTATCAATTGAGCAAGATGAATTCTGATCTATGCAGTGCATGTTGATATGTGCTTTAAATTCTCTTTTTAAAGAAAGATTATTGGAAATCTTTTATATAAATTTTATAATGATGGTGAATAACCATGCTGGGAGTATCAGTTTGTAAGGAAATTGGTCCAATAAAAGATAACACAAATATGCACTTGAAACCAGTCAATAGATTAGACTGAATGTGATAAGTGTCTTTCCAATTTGGCTATATACATCATCTTCTCATTTAGCGTAGTAAAGCGGAGTATTGCAATACAGGGTGCTGCAACTTAAGTTTTAGCAACTGTAACAATAAGGAAGCATCAGGCCCCAGTGAGATTTGACCCCTGGTTTACAAGACCAGTGCTCTAACCCCTCAGCTATGGAGCCATTTGTTTAAGAGCTTTTATACACATTTTGGTTTCTGGTTGAGGATTGAAAACAATATACAGCAAATTTCAAGTCTTTTCCGGTAAATGTACTTTTTTCACTAACAATTGTTGTGTTTATGGTCATCTTAAGGTTCTTCAAGATTGCATCAAGACAGTCACATAAAATTGGCAAAGTACTCATAGTCGTCTATAATAGACTAGGAATGAATTACTTTACTTCTTAAAGAGCTGTAGGAGAAAGGCCAGGTTAACATAAAACAAAATATTTTATCCACCTGCCTTATAAAGGAACACTTCAACTTTGGTTTTCATTATACTTTAACACTAATATGACAATTTAAAATGTAAGCTTATGTATAATGTTTTCTTTCAGTTGGTCCTATCTATTGTGATGTTGAATCCTTTACTGTATTATTTATGGGGACATTTATGAAAACATGTAGAAGTAGTGTAGGACACCTATGTAAATTGGTGAATAGAAATGTTTCTAAAACTGTAAAAAGTAATACATAGCAATTTCTAACTTTGTTTAGCAAATAAAATCCAATATGTCATTGGATTTTATTAATTGTATCTCTTTGTCCAAAAATCCACTTTTTACAAATGGCCTATTCTGATATATATGCAATATCTATAATTGAGGCATACCTGGTAGACACTTTGAATCAATTTATTTAAATGCATTTTAAAATGAGCTTTTATATGTTAGTGTGGTGTGTATATAATACAGATACAAAATTGGTCATACTTTCCATGGCTTTCCAACTTTAGGATTAATATGGTGGAATTATTTAAAAATGTTACAGCCGGACATTTTTATAGAGTTATTTGTATTCATTAGTAGTCATTATCCTGAGTCTGCTTGCACATGTAGAGTGTATATGCTTTCATGTTCAAATCAGCCTTCAGTTATATCTATTGGCACCTATGTATATCAGTTCAAAAAATCGGTATCAATTGAGCAAGATGAATTCTGATCTATGCAGTGCATGTTGATATGTGCTTTAAATTCTCTTTTTAAAGAAAGATTATTGGAAATCTTTTATATAAATTTTATAATGATGGTGAATAACCATGCTGGGAGTATCAGTTTGTAAGGAAATTGGTCCAATAAAAGATAACACAAATATTTTCAAATATGCACTTGATACCAGTCAATAGATTAGACTGAATGTGATAAGTGTCTTTCCAATTTGGCTATATACATCATCTTCTCATTTAGCGTAGTAAAGCGGAGTATTGCAATACAGGGTGCTGCAACTTAAGTTTTAGCAACTGTAACAATAAGGAAGCATCAGACCCCAGTGAGATTTGACCCCTGGTTTACAAGACCAGTGCTCTAACCCCTCAGCTATGGAGCCATTTGTTTAAGAGCTTTTATACACATTTTGGTTTCTGGTTGAGGATTGAAAACGATACACAGCAAATTTCAAATCTTTTCCGGTAAATGTACTTTTTTCACTAACAATTGTTGTGTTTATGGTCATCTTAAGGTTCTTCAAGATTGCATCAAGACAGTCACATAAAATTGGCAAAGTACTCATAGTCGTCTATATTGGACTAGGAATGTATTACTTTACTTCCTAAAGAGCTGTAGTGGAGAGGCAGGTTAACATAAAACAAAATATTTTATCCACCTGCCTTATAAAGGAACACTTCAACTTTGGTTTTCATTATACTTTAACACTAATATGACAATTTAAAATGTAAGCTTATGTATAATGTTTTCTTTCAGTTGGTCCTATCTATTGTGATGTTGAATCCTTTTCTGTATTATTTATGGGGACATTTATGAAAACATGTAGAAGTAGTGTAGGACACCTATGTAAATTGGTGAATAGAAATGTTTCTAAGACTGTAAAAAGTAATTCATAGCAAATTCTACCTTTTTTTAGCAAATAAAATCCAATATATCATTGGATTTTATTAATTGTATCTCTTTGTCCAAAAATCCACTTTTTACAAATGGCCTATTCTGATATATATGCAATATCTATAATTGAGGCATACCTGGTAGACACTTTGAATCAATTTATTTAAATGCATTTTAAAATGAGCTTTTATATGTTAGTGTGGTGTGTATATAATACAGATACAAAATTGGTCATACTTTCCATGGCTTTCCAACTTTAGGATTAATATGGTGGAAATATTTCAAAATGTTACAGCTGGAAATTTTTATAGAGTTATTTGTATTCATTAGAAGTCATTTTCCTGAGTCTGCTTGCACATGTAGAGTGTATATGCTTTCATGTTCAAATCAGCCTTCAGTTATATCTATTTTCACCTATGTATATCAGTTCAAAAAATCGGTATCAATTGAGCAAGAAGAATTCTGATCTATGCAGTGCATGTTGATATGTGCTTTAAATGCTCTTTTTAAAGAAAGATTATTGGAAATCTTTTATATAAATTTTATAATGATGGTGAAAAACCATGCTGGGAGTATCAGTTTGTAAGGAAATTGGTCCAATAAAAGATAACACAAATATTTTCAAATATGCACTTGAAACCAGTCAATAGATTAGACTGAATGTGATAAGTGTCTTTCCAATTTGGCTATATACATCATCTTCTCATTTAGCGTAGTAAAGCGGAGTATTGCAATACAGGGTGCTGCAACTTAAGTTTTAGCAGCTGTAACAATAAGGAAGCATCAGGCCCCAGTGAGATTTGACCCCTGGTTTACAAGACCAGTGCTCTAACCCCTCAGCTATGGAGCCATTTGTTTAAGAGCTTTTATACACATTTTGGTTTCTGGTTGAGGATTGAAAACGATATACAGCAAATTTCAAATCGCCGGTAAATGTACTTTTTTCACTAACAATTGTTGTGTTTATGGTCATCTTAAGGTTCTTCAAGATTGCATCAAGACAGTCACATAAAATTGGCAAAGTACTCATAGTCGTCTATAATAGACTAGGAATGAATTACTTTACTTCTTAAAGAGCTGTAGGAGAAAGGCCAGGTTAACATAAAACAAAATATTTTATCCACCTGCCTTATAAAGGAACACTTCAACTTTGGTTTTCATTATACTTTAACACTAATATGACAATTTAAAATGTAAGCTAATGTATAATGTTTTCTTTCAGTTGGTCCTATCTATTGTGATGTTGAATCCTTTACTGTATTATTTATGGGGACATTTATGAAAACATGTAGAAGTAGTGTAGGACACCTATGTAAATTGGTGAATAGAAATGTTTCTAAAACTGTAAAAAGTAATACATAGCAATTTCTAACTTTGTTTAGCAAATAAAATCCAATATGTCATTGGATTTTATTAATTGTATCTCTTTGTCCAAAAAATCCACTTTTTACAAATGGCCTATTCTGATATATATGCAATATCTATAATTGAGGCATACCTGGTAGACACTTTGAATCAATTTATTTAAATGCATTTTAAAATGAGCTTTTATATGTTAGTGTGGTGTGTATATAATACAGATACAAAATTGGTCATACTTTCCATGGCTTTCCAACTTTAGGATTAATATGGTGGAATTATTTAAAAATGTTAAATGTTACAGCCGGACATTTTTATAGAGTTATTTGTATTCATTAGTAGTCATTATCCTGAGTCTGCTTGCACATGTAGAGTGTATATGCTTTCATGTTCAAATCAGCCTTCAGTTATATCTATTGGCACCTATGTATATCAGTTCAAAAAATCGGTATCAATTGAGCAAGATGAATTCTGATCTATGCAGTGCATGTTGATATGTGCTTTAAATTCTCTTTTTAAAGAAAGATTATTGGAAATCTTTTATATAAATTTTATAATGATGGTGAATAACCATGCTGGGAGTATCAGTTTGTAAGGAAATTGGTCCAATAAAAGATAACACAAATATGCACTTGAAACCAGTCAATAGATTAGACTGTATGTGATAAGTGTCTTTCCAATTTGGCTATATACATCATCTTCTCATTTAGCGTAGTAAAGCGGAGTATTGCAATACAGGGTGCTGCAACTTAAGTTTTAGCAACTGTAACAATAAGGAAGCATCAGGCCCCAGTGAGATTTGAACTCATGACCCCTGGTTTACAGGACCAGTGCTCTAACCCCTGCGATATGGAGCCATTTGTTCAAGAGCTTTTATACACATTTTGGTTTCTGGTTGAGGATTGAAAACGATATACAGCAAATTTCAAAGCTTTTCCGGTAAATGTACTTTTTTCAAGTACAATTGTTGTGTTTATGGTCATCTTAAGGTTCTTCAAGATTGCATCAAGACAGTCACATAAAATTGGCAAAGTACTCATAGTCGTCTATAATAGACTAGGAATGTATTACTTTGCTTCTTAAAGAGCTGTAGGAGAAAGGCCAGGTTAACATAAAACAAAATATTTTATCCACCTGCCTTATAAAGGAACACTTCAACTTTGGTTTTCATTATACTTTAACACTAATTTGACAATTTAAAATGTAAGCTTATGTATAATGTTTTCTTTCAGTTGGTCCTATCTATTGTGATGTTGAATCCTTTACTGTATTATTTATGGGGACATTTATGAAAACATGTAGAAGTAGTGTAGGACACCTATGTAAATTGTTGAATAGAAATGTTTCTAAAACTGTAAAAAGTAATACATAGCATTTTCTAACTTTGTTTAGCAAATAAAATCCAATATGTCTTTGGATTTTATTAATTGTATCTCTTTGTCCAAAAATCCACTTTTTACAAATAGCCTATTCTGATATATATGCAATATCTATAATTGAGGCATACCTGGTAGACACTTTGAATCAATTTATTTAAATGCATTTTAAAATGAGCTTTTATATGTTAGTGTGGTGTGTATATAATACA
Organism: Taudactylus pleione; assembly: GCA_031769625.1. Classification (NCBI taxonomy): domain Eukaryota; kingdom Metazoa; phylum Chordata; class Amphibia; order Anura; family Myobatrachidae; genus Taudactylus; species Taudactylus pleione. The sequence goes on from JAUIMM010000108.1 coordinate 14,180,014, forward strand.
GATACAAAATTGGTCATACTTTCCATGGCTTTCCAACTTTAGGATTAATATGGTGGAATTATTTCAAAATGTTACAGCCGGACATTTTTATAGAGTTATTTGTATTCATTAGTAGTCATTATCCTGAGTCTGCTTGCACATGTAGAGTGTATATGCTTTCATGTTCAAATCAGCCTTCAGTTATATCTATTGGCACCTATGTATATCAGTTCAAAAAATCGGTATCAATTGAGCAAGATGAATTCTGATCTATGCAGTGCATGTTGATATGTGCTTTAAATTCTCTTTTTAAAGAAAGATTATTGGAAATCTTTTATATAAATTTTATAATGATGGTGAATAACCATGCTGGGAGTATCAGTTTGTAAGGAAATTGGTCCAATAAAAGATAACACAAATATTTTCAAATATGCACTTGATACCAGTCAATAGATTAGACTGAATGTGATAAGTGTCTTTCCAATTTGGCTATATACATCATCTTCTCATTTAGCGTAGTAAAGCGGAGTATTGCAATACAGGGTGCTGCAACTTAAGTTTTAGCAACTGTAACAATAAGGAAGCATCAGGCCCCAGTGAGATTTGACCCCTGGTTTACAAGACCAGTGCTCTAACCCCTCAGCTATGGAGCCATTTGTTTAAGAGCTTTTATACACATTTTGGTTTCTGGTTGAGGATTGAAAACAATATACAGCAAATTTCAAGTCTTTTCCGGTAAATGTACTTTTTTCACTAACAATTGTTGTGTTTATGGTCATCTTAAGGTTCTTCAAGATTGCATCAAGACAGTCACATAAAATTGGCAAAGTACTCATAGTCGTCTATATTGGACTAGGAATGTATTACTTTACTTCCTAAAGAGCTGTAGTGGAGAGGCAGGTTAACATAAAACAAAATATTTTATCCACCTGCCTTATAAAGGAACACTTCAACTTTGGTTTTCATTATACTTTAACACTAATATGACAATTTAAAATGTAAGCTTATGTATAATGTTTTCTTTCAGTTGGTCCTATCTATTGTGATGTTGAATCCTTTTCTGTATTATTTATGGGGACATTTATGAAAACATGTAGAAGTAGTGTAGGACACCTATGTAAATTGGTGAATAGAAATGTTTCTAAGACTGTAAAAAGTAATTCATAGCAAATTCTACCTTTTTTTAGCAAATAAAATCCAATATATCATTGGATTTTATTAATTGTATCTCTTTGTCCAAAAATCCACTTTTTACAAATGGCCTATTCTGATATATATGCAATATCTATAATTGAGGCATACCTGGTAGACACTTTGAATCAATTTATTTAAATGCATTTTAAAATGAGCTTTTATATGTTATTGTGGTGTGTATATAATACAGATACAAAATTGGTCATACTTTCCATGGCTTTCCAACTTTAGGATTAATATGGTGGAAATATTTCAAAATGTTACAGCTGGAAATTTTTATAGAGTTATTTGTATTCATTAGAAGTCATTTTCCTGAGTCTGCTTGCACATGTAGAGTGTATATGCTTTCATGTTCAAATCAGCCTTCAGTTATATCTATTGGCACCTATGTATATCAGTTCAAAAAATCGGTATCAATTGAGCAAGAAGAATTCTGATCTATGCAGTGCATGTTGATATGTGATTTAAATTCTCTTTTTAAAGAAAGATTATTGGAAATCTTTTATATAAATTTTATAATGATGGTGAATAACCATGCTGGGAGTATCAGTTTGTAAGGAAATTGGTCCAATAAAAGATAACACAAATATTTTCAAATATGCACTTGAAACCAGTCAATAGATTAGACTGTATGTGATAAGTGTCTTTCCAATTTGGCTATATACATCATCTTCTCATTTAGCGTAGTAAAGCGGAGTATTGCAATACAGGGTGCTGCAACTTAAGTTTTAGCAACTGTAACAATAAGGAAGCATCAGGCCCCAGTGAGATTTGAACTCACGACCCCTGGTTTACAAGACCAGTGCTCTAACCCCTGCGATATGGAGCCATTTGTTCAAAAGCTTTTATACACATTTTGGTTTCTGGTTGAGGATTGAAAACGATATACAGCAAATTTCAAAGCTTTTCCGGTAAATGTACTTTTTTCAAGTACAATTGTTGTGTTTATGGTCATCTTAAGGATCTTCAAGATTGCATCAAGACAGTCACATAAAATTGGCAAAGTACTCATAGTCGTCTATAATAGACTAGGAATGTATTACTTTGCTTTTTAAAGAGCTGTAGGAGAAAGGCCAGGTTAACATAAAACAAAATATTTTATCCACCTGCCTTATAAAGGAACACTTCAACTTTGGTTTTCATTATACTTTAACACTAATTTGACAATTTAAAATGTAAGCTTATGTATAATGTTTTCTTTCAGTTGGTCCTATCTATTGTGATGTTGAATCCTTTACTGTATTATTTATGGGGACATTTATGAAAACCTGTAGAAGTAGTATAGGACACCTATGTAAATTGGTGAATAGAAATGTTTCTAAAACTGTAAAAAGTAATACATAGCATTTTCTAACTTTGTTTAGCAAATAAAATCCAATATGTCATTGGATTTTATTAATTGTATCTCTTTGTCCAAAAATCCACTTTTTACAAATGGCCTATTCTGATATATATGCAATATCTATAATTGAGGCATACCTGGTAGACACTTTGAATCAATTCATTTAAATGCATTTTAAAATGAGCTTTTATATGTTAGTGTGGTGTGTATATAATACAGATACAAAATTGGTCATACTTTCCATGGCTTTCCAACTTTAGGATTAATATGGTGGAATTATTTAAAAATGTTACAGCCGGACATTTTTATAGAGTTATTTGTATTCATTAGTAGTCATTATCCTGAGTCTGCTTGCACATGTAGAGTGTATATGCTTTCATGTTCAAATCAGCCTTCAGTTATATCTATTGGCACCTATGTATATCAGTTCAAAAAATCGGTATCAATTGAGCAAGATGAATTCTGATCTATGCAGTGCATGTTGATATGTGCTTTAAATTCTCTTTTTAAAGAAAGATTATTGGAAATCTTTTATAGAAATTTTATAATGATGGTGAATAACCATGCTGGGAGTATCAGTTTGTAAGGAAATTGGTCCAATAAAAGATAACACAAATATTTTCAAATATGCACTTGAAACCAGTCAATAGATTAGACTGTATGTGATAAGTGTCTTTCCAATTTAGCTATATACATCATCTTCTCTTTTAGCGTAGTAAAGCGGAGTATTGCAATACAGGGTGCTGCAACTTAAGTTTTAGTAACTGTAACAATAAGGAAGCATCAGACCCCAGTGAGAATTGAACCCCTGAGCTCTGGAGCCATCTGTTCAAGAGTTTTTATACACATTTTGGTTTCTGGTTGAGGATTGAAATCGATATACAGCAAATTTCAAAGCTTTTCCGGTAAATGTACTTTTTTCAAGTACAATTGTTGTGTTTATGGTCATCTTAAGGTTCTTCAAGATTGCATCAAGACAGTCACATAAAATTGGCAAAGTACTCATAGTCGTCTATAATAGACTAGGAATGTATTACTTTGCTTCTTAAAGAGCTGTAGGAGAAAGGCCAGGTTAACATAAAACAAAATATTTTATCCACCTGCCTTATAAAGGAACACTTCAACTTTGGTTTTCATTATACTTTAACACTAATATGACAATTTAAAATGTAAGCTTATGTATAATGTTTTCTTTCAGTTGGTCCTATCTATTGTGATGTTGATTCCTTTTCTGTATTATTTATGGGGACATTTATGAAAACATGTAGAAGTAGTGTAGGACACCTATGTAAATTGGTGAATAGAAATGTTTCTAAAACTGTAAAAAGTAATACATAGCAATTTCTAACTTTTTTTAGCAAATAAAATCCAATATGTCATTGCATTTTATTAATTGTATCTCTTTGTCCAAAAATCCACTTTTTACAAATGGCCTATTCTGATATATATGCAATATCTATAATTGAGGCATACCTGGTAGACCCTTTGAATAAATTTATTTAAATGCATTTTAAAATGAGCTTTTATATGTTAGTGTGGTGTGTGTATATAATACAGATACAAAATTGGTCATACTTTCCATGGCTTTCCAACTTTAGGATTAATATGGTGGAATTATTTCAAAATGTTACAGCCGGACATTTTTATAGAGTTATTTGTATTCATTAGTAGTCATTATCCTGAGTCTGCTTGCACATGTAGAGTGTATATGCTTTCATGTTCAAATCAGCCATCAGTTATATCTATTGGCACCTATGTATATCAGTTCAAAAAATCGGTATCAATTGAGCAAGATGAATTCTGATCTATGCAGTGCATGTTAATATGTGCTTTAAATGCTCTTTTTAAAGAAAGATTATTGGAAATCTTTTATATAAATTTTATAATGATGGTGAATAACCATGCTGGGAGTATCAGTTTGTAAGGAAATTGGTCCAATAAAATATAACACAAATAATTTCAAATAAGTGCTTGAAACCAGTCAATAGATTAGACTGAATGTGTTAAGTGTCTTTCCTATTTGGCTATATACATCATCTACTCATTTAGCATAGTAATGCAATATAGGGTGCTGCAACTGTAACAATAAGGAAGCATCAGGCCTAAGTGATATTTGAACTCACAACCCCTGGTTTACAAGACCAATGCTCTAACCCCTGAGCTATGGAGCCATTTGTTTAAGAGCTTTTATACACATTTTGGTTTCTGGTTGAGGATTGAAAACCATATACAGCAAATTTCAAATCTTTTGCGGTAAATGTACTTTTTTCATTTACAATTGTTGTGTTTATGGTCATCTTAAGGTTCTTCAAGATTGCATCAAGACAGTCACATAAAATTGGCAAAGTACTCATAGTCGTCTATAATAGACTAGGAATGTATTACTTTACTTAATAAAGAGCTGTAGGAGAAAGGCCAGGTTAACATAAAACAAAATATTTTATCCACCTGCCTTATAAAGGAACACTTCAACTTTGGTTTTCATTATACTTTAACACTAATATGACAATTTAAAATGTAAGCTTATGTATAATGTTTTCTTTCAGTGGTCCTATCTATTGTAATGTTGAATCCTTTACTGTATTATTTATGGGGACATTTATGAAAACATGTAGAAGTAGTGTAGGACACCTATGTAAATTGGTGAATAGAAATGTTTCTAAAACTGTAAAAAGTAATACATAGCAATTTCTAACTTTTTTTAGCAAATAAAATCCAATATGTCATTGCATTTGATTAATTGTATCTCTTTGTCCAAAAATCCACTTTTTACAAATGGCCTATTCTGATATATATGCAATATCTATAATTGAGGCATACCTGGTTGACACTTTGGATCAATTTATTAAAATGCATTTTAAAATGAGCTTTTATATGTTAGTGTGGTGTGTATATAATACAGATACAAAATTGGTCATACTTTCCATAGCTTACCAACTTTAGGATTAATATGGTGGAAATATTTCAAAATGTTACAGCTGGAAATTTTTATAGAGTTATTTGTATTCATTAGAAGTCATTTTCCTGAGTCTGCTTGCACATGTAGAGTGTATATGCTTTCATGTTCAAATCAGCCTTCAGTTATATCTATTGGCACCTATGTATATCAGTTCAAAAAATCGGTATCAATTGAGCAAGATGAATTCTGATCTATGCAGTGCATGTTGATATGTGCTTTAAATGCTCTTTTTAAAGAAAGATTATTGGAAATCTTTTATATAAATTTTATAATGATGGTGAATAACCATGCTGGGAGTATCAGTTTCTAAGGAAATTGGTCCAATAAAAGATAACACAAATATTTTCAAATATGCACTTGAAACCAGTCAATAGATTAGACTGAATGTGATAAGTGTCTTTCCAATTTGGCTATATACATCATCTTCTCATTTAGCGTAGTAAAGCGGAGTATTGCAATACAGGGTGCTGCAACTTAAGTTTTAGCAACTGTAACAATAAGGAAGCATCAGGCCCCAGTGAGATTTGACCCCTGGTTTACAAGACCAGTGCTCTAACCCCTCACCTATGGAGCCATTTGTTTAAGAGCTTTTATACACATTTTGGTTTCTGGTTGAGGATTGAAAACGATATACAGCAAATTTCAAATCTTTTCCGGTAAATGTACTTTTTTCAAGTACAATTGTTGTGTTTATGGTCATCTTAAGGTTCTTCAAGATTGCATCAAGACAGTCACATAAAATTGGCAAAGTACTCATAGTCGTCTATAATAGACTAGGAATGTATTACTTTGCTTCTTAAAGAGCTGTAGGAGAAAGGCCAGGTTAACATAAAACAAAATATTTTATCCACCTGCCTTATAAAGGAACACTTCAACTTTGGTTTTCATTATACTTTAACACTAATTTTACAATTTAAAATGTAAGCTTATGTATAATGTTTTCTTTCAGTTGGTCCTATCTATTGTGATGTTGAATCCTTTACTGTATTATTTATGGGGACATTTATGAAAACATGTAGAAGTAGTGTAGGACACCTATGTAAATTGGTGAATAGAAATGTTTCTAAAACTGTAAAAAGTAATACATAGCATTTTCTAACTTTGTTTAGCAAATAAAATCCATTATGTCATTGGATTTTATTAATTGTATCTCTTTGTCCAAAAATCCACTTTTTACAAATGGCCTATTCTGATATATATGCAATATCTATAATTGAGGCATACCTGGTAGACACTTTGAATCAATTTATTTAAATGCATTTTAAAATGAGCTTTTATATGTTAGTGTGGTGTGTATATAATACAGATACAAAATTGGTCATACTTTCCATGGCTTTCCTACTTTAGGATGAATATGTTAGAATTATTTAAAAATGTTACAGCCGGACATTTTTATAGAGTTATTTGTATTCATTAGTAGTAATTATCCTGAGTCTGCTTGCACATGTAGAGAGTATATGCTTTCATGTTCAAATCAGCCTTCAGTTATATCTATTGGCACCTATGTATATCAGTTCAAAAAATCGGTATCAATTGAGCAAGATGAATTCTGATCTATGCAGTGCATGTTGATATGTGCTTTAAATGCTCTTTTTAAAGAAAGATTATTGGAAATCTTTTATATAAATTTTATAATGATGGTGAATAACCATGCTGGGAGTATCAGTTTCTAAGGAAATTGGTCCAATAAAAGATAATACAAATATTTTCAAATATGCACTTGAAACCAGTCAATAGATTAGACTGAATGTGATAAGTGTCTTTCCAATTTGGCTATATACATCATCTTCTCATTTAGTGTAGTAAAGCGGAGTATTGCAATACAGGGTGCTGCAACTTAAGTTTTAGCAACTGTAACAATAAGGAAGCATCAGGCCCCAGTGAGATTTGACCCCTGGTTTACAAGACCAGTGCTCTAACCCCTCAGCTATGGAGCCATTTGTTTAAGAGCTTTTATACACATTTTGGTTTCTGGTTGAGGATTGAAAACGATATACAGCAAATTTCAAATCTTTTCCGGTAAATGTACTTTTTTCACTTACAATTGTTGTGTTTATGGTCATCTTAAGGTTCTTCAAGATTGCATCAAGACAGTCACATAAAATTGGCAAAGTACTCATAGTCGTCTATAATGGACTAGGAATGTATGACTTTACTTCCTAAAGAGCTGTAGTGGAGAGGCAGGTTAACATAAAACAAAATATTTTATCCACCTGCCTTATAAAGGAACACTTCAACTTTGGTTTTCATTATACTTTAACACTAATATGACAATTTAAAATGTAAGCTTATGTATAATGTTTTCTTTCAGTTGGTCCTATCTATTGTGATATTGAATCCTTTTCTGTATTATTTATGGGGACATTTATGAAAACATGTAGAAGTAGTGTAGGACACCTATGTAAATTGGTGAATAGAAATGTTTCTAAGACTGTAAAAAGTAATTCATAGCAAATTCTAACTTTTTTTAGCAAATAAAATCCAATATATCATTGGATTTTATTAATTGTATCTCTTTGTCCAAAAATCCACTTTTTACAAATGGCCTATTCTGATATATATGCAATATCTATAATTGAGGCATACCTGGTAGACACTTTGAATCAATTTATTTAAATGCATTTTAAAATGAGCTTTTATATGTTAGTGTGGTGTGTATATAATACAGATACAAAATTGGTCATACTTTCCATGGCTTTCCAACTTTAGGATTAATATGGTGGAAATATTTCAAAATGCTACAGCTGGAAATTTTTATAGAGTTATTTGTATTCATTAGAAGTCATTTTCCTGAGTCTGCTTGCACATGTAGAGTGTATATGCTTTCATGTTCAAATCAGCCTTCAGTTATATCTATTGGCACCTATGTATATCAGTTCAAAAAATCGGTATCAATTGAGCAAGATGAATTCTGATCTATGCAGTGCATGTTGATATGTGCTTTAAATGCTCTTTTTAAAGAAAGATTATTGGAAATCTTTTATATAAATTTTATAATGATGGTGAATAACCATGCTGGGAGTATCAGTTTCTAAGGAAATTGGTCCAATAAAAGATAATACAAATATTTTCAAATATGCACTTGAAACCAGTCAAAAGATTAGACTGAATGTGATAAGTGTCTTTCCAATTTGGCTATATACATCATCTTCTCATTTAACGTAGTAAAGCGGAGTATTGCAATACAGGGTGCTGCAACTTAAGTTTTAGCAACTGTAACAATAAGGAAGCATCAGGCCCCAGTGAGATTTGACCCCTGGTTTACAAGACCAGTGCTCTAACCCCTCAGCTATGGAGCCATTTGTTTAAGAGCTTTTATACACATTTTGGTTTCTGGTTGAGGATTGAAAACGATATACAGCAAATTTCAAATCGCCGGTAAATGTACTTTTTTCACTAACAATTGTTGTGTTTATGGTCATCTTAAGGTTCTTCAAGATTGCATCAAGACAGTCACATAAAATTGGCAAAGTACTCATAGTCGTCTATAATAGACTAGGAATGAATTACTTTACTTCTTAAAGAGCTGTAGGAGAAAGGCCAGGTTAACATAAAACAAAATATTTTATCCACCTGCCTTATAAAGGAACACTTCAACTTTGGTTTTCATTATACTTTAACACTAATATGACAATTTAAAATGTAAGCTTATGTATAATGTTTTCTTTCAGTTGGTCCTATCTATTGTGATGTTGAATCCTTTACTGTATTATTTATGGGGACATTTATGAAAACATGTAGAAGTAGTGTAGGACACCTATGTAAATTGGTGAATAGAAATGTTTCTAAAACTGTAAAAAGTAATACATAGCAATTTCTAACTTTGTTTAGCAAATAAAATCCAATATGTCATTGGATTTTATTAATTGTATCTCTTTGTCCAAAAAATCCACTTTTTACAAATGGCCTATTCTGATATATATGCAATATCTATAATTGAGGCATACCTGGTAGACACTTTGAATCAATTTATTTAAATGCATTTTAAAATGAGCTTTTATATGTTAGTGTGGTGTGTATATAATACAGATACAAAATTGGTCATACTTTCCATGGCTTTCCAACTTTAGGATTAATATGGTGGAATTATTTAAAAATGTTAAATGTTACAGCCGGACATTTTTATAGAGTTATTTGTATTCATTAGTAGTCATTATCCTGAGTCTGCTTGCACATGTAGAGTGTATATGCTTTCATGTTCAAATCAGCCTTCAGTTATATCTATTGGCACCTATGTATATCAGTTCAAAAAATCGGTATCAATTGAGCAAGATGAATTCTGATCTATGCAGTGCATGTTGATATGTGCTTTAAATTCTCTTTTTAAAGAAAGATTATTGGAAATCTTTTATATAAATTTTATAATGATGGTGAATAACCATGCTGGGAGTATCAGTTTGTAAGGAAATTGGTCCAATAAAAGATAACACAAATATTTTCAAATATGCACTTGATACCAGTCAATAGATTAGACTGAATGTGATAAGTGTCTTTCCAATTTGGCTATATACATCATCTTCTCATTTAGCGTAGTAAAGCGGAGTATTGCAATACAGGGTGCTGCAACTTAAGTTTTAGCAACTGTAACAATAAGGAAGCATCAGGCCCCAGTGAGATTTGACCCCTGGTTTACAAGACCAGTGCTCTAACCCCTCAGCTATGGAGCCATTTGTTTAAGAGCTTTTATACACATTTTGGTTTCTGGTTGAGGATTGAAAACAATATACAGCAAATTTCAAGTCTTTTCCGGTAAATGTACTTTTTTCACTAACAATTGTTGTGTTTATGGTCATCTTAAGGTTCTTCAAGATTGCATCAAGACAGTCACATAAAATTGGCAAAGTACTCATAGTCGTCTATATTGGACTAGGAATGTATTACTTTACTTCCTAAAGAGCTGTAGTGGAGAGGCAGGTTAACATAAAACAAAATATTTTATCCACCTGCCTTATAAAGGAACACTTCAACTTTGGTTTTCATTATACTTTAACACTAATATGACAATTTAAAATGTAAGCTTATGTATAATGTTTTCTTTCAGTTGGTCCTATCTATTGTGATGTTGAATCCTTTTCTGTATTATTTATGGGGACATTTATGAAAACATGTAGAAGTAGTGTAGGACACCTATGTAAATTGGTGAATAGAAATGTTTCTAAGACTGTAAAAAGTAATTCATAGCAAATTCTACCTTTTTTTAGCAAATAAAATCCAATATATCATTGGATTTTATTAATTGTATCTCTTTGTCCAAAAATCCACTTTTTACAAATGGCCTATTCTGATATATATGCAATATCTATAATTGAGGCATACCTGGTAGACACTTTGAATCAATTTATTTAAATGCATTTTAAAATGAGCTTTTATATGTTATTGTGGTGTGTATATAATACAGATACAAAATTGGTCATACTTTCCATGGCTTTCCAACTTTAGGATTAATATGGTGGAAATATTTCAAAATGTTACAGCTGGAAATTTTTATAGAGTTATTTGTATTCATTAGAAGTCATTTTCCTGAGTCTGCTTGCACATGTAGAGTGTATATGCTTTCATGTTCAAATCAGCCTTCAGTTATATCTATTGGCACCTATGTATATCAGTTCAAAAAATCGGTATCAATTGAGCAAGAAGAATTCTGATCTATGCAGTGCATGTTGATATGTGATTTAAATTCTCTTTTTAAAGAAAGATTATTGGAAATCTTTTATATAAATTTTATAATGATGGTGAATAACCATGCTGGGAGTATCAGTTTGTAAGGAAATTGGTCCAATAAAAGATAACACAAATATTTTCAAATATGCACTTGAAACCAGTCAATAGATTAGACTGTATGTGATAAGTGTCTTTCCAATTTGGCTATATACATCATCTTCTCATTTAGCGTAGTAAAGCGGAGTATTGCAATACAGGGTGCTGCAACTTAAGTTTTAGCAACTGTAACAATAAGGAAGCATCAGGCCCCAGTGAGATTTGAACTCACGACCCCTGGTTTACAAGACCAGTGCTCTAACCCCTGCGATATGGAGCCATTTGTTCAAAAGCTTTTATACACATTTTGGTTTCTGGTTGAGGATTGAAAACGATATACAGCAAATTTCAAAGCTTTTCCGGTAAATGTACTTTTTTCAAGTACAATTGTTGTGTTTATGGTCATCTTAAGGATCTTCAAGATTGCATCAAGACAGTCACATAAAATTGGCAAAGTACTCATAGTCGTCTATAATAGACTAGGAATGTATTACTTTGCTTCTTAAAGAGCTGTAGGAGAAAGGCCAGGTTAACATAAAACAAAATATTTTATCCACCTGCCTTATAAAGGAACACTTCAACTTTGGTTTTCATTATACTTTAACACTAATTTGACAATTTAAAATGTAAGCTTATGTATAATGTTTTCTTTCAGTTGGTCCTATCTATTGTGATGTTGAATCCTTTACTGTATTATTTATGGGGACATTTATGAAAACCTGTAGAAGTAGTATAGGACACCTATGTAAATTGGTGAATAGAAATGTTTCTAAAACTGTAAAAAGTAATACATAGCATTTTCTAACTTTGTTTAGCAAATAAAATCCAATATGTCATTGGATTTTATTAATTGTATCTCTTTGTCCAAAAATCCACTTTTTACAAATGGCCTATTCTGATATATATGCAATATCTATAATTGAGGCATACCTGGTAGACACTTTGAATCAATTCATTTAAATGCATTTTAAAATGAGCTTTTATATGTTAGTGTGGTGTGTATATAATACAGATACAAAATTGGTCATACTTTCCATGGCTTTCCAACTTTAGGATTAATATGGTGGAATTATTTAAAAATGTTACAGCCGGACATTTTTATAGAGTTATTTGTATTCATTAGTAGTCATTATCCTGAGTCTGCTTGCACATGTAGAGTGTATATGCTTTCATGTTCAAATCAGCCTTCAGTTATATCTATTGGCACCTATGTATATCAGTTCAAAAAATCGGTATCAATTGAGCAAGATGAATTCTGATCTATGCAGTGCATGTTGATATGTGCTTTAAATTCTCTTTTTAAAGAAAGATTATTGGAAATCTTTTATAGAAATTTTATAATGATGGTGAATAACCATGCTGGGAGTATCAGTTTGTAAGGAAATTGGTCCAATAAAAGATAACACAAATATTTTCAAATATGCACTTGAAACCAGTCAATAGATTAGACTGTATGTGATAAGTGTCTTTCCAATTTAGCTATATACATCATCTTCTCTTTTAGCGTAGTAAAGCGGAGTATTGCAATACAGGGTGCTGCAACTTAAGTTTTAGTAACTGTAACAATAAGGAAGCATCAGACCCCAGTGAGAATTGAACCCCTGAGCTATGGAGCCATCTGTTCAAGAGTTTTTATACACATTTTGGTTTCTGGTTGAGGATTGAAATCGATATACAGCAAATTTCAAAGCTTTTCCGGTAAATGTACTTTTTTCAAGTACAATTGTTGTGTTTATGGTCATCTTAAGGTTCTTCAACATTGCATCAAGACAGTCACATAAAATTGGCAAAGTACTCATAGTCGTCTATAATAGACTAGGAATGTATTACTTTGCTTCTTAAAGAGCTGTAGGAGAAAGGCCAGGTTAACATAAAACAAAATATTTTATCCACCTGCCTTATAAAGGAACACTTCAACTTTGGTTTTCATTATACTTTAACACTAATATGACAATTTAAAATGTAAGCTTATGTATAATGTTTTCTTTCAGTTGGTCCTATCTATTGTGATGTTGATTCCTTTTCTGTATTATTTATGGGGACATTTATGAAAACATGTAGAAGTAGTGTAGGACACCTATGTAAATTGGTGAATAGAAATGTTTCTAAAACTGTAAAAAGTAATACATAGCAATTTCTAACTTTTTTTAGCAAATAAAATCCAATATGTCATTGCATTTTATTAATTGTATCTCTTTGTCCAAAAATCCACTTTTTACAAATGGCCTATTCTGATATATATGCAATATCTATAATTGAGGCATACCTGGTAGACCCTTTGAATAAATTTATTTAAATGCATTTTAAAATGAGCTTTTATATGTTAGTGTGGTGTGTGTATATAATACAGATACAAAATTGGTCATACTTTCCATGGCTTTCCAACTTTAGGATTAATATGGTGGAATTATTTCAAAATGTTACAGCCGGACATTTTTATAGAGTTATTTGTATTCATTAGTAGTCATTATCCTGAGTCTGCTTGCACATGTAGAGTGTATATGCTTTCATGTTCAAATCAGCCATCAGTTATATCTATTGGCACCTATGTATATCAGTTCAAAAAATCGGTATCAATTGAGCAAGATGAATTCTGATCTATGCAGTGCATGTTAATATGTGCTTTAAATGCTCTTTTTAAAGAAAGATTATTGGAAATCTTTTATATAAATTTTATAATGATGGTGAATAACCATGCTGGGAGTATCAGTTTGTAAGGAAATTGGTCCAATAAAATATAACACAAATAATTTCAAATAAGTGCTTGAAACCAGTCAATAGATTAGACTGAATGTGTTAAGTGTCTTTCCTATTTGGCTATATACATCATCTACTCATTTAGCATAGTAATGCAATATAGGGTGCTGCAACTGTAACAATAAGGAAGCATCAGGCCTAAGTGATATTTGAACTCACAACCCCTGGTTTACAAGACCAATGCTCTAACCCCTGAGCTATGGAGCCATTTGTTTAAGAGCTTTTATACACATTTTGGTTTCTGGTTGAGGATTGAAAACCATATACAGCAAATTTCAAATCTTTTGCGGTAAATGTACTTTTTTCATTTACAATTGTTGTGTTTATGGTCATCTTAAGGTTCTTCAAGATTGCATCAAGACAGTCACATAAAATTGGCAAAGTACTCATAGTCGTCTATAATAGACTAGGAATGTATTACTTTACTTAATAAAGAGCTGTAGGAGAAAGGCCAGGTTAACATAAAACAAAATATTTTATCCACCTGCCTTATAAAGGAACACTTCAACTTTGGTTTTCATTATACTTTAACACTAATATGACAATTTAAAATGTAAGCTTATGTATAATGTTTTCTTTCAGTGGTCCTATCTATTGTAATGTTGAATCCTTTACTGTATTATTTATGGGGACATTTATGAAAACATGTAGAAGTAGTGTAGGACACCTATGTAAATTGGTGAATAGAAATGTTTCTAAAACTGTAAAAAGTAATACATAGCAATTTCTAACTTTTTTTAGCAAATAAAATCCAATATGTCATTGCATTTGATTAATTGTATCTCTTTGTCCAAAAATCCACTTTTTACAAATGGCCTATTCTGATATATATGCAATATCTATAATTGAGGCATACCTGGTTGACACTTTGGATCAATTTATTAAAATGCATTTTAAAATGAGCTTTTATATGTTAGTGTGGTGTGTATATAATACAGATACAAAATTGGTCATACTTTCCATAGCTTACCAACTTTAGGATTAATATGGTGGAAATATTTCAAAATGTTACAGCTGGAAATTTTTATAGAGTTATTTGTATTCATTAGAAGTCATTTTCCTGAGTCTGCTTGCACATGTAGAGTGTATATGCTTTCATGTTCAAATCAGCCTTCAGTTATATCTATTGGCACCTATGTATATCAGTTCAAAAAATCGGTATCAATTGAGCAAGATGAATTCTGATCTATGCAGTGCATGTTGATATGTGCTTTAAATGCTCTTTTTAAAGAAAGATTATTGGAAATCTTTTATATAAATTTTATAATGATGGTGAATAACCATGCTGGGAGTATCAGTTTCTAAGGAAATTGGTCCAATAAAAGATAACACAAATATTTTCAAATATGCACTTGAAACCAGTCAATAGATTAGACTGAATGTGATAAGTGTCTTTCCAATTTGGCTATATACATCATCTTCTCATTTAGCGTAGTAAAGCGGAGTATTGCAATACAGGGTGCTGCAACTTAAGTTTTAGCAACTGTAACAATAAGGAAGCATCAGGCCCCAGTGAGATTTGACCCCTGGTTTACAAGACCAGTGCTCTAACCCCTCACCTATGGAGCCATTTGTTTAAGAGCTTTTATACACATTTTGGTTTCTGGTTGAGGATTGAAAACGATATACAGCAAATTTCAAATCTTTTCCGGTAAATGTACTTTTTTCAAGTACAATTGTTGTGTTTATGGTCATCTTAAGGTTCTTCAAGATTGCATCAAGACAGTCACATAAAATTGGCAAAGTACTCATAGTCGTCTATAATAGACTAGGAATGTATTACTTTGCTACTTAAAGAGCTGTAGGAGAAAGGCCAGGTTAACATAAAACAAAATATTTTATCCACCTGCCTTATAAAGGAACACTTCAACTTTGGTTTTCATTATACTTTAACACTAATTTGACAATTTAAAATGTAAGCTTATGTATAATGTTTTCTTTCAGTTGGTCCTATCTATTGTGATGTTGAATCCTTTACTGTATTATTTATGGGGACATTTATGAAAACATGTAGAAGTAGTGTAGGACACCTATGTAAATTGGTGAATAGAAATGTTTCTAAAACTGTAAAAAGTAATACATAGCATTTTCTAACTTTGTTTAGCAAATAAAATCCATTATGTCATTGGATTTTATTAATTGTATCTCTTTGTCCAAAAATCCACTTTTTACAAATGGCCTATTCTGATATATATGCAATATCTATAATTGAGGCATACCTGGTAGACACTTTGAATCAATTTATTTAAATGCATTTTAAAATGAGCTTTTATATGTTAGTGTGGTGTGTATATAATACAGATACAAAATTGGTCATACTTTCCATGGCTTTCCTACTTTAGGATGAATATGTTAGAATTATTTAAAAATGTTACAGCCGGACATTTTTATAGAGTTATTTGTATTCATTAGTAGTAATTATCCTGAGTCTGCTTGCACATGTAGAGAGTATATGCTTTCATGTTCAAATCAGCCTTCAGTTATATCTATTGGCACCTATGTATATCAGTTCAAAAAATCGGTATCAATTGAGCAAGATGAATTCTGATCTATGCAGTGCATGTTGATATGTGCTTTAAATGCTCTTTTTAAAGAAAGATTATTGGAAATCTTTTATATAAATTTTATAATGATGGTGAATAACCATGCTGGGAGTATCAGTTTCTAAGGAAATTGGTCCAATAAAAGATAATACAAATATTTTCAAATATGCACTTGAAACCAGTCAATAGATTAGACTGAATGTGATAAGTGTCTTTCCAATTTGGCTATATACATCATCTTCTCATTTAGTGTAGTAAAGCGGAGTATTGCAATACAGGGTGCTGCAACTTAAGTTTTAGCAACTGTAACAATAAGGAAGCATCAGGCCCCAGTGAGATTTGACCCCTGGTTTACAAGACCAGTGCTCTAACCCCTCAGCTATGGAGCCATTTGTTTAAGAGCTTTTATACACATTTTGGTTTCTGGTTGAGGATTGAAAACGATATACAGCAAATTTCAAATCTTTTCCGGTAAATGTACTTTTTTCACTTACAATTGTTGTGTTTATGGTCATCTTAAGGTTCTTCAAGATTGCATCAAGACAGTCACATAAAATTGGCAAAGTACTCATAGTCGTCTATAATGGACTAGGAATGTATGACTTTACTTCCTAAAGAGCTGTAGTGGAGAGGCAGGTTAACATAAAACAAAATATTTTATCCACCTGCCTTATAAAGGAACACTTCAACTTTGGTTTTCATTATACTTTAACACTAATATGACAATTTAAAATGTAAGCTTATGTATAATGTTTTCTTTCAGTTGGTCCTATCTATTGTGATATTGAATCCTTTTCTGTATTATTTATGGGGACATTTATGAAAACATGTAGAAGTAGTGTAGGACACCTATGTAAATTGGTGAATAGAAATGTTTCTAAGACTGTAAAAAGTAATTCATAGCAAATTCTAACTTTTTTTAGCAAATAAAATCCAATATATCATTGGATTTTATTAATTGTATCTCTTTGTCCAAAAATCCACTTTTTACAAATGGCCTATTCTGATATATATGCAATATCTATAATTGAGGCATACCTGGTAGACACTTTGAATCAATTTATTTAAATGCATTTTAAAATGAGCTTTTATATGTTAGTGTGGTGTGTATATAATACAGATACAAAATTGGTCATACTTTCCATGGCTTTCCAACTTTAGGATTAATATGGTGGAAATATTTCAAAATGCTACAGCTGGAAATTTTTATAGAGTTATTTGTATTCATTAGAAGTCATTTTCCTGAGTCTGCTTGCACATGTAGAGTGTATATGCTTTCATGTTCAAATCAGCCTTCAGTTATATCTATTGGCACCTATGTATATCAGTTCAAAAAATCGGTATCAATTGAGCAAGATGAATTCTGATCTATGCAGTGCATGTTGATATGTGCTTTAAATGCTCTTTTTAAAGAAAGATTATTGGAAATCTTTTATATAAATTTTATAATGATGGTGAATAACCATGCTGGGAGTATCAGTTTCTAAGGAAATTGGTCCAATAAAAGATAATACAAATATTTTCAAATATGCACTTGAAACCAGTCAATAGATTAGACTGAATGTGATAAGTGTCTTTCCAATTTGGCTATATACATCATCTTCTCATTTAACGTAGTAAAGCGGAGTATTGCAATACAGGGTGCTGCAACTTAAGTTTTAGCAACTGTAACAATAAGGAAGCATCAGGCCCCAGTGAGATTTGACCCCTGGTTTACAAGACCAGTGCTCTAACCCCTCAGCTATGGAGCCATTTGTTTAAGAGCTTTTATACACATTTTGGTTTCTGGTTGAGGATTGAAAACGATATACAGCAAATTTCAAATCGCCGGTAAATGTACTTTTTTCACTTACAATTGTTGTGTTTATGGTCATCTTAAGGTTCTTCAAGATTGCATCAAGACAGTCACATAAAATTGGCAAAGTACTCATAGTCGTCTATAATAGACTAGGAATGAATTACTTTACTTCTTAAAGAGCTGTAGGAGAAAGGCCAGGTTAACATAAAACAAAATATTTTATCCACCTGCCTTATAAAGGAACACTTCAACTTTGGTTTTCATTATACTTTAACACTAATATGACAATTTAAAATGTAAGCTTATGTATAATGTTTTCTTTCAGTTGGTCCTATCTATTGTGATGTTGAATCCTTTACTGTATTATTTATGGGGACATTTATGAAAACATGTAGAAGTAGTGTAGGACACCTATGTAAATTGGTGAATAGAAATGTTTCTAAAACTGTAAAAAGTAATACATAGCAATTTCTAACTTTGTTTAGCAAATAAAATCCAATATGTCATTGGATTTTATTAATTGTATCTCTTTGTCCAAAAAATCCACTTTTTACAAATGGCCTATTCTGATATATATGCAATATCTATAATTGAGGCATACCTGGTAGACACTTTGAATCAATTTATTTAAATGCATTTTAAAATGAGCTTTTATATGTTAGTGTGGTGTGTATATAATACAGATACAAAATTGGTCATACTTTCCATGGCTTTCCAACTTTAGGATTAATATGGTGGAATTATTTAAAAATGTTAAATGTTACAGCCGGACATTTTTATAGAGTTATTTGTATTCATTAGTAGTCATTATCCTGAGTCTGCTTGCACATGTAGAGTGTATATGCTTTCATGTTCAAATCAGCCTTCAGTTATATCTATTGGCACCTATGTATATCAGTTCAAAAAATCGGTATCAATTGAGCAAGATGAATTCTGATCTATGCAGTGCATGTTGATATGTGCTTTAAATTCTCTTTTTAAAGAAAGATTATTGGAAATCTTTTATATAAATTTTATAATGATGGTGAATAACCATGCTGGGAGTATCAGTTTGTAAGGAAATTGGTCCAATAAAAGATAACACAAATATTTTCAAATATGCACTTGAAACCAGTCAATAGATTAGACTGTATGTGATAAGTGTCTTTCCAATTTAGCTATATCCATCATCTTCTCTTTTAGCGTAGTAAAGCGGAGTATTGCAATACAGGGTGCTGCAACTTAAGTTTTAGCAACTGTAACAATAAGGAAGAATCAGGCCCCAGTGAGATTTGAACTCACGACCCCTGGTTTACAAGACAAGTGCTCTAACCCCTGCGATATGGAGCCATTTGTTCAAGAGCTTTTATACACATTTTGGTTTCTGGTTGAGGATTGAAAACGATATACAGCAAATTTCAAAGCTTTTCCGGTAAATGTACTTTTTTCAAGTACAATTGTTGTGTTTATGGTCATCTTAAGGTTCTTCAAGATTGCATCAAGACAGTCACATAAAATTGGCAAAGTACTCATAGTCGTCTATAATAGACTAGGAATGTATTACTTTGCTTCTTAAAGAGCTGTAGGAGAAAGGCCAGGTTAACATAAAACAAAATATTTTATCCACCTGCCTTATAAAGGAACACTTCAACTTTGGTTTTCATTATACTTCAACACTAATTTGACAATTTAAAATGTAAGCTTATGTATAATGTTTTCTTTCAGTTGGTCCTATCTATTGTGATGTTGAATCCTTTACTGTATTATTTATGGGGACATTTATGAAAACATGTAGAAGTAGTATAGGACACCTATGTAAATTGGTGAATAGAAATGTTTCTAAAACTGTAAAAAGTAATACATAGCATTTTCTAACTTTCTTTAGCAAATAAAATCCAATATGTCATTGGATTTTTTTAATTGTATCTCTTTGTCCAAAAATCCACTTTTTACAAATGGCCTATTCTGATATATATGCAATATCTATAATTGAGGCATACCTGGTAGACACTTTGAATCAATTTATTTAAATGCATTTTAAAATGAGCTTTTATATGTTAGTGTGGTGTGTATATAATACAGATACAAAATTGGTCATACTTTCCATGGCTTTCCAACTTTAGGATTAATATGGTGGAATTATTTCAAAATGTTACAGCCGGACATTTTTATAGAGTTATTTGTATTCATTAGTAGTCATTATCCTGAGTCTGCTTGCACATGTAGAGTGTATATGCTTTCATGTTCAAATCAGCCTTCAGTTATATCTATTGGCACCTATGTATATCAGTTCAAAAAATCGGTATCAATTGAGCAAGATGAATTCTGATCTATGCAGTGCATGTTGATATGTGCTTTAAATTCTCTTTTTAAAGAAAGATTATTGGAAATCTTTTATATAAATTTTATAATGATGGTGAATAACCATGCTGGGAGTATCAGTTTGTAAGGAAATTGGTCCAATAAAAGATAACACAAATATTTTCAAATATGCACTTGAAACCAGTCAATAGATTAGACTGTATGTGATAAGTGTCTTTCCAATTTAGCTATATCCATCATCTTCTCTTTTAGCGTAGTAAAGCGGAGTATTGCAATACAGGGTGCTGCAACTTAAGTTTTAGCAACTGTAACAATAAGGAACTCACGACCCCTGGTTTACAAGACCAGTGCTCTAACCCCTGAGCTATGGAGCCATCTGTTCAAGAGTTTTTATACACATTTTGGTTTCTGTTGAGGATTGAAAACGATATACAGCAAATTTCAAAGCTTTTCCGGTAAATGTACTTTTTTCAAGTACAATTGTTGTGTTTATGGTCATCTTAAGGTTCTTCAAGATTGCATCAAGACAGTCACATAAAATTGGCAAAGTACTCATAGTCGTCTATAATAGACTAGGAATGTATTACTTTGCTTCTTAAAGAGCTGTAGGAGAAAGGCCAGGTTAACATAAAACAAAATATTTTATCCACCTGCCTTATAAAGGAACACTTCAACTTTGGTTTTCATTATACTTTAACACTAATATGACAATTTAAAATGTAAGCTTATGTATAAAGTTTTCTTTCAGTTGGTCCTATCTATTGTGATGTTGAATCCTTTTCTGTATTATTTATGGGGACATTTATGAAAACATGTAGAAGTAGTGTAGGACACCTATGTAAATTGGTGAATAGAAATGTTTCTAAAACTGTAAAAAGTAATACATAGCAATTTCTAACTTTTTTTAGCAAATAAAATCCAATATGTCATTGCATTTTATTAATTGTATCTCTTTGTCCAAAAATCCACTTTTTACAAATGGCCTATTCTGATATATATGCAATATCTATAATTGAGGCATACCTGGTAGACCCTTTGAATCAATTTATTTAAATGCATTTTAAAATGAGCTTTTATATGTTAGTGTGGTGTGTGTATATAATACAGATACAAAATTGGTCATACTTTCCATGGCTTTCCAACTTTAGGATTAATATGGTGGAATTATTTCAAAATGTTACAGCCGGACATTTTTATAGAGTTATTTGTATTCATTAGTAGTCATTATCCTGAGTCTGCTTGCACATGTAGAGTGTATATGCTTTCATGTTCAAATCAGCCTTCAGTTATATCTATTGGCACCTATGTATATCAGTTCAAAAAATCGGTATCAATTGAGCAAGATGAATTCTGATCTATGCAGTGCATGTTGATATGTGCTTTAAATTCTCTTTTTAAAGAAAGATTATTGGAAATCTTTTATATAAATTTTATAATGATGGTGAATAACCATGCTGGGAGTATCAGTTTGTAAGGAAATTGGTCCAATAAAAGATAACACAAATATTTTCAAATATGCACTTGAAACCAGTCAATAGATTAGACTGTATGTGATAAGTGTCTTTCCAATTTAGCTATATCCATCATCTTCTCTTTTAGCGTAGTAAAGCGGAGTATTGCAATACAGGGTGCTGCAACTTAAGTTTTAGCAACTGTAACAATAAGGAACTCACGACCCCTGGTTTACAAGACCAGTGTTCTAACCCCTGAGCTATGGAGCCATCTGTTCAAGAGTTTTTATACACATTTTGGTTTCTGGTTGAGGATTGAAATCGATATACAGCAAATTTCAAAGCTTTTCCGGTAAATGTACTTTTTTCAAATACAATTGTTGTGTTTATGGTCATCTTAAGGTTCTTCAAGATTGCATCAAGACAGTCACATAAAATTGGCAAAGTACTCATAGTCGTCTATAATAGACTAGGAATGTATTACTTTGCTTCTTAAAGAGCTGTAGGAGAAAGGCCAGGTTAACATAAAACAAAATATTTTATCCACCTGCCTTATAAAGGAACACTTCAACTTTGGTTTTCATTATACTTTAACACTAATATGACAATTTAAAATGTAAGCTTATGTATAAAGTTTTCTTTCAGTTGGTCCTATCTATTGTGATGTTGAATCCTTTTCTGTATTATTTATGGGGACATTTATGAAAACATGTAGAAGTAGTGTAGGACACCTATGTAAATTGGTGAATAGAAATGTTTCTAAAACTGTAAAAAGTAATACATAGCAATTTCTAACTTTTTTTAGCAAATAAAATCCAATATGTCATTGCATTTTATTAATTGTATCTCTTTGTCCAAAAATCCACTTTTTACAAATGGCCTATTCTGATATATATGCAATATCTATAATTGAGCTATACCTGGTAGACCCTTTGAATCAATTTATTTAAATGCATTTTGAAATGAGCTTTTATATGTTAGTGTGGTGTGTGTAAATAATACAGATACAAAATTGGTCATACTTTCCATGGCTTTCCAACTTTAGGATTAATATGGTGGAATTATTTCAAAATGTTACAGCCGGACATTTTTATAGAGTTATTTGTATTCATTAGTAGTCATTATCCTGAGTCTGCTTGCACATGTAGAGTGTCTATGCTTTCATGTTCAAATCAGCCTTCAGTTATATCTATTGGCACCTATGTATATCAGTTCAAAAAATCGGTATCAATTGAGCAAGATGAATTCTGATCTATGCAGTGCATGTTGATATGTGCTTTAAATTCTCTTTTTAAAGAAAGATTATTGGAAATCTTTTATATAAATTTTATAATGATGGTGAATAACCATGCTGGGAGTATCAGTTTGTAAGGAAATTGGTCCAATAAAAGATAACACAAATATTTTCAAATATGCACTTGAAACCAGTCAATAGATTAGACTGTATGTGATAAGTGTCTTTCCAATTTAGCTATATCCATCATCTTCTCTTTTAGCGTAGTAAAGCGGAGTATTGCAATACAGGGTGCTGCAATTTAAGTTTTAGCAACTGTAACAATAAGGAACTCACGACCCCTGGTTTACAAGACCAGTGTTCTAACCCCTGAGCTATGGAGCCATCTGTTCAAGAGTTTTTATACACATTTTGGTTTCTGGTTGAGGATTGAAATCGATATACAGCAAATTTCAAAGCTTTTCCGGTAAATGTACTTTTTTCAAGTACAATTGTTGTGTTTATGGTCATCTTAAGGTTCTTCAAGATTGCATCAAGACAGTCACATAAAATTGGCAAAGTACTCATAGTCGTCTATAATAGACTAGGAATGTATTACTTTGCTTCTTAAAGAGCTGTAGGAGAAAGGCCAGGTTAACATAAAACAAAATATTTTATCCACCTGCCTTATAAAGGAACACTTCAACTTTGGTTTTCATTATACTTTAACACTAATATGACAATTTAAAATGTAAGCTTATGTATAAAGTTTTCTTTCAGTTGGTCCTATCTATTGTGATGTTGAATCCTTTTCTGTATTATTTATGGGGACATTTATGAAAACATGTAGAAGTAGTGTAGGACACCTATGTAAATTGGTGAATAGAAATGTTTCTAAAACTGTAAAAAGTAATACATAGCAATTTCTAACTTTTTTTAGCAAATAAAATCCAATATGTCATTGCATTTTATTAATTGTATCTCTTTGTCCAAAAATCCACTTTTTACAAATGGCCTATTCTGATATATATGCAATATCTATAATTGAGGCATACCTGGTAGACCCTTTGAATCAATTTATTTAAATGCATTTTAAAATGAGCTTTTATATGTTAGTGTGGTGTGTGTATATAATACAGATACAAAATTGGTCATACTTTCCATGGCTTTCCAACTTTAGGATTAATATGGTGGAATTATTTCAAAATGTTACAGCCGGACATTTTTATAGAGTTATTTGTATTCATTAGTAGTCATTATCCTGAGTCTGCTTGCACATGTAGAGTGTATATGCTTTCATGTTCAAATCAGCCTTCAGTTATATCTATTGGCACCTATGTATATCAGTTCAAAAAATCGGTATCAATTGAGCAAGATGAATTCTGATCTATGCAGTGCATGTTGATATGTGCTTTAAATTCTCTTTTTAAAGAAAGATTATTGGAAATCTTTTATATAAATTTTATAATGATGGTGAATAACCATGCTGGGAGTATCAGTTTGTAAGGAAATTGGTCCAATAAAAGATAACACAAATATTTTCAAATATGCACTTGAAACCAGTCAATAGATTAGACTGTATGTGATAAGTGTCTTTCCAATTTAGCTATATCCATCATCTTCTCTTTTAGCGTAGTAAAGCGGAGTATTGCAATACAGGGTGCTGCAACTTAAGTTTTAGCAACTGTAACAATAAGGAAGCATCAGGCCCCACTGAGAATTGAACTCACGACCCCTGGTTTACAAGACCAGTGCTCTAACCCCTGAGCTATGGAGCCATCTGTTCAAGAGTTTTTATACACATTTTGGTTTCTGGTTGAGGATTGAAATCGATATACAGCAAATTTCAAAGCTTTTCCGGTAAATGTACTTTTTTCAAGTACAATTGTTGTGTTTATGGTCATCTTAAGGTTCTTCAAGATTGCATCAAGACAGTCACATAAAATTGGCAAAGTACTCATAGTCGTCTATAATAGACTAGGAATGTATTACTTTGCTTCTTAAAGAGCTGTAGGAGAAAGGCCAGGTTAACATCAAACAAAATATTTTATCCACCTGCCTTATAAAGGAACACTTCAACTTTGGTTTTCATTATACTTTAACACTAATATGACAATTTAAAATGTAAGCTTATGTATAAAGTTTTCTTTCAGTTGGTCCTATCTATTGTGATGTTGAATCCTTTTCTGTATTATTTATGGGGACATTTATGAAAACATGTAGAAGTAGTGTAGGACACCTATGTAAATTGGTGAATAGAAATGTTTCTAAAACTGTAAAAAGTAATACATAGCAATTTCTAACTTTTTTTAGCAAATAAAATCCAATATGTCATTGCATTTTATTAATTGTATCTCTTTGTCCAAAAATCCACTTTTTACAAATGGCCTATTCTGATATATATGCAATATCTATAATTGAGGCATACCTGGTAGACCATTTGAATCAATTTATTTAAATGCATTTTAAAATGAGCTTTTATATGTTAGTGTGGTGTGTGTATATAATACAGATACAAAATTGGTCATACTTTCCATGGCTTTCCAACTTTAGGATTAATATGGTGGAATTATTTCAAAATGTTACAGCCGGACATTTTTATAGAGTTATTTGTATTCATTAGTAGTCATTATCCTGAGTCTGCTTGCACATGTAGAGTGTATATGCTTTCATATTCAAATCAGCCTTCAGTTATATCTATTGGCACCTATGTATATCAGTTCAAAAAATCGGTATCAATTGAGCAAGATGAATTCTGATCTATGCAGTGCATGTTAATATGTGCTTTAAATGCTCTTTTTAAAGAAAGATTATTGGAAATCTTTTATATAAATTTTATAATGATGGTGAATAACCATGCTGGGAGTATCAGTTTGTAAGGAAATTGGTCCAATAAAATATAACACAAATAATTTCAAATAAGTGCTTGAAACCAGTCAATAGATTAGACTGAATGTGTTAAGTGTCTTTCCAATTTGGCTATATACATCATCTTCTCATTTAGCATAGTAATGCAATATAGGGTGCTGCAACTGTAACAATAAGGAAGCATCAGACCTAAGTGATATTTGAACTCACAACCCCTGGTTTACAAGACCAATGCTCTAACCCCTCAGCTATGGAGCCATTTGTTTAAGAGCTTTTATACACATTTTGGTTTCTGGTTGAGGATTGAAAACCATATACAGCAAATTTCAAATCTTTTGCGGTAAATGTACTTTTTTCATTTACAATTGTTGTGTTTATGGTCATCTTAAGGTTCTTCAAGATTGCATCAAGACAGTCACATAAAATTGGCAAAGTACTCATAGTCGTCTATAATAGACTAGGAATGTATTACTTTACTTAATAAAGAGCTGTAGGAGAAAGGCCAGGTTAACATAAAACAAAATATTTTATCCACCTGCCTTATAAAGGAACACTTCAACTTTGGTTTTCATTATACTTTAACACTAATATGACAATTTAAAATGTAAGCTTATGTATAATGTTTTCTTTCAGTGGTCCTATCTATTGTAATGTTGAATCCTTTACTGTATTATTTATGGGGACATTTATGAAAACATGTAGAAGTAGTGTAGGACACCTATGTAAATTGGTGAATAGAAATGTTTCTAAAACTGTAAAAAGTAATACATAGCAATTTCTAACTTTTTTTAGCAAATAAAATCCAATATGTCATTGCATTTGATTAATTGTATCTCTTTGTCCAAAAATCCACTTTTTACAAATGGCCTATTCTGATATATATGCAATATCTATAATTGAGGCATACCTGGTTGACACTTTGGATCAATTTATTAAAATGCATTTTAAAATGAGCTTTTATATGTTAGTGTGGTGTGTATATAACACAGATACAAAATTGGTCATACTTTCCATGGCTTTCCAACTTTAGGAATAATATGGTGGAATTATTTCAAAATGTTACAGCTGGAAATTTTTATAGAGTTATTTGTATTCATTAGAAGTCATTTTCCTGAGTCTGCTTGCACATGTAGAGTGTATATGCTTTCATGTTCAAATCAGCCTTCAGTTATATCTATTGGCACCTATTTATATCAGTTCAAAAAATCGGTATCAATTGAGCAAGATGAATTCTGATCTATGCAGTGCATGTTGATATGTGCTTTAAATGCTCTTTTTATAGAAAGATTATTGGAAATCTTTTATATAAATTTTATAATGATGGTGAATAACCATGCTGGGAGTATCAGTTTGTAAGGAAATTGGTCCAATAAAAGATAACACAAATATTTTCAAATATGCACTTGAAACCAGTCAATAGATTAGACTGAATGTGATAAGTGTCTTTCCAATTTGGCTATATACATCATCTTCTCATTTAGCGTAGTAAAGCGGAGTATTGCAATACAGGGTGCTGCAACTTAAGTTTTAGCAACTGTAACAATAAGGAAGCATCAGGCCCCAGTGAGATTTGACCCCTGGTTTACAAGACCAGTGCTCTAACCCCTCAGCTATGGAGCCATTTGTTTAAGAGCTTTTATACACATTTTGGTTTCTGGTTGAGGACTGAAAACGATATACAGCAAATTTCAAATCTTTTCCGGTAAATGTACTTTTTTCACTTACAATTGTTGTGTTTATGGTCATCTTAAGGTTCTTCAAGATTGCATCAAGACAGTCACATAAAATTGGCAAAGTACTCATAGTCGTCTATAATGGACTAGCAATGTATTACTTTACTTCCTAAAGAGCTGTAGTTAAGAGGCAGGTTAACATAAAACAAAATATTTTATCCACCTGCCTTATAAAGGAACACTTCAACTTTGGTTTTCATTATACTTTAACACTAATATGACAATTTAAAATGTAAGCTTATGTATAATGTTTTCTTTCAGTTGGTCCTATCTATTGTGATGTTGAATCCTTTACTGTATTATTTATGGGGACATTTATGAAAACATGTAGAAGTAGTGTAGGACACCTATGTAAATTGGTGAATAGAAATGTTTCTAAAACTGTAAAAAGTAATACATAGCAATTTCTAACTTTTTTTAGCAAATAAAATCCAATATGTCATTGGATTTTATTAATTGTATCTCTTTGTCCAAAAATCCACTTTTTACAAATGGCCTATTCTGATATATATGCAATATCTATAATTGAGGCATACCTGGTAGACACTTTGAATCAATTTATTTAAATGCATTTTAAAATGAGCTTTTATATGTTAGTGTGGTGTGTGTATATAACACACATACAAAATTGGTCATACTTTCCATGGCTTTCCAACTTTAGGATTAATATGGTGGAAATATTTCAAAATGTTACAGCTGGAAATTTTTATAGAGTTATTTGTATTCATTAGAAGTCATTTTCCTGAGTCTGCTTGCACATGTAGAGTGTATATGCTTTCATGTTCAAATCAGCCTTCAGTTATATCTATTGGCACCTATGTATATCAGTTCAAAAAATCGGTATCAATTGAGCAAGATGAATTCTGATCTATGCAGTGCATGTTGATATGTGCTTTAAATGCTCTTTTTAAAGAAAGATTATTGGAAATCTTTTATATAAATTTTATAATGATGGTGAATAACCATGCTGGGAGTATCAGTTTGTAAGGAAATTGGTCCAATAAAAGATAACACAAATA
This sequence comes from Taudactylus pleione, assembly GCA_031769625.1. Lineage (NCBI taxonomy): Eukaryota > Metazoa > Chordata > Amphibia > Anura > Myobatrachidae > Taudactylus > Taudactylus pleione. The sequence continues at coordinate 14,208,928 of JAUIMM010000108.1, forward strand.
TTTTCAAATATGCACTTGAAACCAGTCAATAGATTAGACTGAATGTGATAAGTGTCTTTCCAATTTGGCTATATACATCATCTTCTCATTTAGCGTAGTAAAGCGGAGTATTGCAATACAGGGTGCTGCAACTTAAGTTTTAGCAACTGTAACAATAAGGAAGCATCAGGCCCCAGTGAGATTTGACCCCTGGTTTACAAGACCAGTGCTCTAACCCCTCAGCTATGGAGCCATTTGTTTAAGAGCTTTTATACACATTTTGGTTTCTGGTTGAGGATTGAAAACGATATACAGCAAATTTCAAATCTTTTCCGGTAAATGTACTTTTTTCACTAACAATTGTTGTGTTTATGGTCATCTTAAGGTTCTTCAAGATTGCATCAAGACAGTCACATAAAATTGGCAAAGTACTCATAGTCGTCTATAATAGACTAGGAATGAATTACTTTACTTCTTAAAGAGCTGTAGGAGAAAGGCCAGGTTAACATAAAACAAAATATTTTATCCACCTGCCTTATAAAGGAACACTTCAACTTTGGTTTTCATTATACTTTAACACTAATATGACAATTTAAAATGTAAGCTTATGTATAATGTTTTCTTTCAGTTGGTCCTATCTATTGTGATGTTGAATCCTTTACTGTATTATTTATGGGGACATTTATGAAAACATGTAGAAGTAGTGTAGGACACCTATGTAAATTGGTGAATAGAAATGTTTCTAAAACTGTAAAAAGTAATACATAGCAATTTCTAACTTTGTTTAGCAAATAAAATCCAATATGTCATTGGATTTTATTAATTGTATCTCTTTGTCCAAAAATCCACTTTTTACAAATGGCCTATTCTGATATATATGCAATATCTATAATTGAGGCATACCTGGTAGACACTTTGAATCAATTTATTTAAATGCATTTTAAAATGAGCTTTTATATGTTAGTGTGGTGTGTATATAATACAGATACAAAATTGGTCATACTTTCCATGGCTTTCCAACTTTAGGATTAATATGGTGGAATTATTTAAAAATGTTACAGCCGGACATTTTTATAGAGTTATTTGTATTCATTAGTAGTCATTATCCTGAGTCTGCTTGCACATGTAGAGTGTATATGCTTTCATGTTCAAATCAGCCTTCAGTTATATCTATTGGCACCTATGTATATCAGTTCAAAAAATCGGTATCAATTGAGCAAGATGAATTCTGATCTATGCAGTGCATGTTAATATGTGCTTTAAATGCTATTTTTAAAGAAAGATTATTGGAAATCTTTTATAGAAATTTTATAATGATGGTGAATAACCATGCTGGTAGTATCAGTTTGTAAGGAAATTGGTCCAATAAAATATAACACAAATAATTTCAAATAAGTGCTTGAAACCAGTCAATAGATTAGACTGAATGTGTTAAGTGTCTTTCCAATTTGGCTATATACATCATCTTCTCATTTAGCATAGTAATGCAATATAGGGTGCTGCAACTGTAACAATAAGGAAGCATCAGACCTAAGTGATATTTGAACTCACAACCCCTGGTTTACAAGACCAATGCTCTAACCCCTCAGCTATGGAGCCATTTGTTTAAGAGCTTTTATACACATTTTGGTTTCTGGTTGAGGATTGAAAACCATATACAGCAAATTTCAAATCTTTTGCGGTAAATGTACTTTTTTCATTTACAATTGTTGTGTTTATGGTCATCTTAAGGTTCTTCAAGATTGCATCAAGACAGTCACATAAAATTGGCAAAGTACTCATAGTCGTCTATAATAGACTAGGAATGTATTACTTTACTTAATAAAGAGCTGTAGGAGAAAGGCCAGGTTAACATAAAACAAAATATTTTATCCACCTGCCTTATAAAGGAACACTTCAACTTTGGTTTTCATTATACTTTAACACTAATATGACAATTTAAAATGTAAGCTTATGTATAATGTTTTCTTTCAGTTGGTCCTATCTATTGTGATGTTGAATCCTTTACTGTATTATTTATGGGGACATTTATGAAAACATGTAGAAGTAGTGTAGGACACCTATGTAAATTGGTGAATAGAAATGTTTCTAAAACTGTAAAAAGTAATACATAGCAATTTCTAACTTTGTTTAGCAAATAAAATCCAATATGTCATTGGATTTTATTAATTGTATCTCTTTGTCCAAAAAATCCACTTTTTACAAATGGCCTATTCTGATATATATGCAATATCTATAATTGAGGCATACCTGGTAGACACTTTGAATCAATTTATTTAAATGCATTTTAAAATGAGCTTTTATATGTTAGTGTGGTGTGTATATAATACAGATACAAAATTGGTCATACTTTCCATGGCTTTCCAACTTTAGGATTAATATGGTGGAATTATTTAAAAATGTTAAATGTTACAGCCGGACATTTTTATAGAGTTATTTGTATTCATTAGTAGTCATTATCCTGAGTCTGCTTGCACATGTAGAGTGTATATGCTTTCATGTTCAAATCAGCCTTCAGTTATATCTATTGGCACCTATGTATATCAGTTCAAAAAATCGGTATCAATTGAGCAAGATGAATTCTGATCTATGCAGTGCATGTTGATATGTGCTTTAAATTCTCTTTTTAAAGAAAGATTATTGGAAATCTTTTATATAAATTTTATAATGATGGTGAATAACCATGCTGGGAGTATCAGTTTGTAAGGAAATTGGTCCAATAAAAGATAACACAAATATTTTCAAATATGCACTTGAAACCAGTCAATAGATTAGACTGTATGTGATAAGTGTCTTTCCAATTTGGCTATATACATCATCTTCTCATTTAGCGTAGTAAAGCGGAGTATTGCAATACAGGGTGCTGCAACTTAAGTTTTAGCAACTGTAACAATAAGGAAGAATCAGGCCCCAGTGAGATTTGAACTCACGACCCCTGGTTTACAAGACCAGTGCTCTAACCCCTGCGATATGGAGCCATTTGTTTAAGAGCTTTTATACACATTTTGGTTTCTGGTTGAGGATTGAAAACGATATACAGCAAATTTCAAAGCTTTTCCGGTAAATGTACTTTTTTCAAGTACAATTGTTGTGTTTATGGTCATCTTAAGGTTCTTCAAGATTGCATCAAGACAGTCACATAAAATTGGCAAAGTACTCATAGTCGTCTATAATAGACTAGGAATGTATTACTTTGCTTCTTAAAGAGCTGTAGGAGAAAGGCCAGGTTAACATAAAACAAAATATTTTATCCACCTGCCTTATAAAGGAACACTTCAACTTTGGTTTTCATTATACTTCAACACTAATTTGACAATTTAAAATGTAAGCTTATGTATAATGTTTTCTTTCAGTTGGTCCTATCTATTGTGATGTTGAATCCTTTACTGTATTATTTATGGGGACATTTATGAAAACATGTAGAAGTAGTATAGGACACCTATGTAAATTGGTGAATAGAAATGTTTCTAAAACTGTAAAAAGTAATACATAGCATTTTCTAACTTTCTTTAGCAAATAAAATCCAATATGTCATTGGATTTTTTTAATTGTATCTCTTTGTCCAAAAATCCACTTTTTACAAATGGCCTATTCTGATATATATGCAATATCTATAATTGAGGCATACCTGGTAGACACTTTGAATCAATTTATTTAAATGCATTTTAAAATGAGCTTTTATATGTTAGTGTGGTGTGTATATAATACAGATACAAAATTGGTCATACTTTCCATGGCTTTCCAACTTTAGGATTAATATGGTGGAATTATTTCAAAATGTTACAGCCGGACATTTTTATAGAGTTATTTGTATTCATTAGTAGTCATTATCCTGAGTCTGCTTGCACATGTAGAGTGTATATGCTTTCATGTTCAAATCAGCCTTCAGTTATATCTATTGGCACCTATGTATATCAGTTCAAAAAATCGGTATCAATTGAGCAAGATGAATTCTGATCTATGCAGTGCATGTTGATATGTGCTTTAAATTCTCTTTTTAAAGAAAGATTATTGGAAATCTTTTATATAAATTTTATAATGATGGTGAATAACCATGCTGGGAGTATCAGTTTGTAAGGAAATTGGTCCAATAAAAGATAACACAAATATTTTCAAATATGCACTTGAAACCAGTCAATAGATTAGACTGTATGTGATAAGTGTCTTTCCAATTTAGCTATATCCATCATCTTCTCTTTTAGCGTAGTAAAGCGGAGTATTGCAATACAGGGTGCTGCAACTTAAGTTTTAGCAACTGTAACAATAAGGAACTCACGACCCCTGGTTTACAAGACCAGTGCTCTAACCCCTGAGCTATGGAGCCATCTGTTCAAGAGTTTTTATACACATTTTGGTTTCTGGTTGAGGATTGAAATCGATATACAGCAAATTTCAAAGCTTTTCCGGTAAATGTACTTTTTTCAAGTACAATTGTTGTGTTTATGGTCATCTTAAGGTTCTTCAAGATTGCATCAAGACAGTCACATAAAATTGGCAAAGTACTCATAGTCGTCTATAATAGACTAGGAATGTATTACTTTGCTTCTTAAAGAGCTGTAGGAGAAAGGCCAGGTTAACATAAAACAAAATATTTTATCCACCTGCCTTATAAAGGAACACTTCAACTTTGGTTTTCATTATACTTTAACACTAATATGACAATTTAAAATGTAAGCTTATGTATAAAGTTTTCTTTCAGTTGGTCCTATCTATTGTGATGTTGAATCCTTTTCTGTATTATTTATGGGGACATTTATGAAAACATGTAGAAGTAGTGTAGGACACCTATGTAAATTGGTGAATAGAAATGTTTCTAAAACTGTAAAAAGTAATACATAGCAATTTCTAACTTTTTTTAGCAAATAAAATCCAATATGTCATTGCATTTTATTAATTGTATCTCTTTGTCCAAAAATCCACTTTTTACAAATGGCCTATTCTGATATATATGCAATATCTATAATTGAGGCATACCTGGTAGACCCTTTGAATCAATTTATTTAAATGCATTTTAAAATGAGCTTTTATATGTTAGTGTGGTGTGTGTATATAATACAGATACAAAATTGGTCATACTTTCCATGGCTTTCCAACTTTAGGATTAATATGGTGGAATTATTTCAAAATGTTACAGCCGGACATTTTTATAGAGTTATTTGTATTCATTAGTAGTCATTATCCTGAGTCTGCTTGCACATGTAGAGTGTATATGCTTTCATGTTCAAATCAGCCTTCAGTTATATCTATTGGCACCTATGTATATCAGTTCAAAAAATCGGTATCAATTGAGCAAGATGAATTCTGATCTATGCAGTGCATGTTGATATGTGCTTTAAATTCTCTTTTTAAAGAAAGATTATTGGAAATCTTTTATATAAATTTTATAATGATGGTGAATAACCATGCTGGGAGTATCAGTTTGTAAGGAAATTGGTCCAATAAAAGATAACACAAATATTTTCAAATATGCACTTGAAACCAGTCAATAGATTAGACTGTATGTGATAAGTGTCTTTCCAATTTAGCTATATCCATCATCTTCTCTTTTAGCGTAGTAAAGCGGAGTATTGCAATACAGGGTGCTGCAACTTAAGTTTTAGCAACTGTAACAATAAGGAAGCATCAGGCCCCAGTGAGATTTGACCCCTGGTTTACAAGACCAGTGCTCTAACCCCTCAGCTATGGAGCCATTTGTTTAAGAGCTTTTATACACATTTTGGTTTCTGGTTGAGGATTGAAAACGATATACAGCAAATTTCAAATCTTTTCCGGTAAATGTACTTTTTTCACTAACAATTGTTGTGTTTATGGTCATCTTAAGGTTCTTCAAGATTGCATCAAGACAGTCACATAAAATTGGCAAAGTACTCATAGTCGTCTATAATAGACTAGGAATGAATTACTTTACTTCTTAAAGAGCTGTAGGAGAAAGGCCAGGTTAACATAAAACAAAATATTTTATCCACCTGCCTTATAAAGGAACACTTCAACTTTGGTTTTCATTATACTTTAACACTAATATGACAATTTAAAATGTAAGCTTATGTATAATGTTTTCTTTCAGTTGGTCCTATCTATTGTGATGTTGAATCCTTTACTGTATTATTTATGGGGACATTTATGAAAACATGTAGAAGTAGTGTAGGACACCTATGTAAATTGGTGAATAGAAATGTTTCTAAAACTGTAAAAAGTAATACATAGCAATTTCTAACTTTGTTTAGCAAATAAAATCCAATATGTCATTGGATTTTATTAATTGTATCTCTTTGTCCAAAAATCCACTTTTTACAAATGGCCTATTCTGATATATATGCAATATCTATAATTGAGGCATACCTGGTAGACACTTTGAATCAATTTATTTAAATGCATTTTAAAATGAGCTTTTATATGTTAGTGTGGTGTGTATATAATACAGATACAAAATTGGTCATACTTTCCATGGCTTTCCAACTTTAGGATTAATATGGTGGAATTATTTAAAAATGTTACAGCCGGACATTTTTATAGAGTTATTTGTATTCATTAGTAGTCATTATCCTGAGTCTGCTTGCACATGTAGAGTGTATATGCTTTCATGTTCAAATCAGCCTTCAGTTATATCTATTGGCACCTATGTATATCAGTTCAAAAAATCGGTATCAATTGAGCAAGATGAATTCTGATCTATGCAGTGCATGTTAATATGTGCTTTAAATGCTATTTTTAAAGAAAGATTATTGGAAATCTTTTATAGAAATTTTATAATGATGGTGAATAACCATGCTGGTAGTATCAGTTTGTAAGGAAATTGGTCCAATAAAATATAACACAAATAATTTCAAATAAGTGCTTGAAACCAGTCAATAGATTAGACTGAATGTGTTAAGTGTCTTTCCAATTTGGCTATATACATCATCTTCTCATTTAGCATAGTAATGCAATATAGGGTGCTGCAACTGTAACAATAAGGAAGCATCAGACGTAAGTGATATTTGAACTCACAACCCCTGGTTTACAAGACCAATGCTCTAACCCCTCAGCTATGGAGCCATTTGTTTAAGAGCTTTTATACACATTTTGGTTTCTGGTTGAGGATTGAAAACCATATACAGCAAATTTCAAATCTTTTGCGGTAAATGTACTTTTTTCATTTACAATTGTTGTGTTTATGGTCATCTTAAGGTTCTTCAAGATTGCATCAAGACAGTCACATAAAATTGGCAAAGTACTCATAGTCGTCTATAATAGACTAGGAATGTATTACTTTACTTAATAAAGAGCTGTAGGAGAAAGGCCAGGTTAACATAAAACAAAATATTTTATCCACCTGCCTTATAAAGGAACACTTCAACTTTGGTTTTCATTATACTTTAACACTAATATGACAATTTAAAATGTAAGCTTATGTATAATGTTTTCTTTCAGTGGTCCTATCTATTGTAATGTTGAATACTTTACTGTATTATTTATGGGGACATTTATGAAAACATGTAGAAGTAGTGTAGGACACCTATGTAAATTGGTGAATAGAAATGTTTCTAAAACTGTAAAAAGTAATACATAGCAATTTCTAACTTTTTTTAGCAAATAAAATCCAATATGTCATTGCATTTGATTAATTGTATCTCTTTTTCCAAAAATCCACTTTTTACAAATGGCCTATTCTAATATATATGCAATATCTATAATTGAGGCATACCTGGTTGACACTTTGGATCAATTTATTAAAATGCATTTTAAAATGAGCTTTTATATGTTAGTGTGGTGTGTATATAATACAGATACAAAATTGGTCATACTTTCCATGGCTTTCCAACTTTAGGAATAATATGGTGGAATTATTTCAAAATGTTACAGCTGGAAATTTTTATAGAGTTATTTGTATTCATTAGAAGTCAGTTTCCTCAGTCTGCTTGCACATGTAGAGTGTATATGCTTTCATGTTCAAATCAGCCTTCAGTTATATCTATTGGCACCTATGTATATCAGTTCAAAAAATCGGTATCAATTGAGCAAGATGAATTCTGATCTATGCAGTGCATGTTGATATGTGCTTTAAATGCTCTTTTTAAAGAAAGATTATTGGAAATCTTTTATATAAATTTTATAATGATGGTGAATAACCATGCTGGGAGTATCAGTTTGTAAGGAAATTGGTCCAATAAAAGATAACACAAATATTTTCAAATATGCACTTGAAACCAGTCAAAAGATTAGACTGAATGTGATAAGTGTCTTTCCAATTTGGCTATATACATCATCTTCTCATTTAGCGTAGTAAAGCGGAGTATTGCAATACAGGGTGCTGCAACTTAAGTTTTAGCAACTGTAACAATAAGGAAGCATCAGGCCCCAGTGAGATTTGACCCCTGGTTTACAAGACCAGTGCTCTAACCCCTCAGCTATGGAGCCATTTGTTTAAGAGCTTTTAAAAACACATTTTGGTTTCTGGTTGAGGACTGAAAACGATATACAGCAAATTTCAAATCTTTTCCGGTAAATGTACTTTTTTCACTTACAATTGTTGTGTTTATGGTCATCTTAAGGTTCTTCAAGATTGCATCAAGACAGTCACATAAAATTGGCAAAGTACTCATAGTCGTCTATAATGGACTAGCAATGTATTACTTTACTTCCTAAAGAGCTGTAGTTAAGAGGCAGGTTAACATAAAACAAAATATTTTATCCACCTGCCTTATAAAGGAACACTTCAACTTTGGTTTTCATTATACTTTAACACTAATATGACAATTTAAAATGTAAGCTTATGTATAATGTTTTCTTTCAGTTGGTCCTATCTATTGTGATGTTGAATCCTTTACTGTATTATTTATGGGGACATTTATGAAAACATGTAGAAGTAGTGTAGGACACCTATGTAAATTGGTGAATAGAAATGTTTCTAAAACTGTAAAAAGTAATACATAGCAATTTCTAACTTTTTTTAGCAAATAAAATCCAATATGTCATTGGATTTTATTAATTGTATCTCTTTGTCCAAAAATCCACTTTTTACAAATGGCCTATTCTGATATATATGCAATATCTATAATTGAGGCATACCTGGTAGACACTTTGAATCAATTTATTTAAATGCATTTTAAAATGAGCTTTTATATGTTAGTGTGGTGTGTATATAATACAGATACAAAATTGGTCATACTTTCCATGGCTTTCCAACTTTAGGATTAATATGGTGGAATTATTTAAAAATGTTAAATGTTACAGCCGGACATTTTTATAGAGTTATTTGTATTCATTAGTAGTCATTATCCTGAGTCTGCTTGCACATGTAGAGTGTATATGCTTTCATGTTCAAATCAGCCTTCAGTTATATCTATTGGCACCTATGTATATCAGTTCAAAAAATCGGTATCAATTGAGCAAGATGAATTCTGATCTATGCAGTGCATGTTGATATGTGCTTTAAATTCTCTTTTTAAAGAAAGATTATTGGAAATCTTTTATATAAATTTTATAATGATGGTGAATAACCTTGCTGGGAGTATCAGTTTGTAAGGAAATTGGTCCAATAAAAGATAACACAAATATTTTCAAATATGCACTTGAAACCAGTCAATAGATTAGACTGTATGTGATAAGTGTCTTTCCAATTTGGCTATATACATCATCTTCTCATTTAGCGTAGTAAAGCTGAGTATTGCAATACAGGGTGCTGCAACTTAAGTTTTAGCAACTGTAACAATAAGGAAGCATCAGGCCCCAGTGAGATTTGAACTCACGACCCCCGGTTTACAAGACCAGTGCTCTAACCCCTGAGATATGGAGCCATTTGTTCAAGAGCTTTTATACACATTTTGGTTTCTGGTTGAGGATTGAAAACGATATACAGCAAATTTCAAAGCTTTTCCGGTAAATGTACTTTTTTCATGTACAATTGTTGTGTTTATGGTCATCTTAAGGTTCTTCAAGATTGCATCAAGACAGTCACATAAAATTGGCAAAGTACTCATAGTCGTCTATAATAGACTAGGAATGTATTACTTTGCTTCTTAAAGAGTTGTAGGAGAAAGGCCAGGTTTACATAAAACAAAATATTTTATCCACCTGCCTTATAAAGGAACACTTCAACTTTGGTTTTCATTATACTTTAACACTAATATGACAATTTAAAATGTAAGCTTATGTATAATGTTTTCTTTCAGTGGTCCTATCTATTGTAATGTTGTATCCTTTACTGTATTATTTATGGGGACATTTATGAAAACATGTAGAAGTAGTGTAGGACACCTATGTAAATTGGTGAATAGAAATGTTTCTAAAACTGTAAAAAGTAATACATAGCAAATTCTAACTTTTTTTAGCAAATAAAATCCAATATGTCATTGCATTTGATTAATTGTATCTCTTTGTCCAAAAATCCACTTTTTACAAATGGCCTATTCTGATATATATGCAATATCTATAATTGAGGCATACCTGGTTGACACTTTGGATCAATTTATTAAAATGCATTTTAAAATGAGCTTTTATATGTTAGTGTGGTGTGTATATAATACAGATACAAAATTGGTCATACTTTCCATGGCTTTCCAACTTTAGGAATAATATGGTGGAATTATTTCAAAATGTTACAGCTGGAAATTTTTATAGAGTTATTTGTATTCATTAGAAGTCATTTTCCTGAGTCTGCTTGCACATGTAGAGTGTATATGCTTTCATGTTCAAATCAACCTTCAGTTATATCTATTGGCACCTATGTATATCAGTTCAAAAAATCGGTATCAATTGAGCAAGATGAATTCTGATCTATGCAGTGCATGTTGATATGTGCTTTAAATGCTCTTTTTATAGAAAGATTATTGGAAATCTTTTATATAAATTTTATAATGATGGTGAATAACCATGCTGGGAGTATCAGTTTGTAAGGAAATTGGTCCAATAAAAGATAACACAAATATTTTCAAATATGCACTTGAAACCAGTCAATAGATTAGACTGAATGTGATAAGTGTCTTTCCAATTTGGCTATATACATCATCTTCTCATTTAGCGTAGTAAAGCGGAGTATTGCAATACAGGGTGCTGCAACTTAAGTTTTAGCAACTGTAACAATAAGGAAGCATCAGGCCCCAGTGAGATTTGACCCCTGGTTTACAAGACCAGTGCTCTAACCCCTCAGCTATGGAGCCATTTGTTTAAGAGCTTTTATACACATTTTGGTTTCTGGTTGACGACTGAAAACGATATACAGCAAATTTCAAATCTTTTCCGGTAAATGTACTTTTTTCACTTACAATTGTTGTGTTTATGGTCATCTTAAGGTTCTTCAAGATTGCATCAAGACAGTCACATAAAATTGGCAAAGTACTCATAGTCGTCTATAATGGACTAGCAATGTATTACTTTACTTCCTAAAGAGCTGTAGTTAAGAGGCAGGTTAACATAAAACAAAATATTTTATCCACCTGCCTTATAAAGGAACACTTCAACTTTGGTTTTCATTATACTTTAACACTAATATGACAATTTAAAATGTAAGCTTATGTATAATGTTTTCTTTCAGTTGGTCCTATCTATTGTGATGTTGAATCCTTTACTGTATTATTTATGGGGACATTTATGAAAACATGTAGAAGTAGTATAGGACACCTATGTAAATTGGTGAATAGAAATGTTTCTAAAACTGTAAAAAGTAATACATAGCAATTTCTAACTTTTTTTAGCAAATAAAATCCAATATGTCATTGGATTTTATTAATTGTATCTCTTTGTCCAAAAATCCACTTTTTACAAATGGCCTATTCTGATATATATGCAATATCTATAATTGAGGCATACCTGGTAGACACTTTGAATCAATTTATTTAAATGCATTTTAAAATGAGCTTTTATATGTTAGTGTGGTGTGTGTATATAACACACATACAAAATTGGTCATACTTTCCAAGGCTTTCCAACTTTAGGATTAATATGGTGGAAATATTTCAAAATGTTACAGCTGGAAATTTTTATAGAGTTATTTGTATTCATTAGAAGTCATTTTCCTGAGTCTGCTTGCACATGTAGAGTGTATATGCTTTCATGTTCAAATCAGCCTTCAGTTATATCTATTGGCACCTATGTATATCAGTTCAAAAAATCGGTATCAATTGAGCAAGATGAATTCTGATCTATGCAGTGCATGTTGATATGTGCTTTAAATGCTCTTTTTAAAGAAAGATTATTGGAAATCTTTTATATAAATTTTATAATGATGGTGAATAACCATGCTGGGAGTATCAGTTTCTAAGGAAATTGGTCCAATAAAAGATAACACAAATATTTTCAAATATGCACTTGAAACCAGTCAATAGATTAGACTGAATGTGATAAGTGTCTTTCCAATTTGGCTATATACATCATCTTCTCATTTAGCGTAGTAAAGCGGAGTATTGCAATACAGGGTGCTGCAACTTAAGTTTTAGCAACTGTAACAATAAGGAAGCATCAGGCCCCAGTGAGATTTGACCCCTGGTTTACAAGACCAGTGCTCTAACCCCTCAGCTATGGAGCCATTTGTTTAAGAGCTTTTATACACATTTTGGTTTCTGGTTGAGGATTGAAAACCATATACAGTAAATTTCAAATCTTTTGCGGTAAATGTACTTTTTTCATTTACAATTGTTGTGTTTATGGTCATCTTAAGGTTCTTCAAGATTGCATCAAGACAGTCACATAAAATTGGCAAAGTACTCATAGTCGTCTATAATAGACTAGGAATGTATTACTTTACTTAATAAAGAGCTGTAGGAGAAAGGCCAGGTTAACATAAAACAAAATATTTTATCCACCTGCCTTATAAAGGAACACTTCAACTTTGGTTTTCATTATACTTTAACACTAATATGACAATTTAAAATGTAAGCTTATGTATAATGTTTTCTTTCAGTGGTCCTATCTATTGTAATGTTGAATCCTTTACTGTATTATTTATGGGGACATTTATGAAAACATGTAGAAGTAGTGTAGGACACCTATGTAAATTGGTGAATAGAAATGTTTCTAAAACTGTAAAAAGTAATACATAGCAATTTCTAACTTTTTTTAGCAAATAAAATCCAATATGTCATTGCATTTGATTAATTGTATCTCTTTGTCCAAAAATCCACTTTTTACAAATGGCCTATTCTGATATATATGCAATATCTATAATTGAGGCATACCTGGTTGACACTTTGGATCAATTTATTAAAATGCATTTTAAAATGAGCTTTTATATGTTAGTGTGGTGTGTATATAATACAGATACAAAATTGTTCATACTTTCCATGGCTTTCCAACTTTAGGAATAATATGGTGGAATTATTTCAAAATGTTACAGCTGGAAATTTTTATAGAGTTATTTGTATTCATTAGAAGTCATTTTCCTGTGTCTGCTTGCACATGTAGAGTGTATATGCTTTCATGTTCAAATCAGCCTTCAGTTATATCTATTGGCACCTATGTATATCAGTTCAAAAAATCGGTATCAATTGAGCAAGATGAATTCTGATCTATGCAGTGCATGTTGATATGTGCTTTAAATGCTCTTTTTATAGAAAGATTATTGGAAATCTTTTATATAAATTTTATAATGATGGTGAATAACCATGCTGGGAGTATCAGTTTGTAAGGAAATTGGTCCAATAAAAGATAACACAAATATTTTCAAATATGCGCTTGAAACCAGTCAATAGATTAGACTGAATGTGCTAAGTGTCTTTCCAATTTGGCTATATACATCATCTTCTCATTTAGCATAGTAAAGCGGAGTATTGCATTATAGGGTGCTGCAACTTAAGTTTTAGCAACTGTAACAATAAGGAAGCATCAGGCCCCAGTGAGATTTGAACTCACAACACCTAGTTTACACGACCAGTGCTCTAACCCATGAGCTAATGAGCCATTTGGTTAAGAGCTCTTATACACATTTTTGTTTCTGGTTGAGGATTGAAAACGATATACAGCAAATTTCAAATCTATTCCGGTAAATGTACTTTTTTCAATTACAGATGTTGTATTTATGGTCATCTTAAGGTTCTTCAAGATTGCATCAAGACAGTCACATAAAATTGGCAAAGTACTCATAGTCGTCTATAATAGACTAGCAATGTATTACTTTACTTCCTAAAGAGCTCTAGCAGAAAGGCCAGGTTAACATAAAACAAAATATTTTATCCACCTGCCTTATAAAGGAACACTTCAACTTTGGATTTCATTATACTTTAACACTAATATGACAATTTAAAATGTAGGCTTATGTATAATGTATTCTTTCAGTTGGTCCTATCTATTGTGATGTTGAATCCTTTACTGTATTATTTATGGGGACATTTATGAAAACATGTAGCAGTAGTGTAGGACACCTATGTAAATTGGTGAATAGAAATGTTTCTAAAACTGTAAAAAGTAATACATAGTAATTTCTAACTTTTTTTAGCAAATAAAATCCAATATGTCATTGGATTTTATTAATTGTATCTCTTTGTCCAAAAATCCACTTTTTACAAATGGCCTATTCTGATATATATGCAATATCTATAATTGAGGCATACCTGGTAGACAATTTGAATCAATAACCATGCTGGGAGTATCAGTTTGTAAGGAAATTGGTCCAATAAAAGATAACACAAATATTTTCAAATAAGTGCTTGAATCCAGTCAATAGATTTGACTGAATGTGATAAGTGTCTTTCCAAATTTGGCTATATAAGTGGTTGTATACATCATACTCTCATTTAGCGTACTAAAGTAGAGTATTGCAATATAGGGTGCTTCAACTTAAGTTTTAGCAACTGTAACAATAAGGAAGCATCAGGCCCCAGTGAGATTTGACCCCTGGTTTACAAGACCATTGCTCTAACCCCTGAGATATGGAGCCATTTGGTTAAGGGCTTTTATACACATTTTGGTTTCTGGTTGAGGATTGAAAATGATATACAGCAAATTTCAAATCTATTCTGGTAAATGTACTTTTTTCAATTACAGATGTTGTATTTATGGTCATCTTAAGGCTCTTCAAGATTGCATCAAGACAGTCACATAAAATTGGCAAAGTAGTCATAGTCGTCTATAATGGACTAGGAATGTATTACTTTACTGCCTAAAGAGCTGTAGGAGAGAGGCAGGTTAACATAAAACAAAATATTTTATCCACCTGCCTTATAAAGGAACACTTCAACTTTGGTTTTCATTATACTTTAACACTAATATGACAATTTAAAATGTAAGCTTATGTATAATGTTTTCTTTCAGTTGGTCCTATCTATTGTGATGTTGAATCCTTTTCTGTATTATTTATTATTTATGCATACTAAAGTAGAGTATTGCAATATAGGGTGCTTCAACTTAAGTTTTAGCAACTGTAACAATAAGGAAGCATCAGGCCCCAGTGAGATTTGACCCCTGGTTTACAAGACCATTGCTCTAACCCCTGAGATATGGAGCCATTTGGTTAAGGGCTTTTATACACATTTTGGTTTCTGGTTGAGGATTGAAAATGATATACAGCAAATTTCAAATCTATTCTGGTAAATGTACTTTTTTCAATTACAGATGTTGTATTTATGGTCATCTTAAGGTTCTTCAAGATTGCATCAAGACAGTCACATAAAATTGGCAAAGTAGTCATAGTCGTCTATAATGGACTAGGAATGTATTACTTTACTTCCTAAAGAGCTGTAGGAGAGAGGCAGGTTAACATAAAACAAAATATTTTATCCACCTGCCTTATAAAGGAACACTTCAACTTTGGTTTTCATTATACTTTAACACTAATATGACAATTTAAAATGTAAGCTTATGTATAATGTTTTCTTTCAGTTGGTCCTATCTATTGTGATGTTGAATCCTTTTCTGTATTATTTATTATTTATGCATACTAAAGTAGAGTATTGCAATATAGGGTGCTTCAACTTAAGTTTTAGCAACTGTAACAATAAGGAAGCATCAGGCCCCAGTGAGATTTGACCCCTGGTTTACAAGACCATTGCTCTAACCCCTGAGATATGGAGCCATTTGGTTAAGGGCTTTTATACACATTTTGGTTTCTGGTTGAGGATTGAAAATGATATACAGCAAATTTCAAATCTATTCTGGTAAATGTACTTTTTTCAATTACAGATGTTGTATTTATGGTCATCTTAAGGTTCTTCAAGATTGCATCAAGACAGTCACATAAAATTGGCAAAGTAGTCATAGTCGTCTATAATGGACTAGGAATGTATTACTTTACTTCCTAAAGAGCTGTAGGAGAGAGGCAGGTTAACATAAAACAAAATATTTTATCCACCTGCCTTATAAAGGAACACTTCAACTTTGGTTTTCATTATACTTTAACACTAATATGACAATTTAAAATGTAAGCTTATGTATAATGTTTTCTTTCAGTTGGTCCTATCTATTGTGATGTTGAATCCTTTTCTGTATTATTTATTATTTATGCATACTAAAGTAGAGTATTGCAATATAGGGTGCTTCAACTTAAGTTTTAGCAACTGTAACAATAAGGAAGCATCAGGCCCCAGTGAGATTTGACCCCTGGTTTACAAGACCATTGCTCTAACCCCTGAGATATGGAGCCATTTGGTTAAGGGCTTTTATACACATTTTGGTTTCTGGTTGAGGATTGAAAATGATATACAACAAATTTCAAATCTATTCCGGTAAATGTACTTTTTTCAATTGCAGATGTTGTATTTATGGTCATCTTAAGGTTCTTCAAGATTGCATCAAGACAGTCACATAAAATTGGCAAAGTAGTCATAGTCATCTATAATGGACTAGGAATGTATTACTTTACTTCCTAAAGAGCTGTAGGAGAGAATCAGGTAAACATAAAACAAAATATTTTATCCACCTGCCTTATAAAGGAACACTTCAACTTTGGTTTTCATTGTACTTTAACACTAATATGACTATTTAAAATGTAAGCTTATGTATAATGTTTTCTTTCAGTTGGTCCTATCTATTGTGATGTTGAATCCTTTTCTGTATTATTTATGGGGACATTTATGAAAACATGTAGAAGTAGTGTAGGACACCTAAGTAAATTGGTGAATAGAAATGTTTCTAAAACTAAAAAGTAATACATAGTAATTTCTAACTTTTTTAAGCAAATAAAATCCAATATGTCATTGGATTTTATTAATTGTATCTCTTTGTCCAAAAATCCACTTTTTACAAATGGCCTATTCTGATATATATGCAATATCTATAATTGAGGCATACCTGGTAGACACTTTGAATCAATTTATTTAAATGCATTTTAAAATGAGCTTTTATATGTTAGTGTGGTGTGTATATAATACAGATACAAAATAGGTCATACTTTCCATGGCTTTCCAACTTTAGGATTAATATGGTGGAATTATTTAAAAATGTTACAGCCGGACATTTTTATTGAGTTATTTGTATTCATTAGTACTCATTACCCTGAGTCTGCTTGCACATGTAGAGTGTATATGCTTTCATGTTCAAATCAGCCTTCAGTTATATCTATTGGCACCTATGTATATCAGTTCAAAAAATCGGTATCAATTGAGCAAGATGAATTCTGATCTATGCAGTGCATGTTGATATGTGCTTTAAATGCTCTTTTTAAAGAAAGATTATTGGAAATCTTTTATATAAATTTTATATTGATGGTGAATAACCATGCTGGGAGTATAAGTTTGTAAGGAAATTGGTCCAATAAAAGATAACACAAATATTTTCAAATATGCGCTTGAAACCAGTCAATAGATTAGACTGAATGTGATAAGTGTCTTTCCAATTTGGCTATATACATCATCTTCTCATTTAGCGTAGTAAAGCGGAGTATTGCATTATAGGGTGCTGCAACTTAAGTTTTAGCAACTGTAACAATAAGGAAGCATCAGGCCCCAGTGAGATTTGAACTCACAACACCTAGTTTACACGACCAGTGCTCTAACCCATGAGCTAATGAGCCATTTGGTTAAGAGCTCTTATACACATTTTTGTTTCTGGTTGAGGATTGAAAATGATAAACAGCAAATTTCAAATCTTTTCTGGTAAATGTACTTTTTTCAATTACAATTGTTGTGTTTATGGTCATCTTAAGGTTCTTCAAGATTGCATCAAGACAGTCACATAAAATTGGCAAAGTACTCATAGTCGTCTATAATAGACTAGCAATGTATTACTTTACTTCCTAAAGAGCTATAGCAGAAAGGCCAGGTTAACATAAAACAAAATATTTTATCCACCTGCCTTATAAAGGAACACTTCAACTTTGGATTTCATTATACTTTAACACTAATATGACAATTTAAAATGTAGGCTTATGTATAATGTTTTCTTTCAGTTGGTCCTATCTATTGTGATGTTGAATCCTTTACTGTATTATTTATGGGGACATTTATGAAAACATGTAGCAGTAGTGTAGGACACCTATGTAAATTGGTGAATAGAAATGTTTCTAAAACTGTAAAAAGTAATACATAGTAATTTCTAACTTTTGTTAGCAAATAATATCCAATATGTCATTGGATTTTATTAATTGTATCTCTTTGTCCAAAAATCCACTTTTTACAAATGGCTTATTCTGATCTATATGCAATATCTATAATTGAGGCATACCTGGTAGACAATTTGAATCAATTTATTTAAATGCATTTTAAAATGAGCTTTTATATGTTAGTGTGGTGTGTATATAATACAGATACAAAATAGGTCATACTTTCCATGGCTTTCCAACTTTAGGATTAATATGGTGGAATTATTTAAAATTTTACAGCCGGACATTTTTATTGAGTTATTTGTATTCAATAGTAGTCATTACCATGAGTCTGCTTGCACATGTAGAGTGTATATGCTTTCATGTTCAAATCAGCCTTCAGTTATATCTATTGGCACCTATGTATATCAGTTAAAAAAATCGGTATCAATTGAGCAAGATGAATTCTGATCTTTGCAGTGCATGTTGATATGTGCTTTAAATGCTCTTTTTAAAGAAAGATTATTGGAAATCTTTTATATAAATTTTATATTGATGGTGAATAACCATGCTGGGAGTACAAGTTTGTAACGAAATTGGTCCAATAAAAGATAACACAAATATTTTCAAATATGTGCTTGAAACCAGTCAATAGATTAGACTGAATGTGATAAGAGTCTTTCCAATTTGGCTATATACATCATCTTCTCATTTAGCGTAGTAAAGCGGAGTATTGCAATATAGGGTGCAGCAATTTAAGTTTTAGCAACTGTAACAATAAGGCCCCAGTGAGATTTGAACTCACAACCCCTGGCTTACATGACCAGTGCTCTAACCCCTGAGCTATGGAGCCATTTGGTTAAGAGCTTTTATACACATTTTGGTTTCTGGTTGAGGATTGAAAGTAATATACAGCAAATTTCAAATCTTTTCTGGTAAATGTACTTTTTTCATTTACAATTGTTGTGTTTATGGTCATCTTAAGGTTCTTCAAGATTGCATCAAGACAGTCACATAAAATTGGCAAAGTACTCATAGTCGTCTATAATGGACTAGCAATATATTACTTTACTTCCTAAAGAGCTGTAGGAGAAAGGCCAGGTTAACATAAAACAAAATATTTTATCCACCTGCCTTATAAAGGAACACTTCAACTTTGGATTTCATTATACTTTAACACTAATATGACAATTTAAAATGTAGGCTTATGTATAATGTTTTCTTTCAGTTGGTCCTATCTATTGTGATGTTGAATCCTTTATTGTATTATTTATGTGGACATTTATGAAAACATGTAGAAGTAGTGTAGGACACCTATGTAAATTGGTGAATAGAAATGTTTCTAAAGCTGTAAAAAGTAATACATAGCAATTTCTAACTTTTTTTAGCAAATAAAATCCAATATGTCATTGGAATTTATTAATTGTATCTCTTTGTCCAAAAATACACTTTTTACAAATGGCCTATTCTGATATATATGCAATATCTATAATTGAGGCATACCTGGTAGACACTTTGAATCAATTTATTTAAATGCATTTTAAAATGAGCTTTTATATGTTATTGTGGTGTGTATATAATACAGATACAAATTTGGTCATACTTTCCATGGCTTTCCAACATTAGGATTAATATGGTGGAATTATTTCAAAATGTTACAGCCGGACATTTTTATAGAGTTATTTGTATTCATTAGTAGTCATTACCCTGAGTCTGCTTGAACATGTAGAGTGTATATGCTTTCATGTTCAAATCAGCCTTCAGTTATATCTATTGGCACCTATGTATATCAGTTCAAAAAATCGGTATCAATTGAGCAAGATGAATTCTGATCTATGCAGTGCATGTTGATATGTGCTTTAAATGCTCTTTTTAAAGAAAGATTATTGGAAATCTTTTATATAAATTTTATATTGATGGTGAATAACCATGCTGGGAGTATAAGTTTGTAACGAAATTGGTCCAATAAAAGATAACACAAATATTTTCAAATATGTGCTTGAAACCAGTCAATAGATTAGACTGAATGTGATAAGAGTCATTCCAATTTGGCTATATACATCATCTTCTCATTTAGCGTAGTAAAGCGGAGTATTGCAATATAGGGTGCAGCTATTTAAGTTTTAGCAACTGTAACAATAAGGAAGCATCAGGCCCCAGTGAGATTTGAACTCACAACCCCTGGCTTACATGACCAGTGCTCTAACCCCTGAGCTATGGAGCCATTTGGTTAAGAGCTCTTATACACATTTTGGTTTCTGGTTGAGGATTGAAAGTAATATACAGCAAATTTCAAATCTTTTCTGGTAAATGTACTTTTTTCATTTACAATTGTTGTGTTTATGGTCATCTTAAGGTTCTTCAATATTGCATCAAGACAGTCACATAAAATTGGCAAAGTACTCATAGTCGTCTATAATGGACTAGCAATATATTACTTTACTTCCTAAAGAGCTGTAGGAGAAAGGCCAGGTTAACATAAAACAAAATATTTTATCCACCTGCCTTATAAAGGAACACTTCAACTTTGGATTTCATTATACTTTAACACTAATATGACAATTTAAAATGTAGGCTTATGTATAATGTTTTCTTTCAGTTGGTCCTATCTATTGTGATGTTGAATCCTTTATTGTATTATTTATGTCGACATTTATGAAAACATGTAGAAGTAGTGTAGGACACCTATGTAAATTGGTGAATAGAAATGTTTCTAAAGCTGTAAAAAGTAATACATAGCAATTTCTAACTTTTTTTAGCAAATAAAATCCAATATGTCATTGGAATTTATTAATTGTATCTCTTTGTCCAAAAATACACTTTTTACAAATGGCCTATTCTGATATATATGCAATATCTATAATTGAGGCATACCTGGTAGACACTTTGAATCAATTTATTTAAATGCATTTTAAAATGAGCTTTTATATGTTAGTGTGGTGTGTATATAATACAGATACAAATTTGGTCATACTTTCCATGGCTTTCCAACATTAGGATTAATATGGTGGAATTATTTCAAAATGTTACAGCCGGACATTTTTATAGAGTTATTTGTATTCATTAGTAGTCATTACCCTGAGTCTGCTTGCACATGTAGAGTGTATATGCTTTCATGTTCAAATCAGCCTTCAGTTATATCTATTGGCACCTATGTATATCAGTTCAAAAAATCGGTATCAATTGAGCAAGATGAATTCTGATCTATGCAGTGCATGTTGATATGTGCTTTAAATGCTCTTTTTAAAGAAAGATTATTGGAAATCTTTTATATAAATTTTATATTGATGGTGAATAACCATGCTGGGAGTATAAGTTTGTAACGAAATTGGTCCAATAAAAGATAACACAAATATTTTCAAATATGTGCTTGAAACCAGTCAATAGATTAGACTGAATGTGATAAGAGTCATTCCAATTTGGCTATATACATCATCTTCTCATTTAGCGTAGTAAAGCGGAGTATTGCAATATAGGGTGCAGCAATTTAAGTTTTAGCAACTGTAACAATAAGGAACCATCAGGCCCCAGTGAGATTTGAACTCACAACCCCTGGCTTACATGACCAGTGCTCTAACCCCTGAGCTATGGAGCCATTTGGTTAAGAGCTTTTATACACATTTTGGTTTCTGGTTGAGGATTGAAAGTAATATACAGCAAATTTCAAATCTTTTCTGGTAAATGTACTTTTTTCATTTACAATTGTTGTGTTTATGGTCATCTTAAGGTTCTTCAAGATTGCATCAAGACAGTCACATAAAATTGGCAAAGTACTCATAGTCGTCTATTATGGACTAGCAATATATTACTTTACTTCCTAAAGAGCTGTAGGAGAAAGGCCAGGTTAACATAAAACAAAATATTTTATCCACCTGCCTTATAAAGGAACACTTCAACTTTGGATTTCATTATACTTTAACACTAATATGACAATTTAAAATGTAGGCTTATGTATAATGTTTTCTTTCAGTTGGTCCTATCTATTGTGATGTTGAATCCTTTATTGTATTATTTATGTGGACATTTATGAAAACATGTAGAAGTAGTGTAGGACACCTATGTAAATTGGTGAATAGAAATGTTTCTAAAGCTGTAAAAAGTAATACATAGCAATTTCTAACTTTTTTTAGCAAATAAAATCCAATATGTCATTGGAATTTATTA
Organism: Taudactylus pleione; assembly: GCA_031769625.1. Taxonomy (NCBI): domain Eukaryota; kingdom Metazoa; phylum Chordata; class Amphibia; order Anura; family Myobatrachidae; genus Taudactylus; species Taudactylus pleione. Next base: position 14,231,495 of record JAUIMM010000108.1, read on the forward strand.
ATTGTATCTCTTTGTCCAAAAATACACTTTTTACAAATGGCCTATTCTGATATATATGCAATATCTATAATTGAGGCATACCTGGTAGACACTTTGAATCAATTTATTTAAATGCATTTTAAAATGAGCTTTTATATGTTAGTGTGGTGTGTATATAATACAGATACAAATTTGGTCATACTTTCCATGGCTTTCCAACATTAGGATTAATATGGTGGAATTATTTCAAAATGTTACAGCCGGACATTTTTATAGAGTTATTTGTATTCATTAGTAGTCATTACCCTGAGTCTGCTTGAACATGTAGAGTGTATATGCTTTCATGTTCAAATCAGCCTTCAGTTATATCTATTGGCACCTATGTATATCAGTTAAAAAAATCGGTATCAATTGAGCAACATGAATTCTGATCTATGCAGTGCATGTTGATATGTGCTTTAAATGCTCTTTTTAAAGAAAGATTATTGGAAATCTTTTATATAAATTTTATATTGATGGTGAATAACCATGCTGGGAGTATAAGTTTGTAACGAAATTGGTCCAATAAAAGATAACACAAATATTTTCAAATATGTGCTTGAAACCAGTCAATAGATTAGACTGAATGTGATAAGAGTCATTCCAATTTGGCTATATACATCATCTTCTCATTTAGCGTAGTAAAGCGGAGTATTGCAATATAGGGTGCTGCAATTTAAGTTTTAGCAACTGTAACAATAAAGAAGCATCAGGCGCCTGTAAGATTTGAACTCACGACCCCTGGTTTACAAGACCAGTGGTCTAACCCCTGAGCTATGGAGCCTTTTGTTTAAGAACTTTTATACACATTTTGGTTTCTGGTTGAGGATTGAAAACGATAAACAGCAAATTTCAAATCTTTTCTGGTAAATGTACTTTTTTCAATTACAATTGTTGTGTTTATGGTCATCTTAAGGTTCTTCAAGATTGCATCAAGACAGTCTCAGAAAATTGGCAAAGTACTCATAGTCATCTATAATAGACTAGCAATGTATTACTTTACTTCCTAAAGAGCTATAGCAGAAAGGCCAGGTTAACATAAAACAAAATATTTTATCCACCTGCCTTATAAAGGAACACTTCAACTTTGGATTTCATTATACTTTAACACTAATATGACAATTTAAAATGTAGGCTTATGTATAATGTTTTCTTTCAGTTGGTCCTATCTATTGTGATGTTGAATCCTTTACTGTATTATTTATGGGGACATTTATGAAAACATGTAGCAGTAGTGTAGGACACCTATGTAAATTGGTGAATAGAAATGTTTCTAAAACTGTAAAAAGTAATACATAGTAATTTCTAACTTTTGTTAGCAAATAATATCCAATATGTCATTGGATTTTATTAATTGTATCTCTTTGTCCAAAAATCCACTTTTTACAAATGGCCTATTCTGATATATATGCAATATCTATAATTGAGGCATACCTGGTAGACAATTTGAATCAATTTATTTAAATGCATTTTAAAATGAGCTTTTATATGTTAGTGTGGTGTGTATATAATACAGATACAAAATAGGTCATACTTTCCATGGCTTTCCAACTTTAGGATTAATATGGTGGAATTATTTAAAAATGTTACAGCCGGACATTTTTATTGAGTTATTTGTATTCAATAGTAGTCATTACCATGAGTCTGCTTGCACATGTAGAGTGTATATGCTTTCATGTTCAAATCAGCCTTCAGTTATATCTATTGGCACCTATGTATATCAGTTAAAAAAATCGGTATCAATTGAGCAAGATGAATTCTGATCTTTGCAGTGCATGTTGATATGTGCTTTAAATGCTCTTTTTAAAGAAAGATTATTGGAAATCTTTTATATAAATTTTATATTGATGGTGAATAACCATGCTGGGAGTATAAGTTTGTAAGGAAATTGGTCCAATAAAAGATAACACAAATATTTTCAAATATGTGCTTGAAACCAGTCAATAGATTAGACTGAATGTGATAAGAGTCTTTCCAATTTGGCTATATACATCATCTTCTCATTTAGCGTAGTAAAGCAGAGTATTGCAATATAGGGTGCAGCAATTTAAGTTTTAGCAACTGTAACAATAAGGCCCCAGTGAGATTTGAACTCACAACCCCTGGCTTACATGACCAGTGCTCTAACCCCTGAGCTATGGAGCCATTTGGTTAAGAGCTCTTATACACATTTTGGTTTCTGGTTGAGGATTGAAAGTAATATACAGCAAATTTCAAATCTTTTCTGGTAAATGTACTTTTTTCATTTACAATTGTTGTGTTTATGGTCATCTTAAGGTTCTTCAAGATTGCATCAAGACAGTCACATAAAATTGGCAAAGTACTCATAGTCGTCTATAATGGACTAGCAATATATTACTTTACTTCCTAAAGAGCTGTAGGAGAAAGGCCAGGTAACATAAAACAAAATATTTTATCCACCTGCCTTATAAAGGAACACTTCAACTTTGGATTTCATTATACTTTAACACTAATATGACAATTTAAAATGTAGGCTTATGTATAATGTTTTCTTTCAGTTGGTCCTATCTATTGTGATGTTGAATCCTTTATTGTATTATTTATGTCGACATTTATGAAAACATGTAGAAGTAGTGTAGGACACCTATGTAAATTGGTGAATATAAATGTTTCTAAAGCTGTAAAAAGTAATACATAGCAATTTCTAACTTTTTTAGCAAATAAAATCCAATATGTCATTGGAATTTATTAATTGTATCTCTTTGTCCAAAAATACACTTTTTACAAATGGCCTATTCTAATATATATGCAATATCTATAATTGAGGCATACCTGGTAGACACTTTGAATCAATTTATTTAAATGCATTTTAAAATGAGCTTTTATATGTTAGTGTGGTGTGTATATAATACAGATACAAATTTGGTCATACTTTCCATGGCTTTCCAACTTTAGGATTAATATGGTGGAATTATTTAAAAATGTAACAGCCGGACATTTTTATGGAGTTATTTGTATTCAATAGTAGTCATTACCATGAGTCTGCTTGCACATGTAGAGTGTATATGCTTTCATGTTCAAATCAGCCTTCAGTTATATCTATTGGCACCTATGTATATCAGTTAAAAAAATCGGTATCAATTGAGCAAGATGAATTCTGATCTTTGCAGTGCATGTTGATATGTGCTTTAAATGCTCTTTTTAAAGAAAGATTATTGGAAATCTTTTATATAAATTTTATATTGATGGTGAATAACCATGCTTGGAGTATAAGTTTGTAACGAAATTGGTCCAATAAAAGATAAAACAAATATTTTCAAATATGTGCTTGAAACCAGTCAATAGATTAGACTGAATGTGATAAGAGTCTTTCCAATTTGGCTATATACATCATCTTCTCATTTAGCGTAGTAAAGCAGAGTATTGCAATATAGGGTGCAGCAATTTAAGTTTTAGCAACTGTAACAATAAGGCCCCAGTGATATTTGAACTCACAACCCCTGGCTTACATGACCAGTGCTCTAACCCCTGAGCTATGGAGCCATTTGGTTAAGAGCTCTTATACACATTTTGGTTTCTGGTTGAGGATTGAAAGTAATATACAGCAAATTTCAAATCTTTTCTGGTAAATGTACTTTTTTCATTTACAATTGTTGTGTTTATGGTCATCTTAAGGTTCTTCAATATTGCATCAAGACAGTCACATAAAATTGGCAAAGTACTCATAGTCGTCTATAATGGACTAGCAATATATTACTTTACTTCCTAAAGAGCTGTAGGAGAAAGGCCAGGTTAACATAAAACAAAATATTTTATCCACCTGCCTTATAAAGGAACACTTCAACTTTGGATTTCATTATACTTTAACACTAATATGACAATTTAAAATGTAGGCTTATGTATAATGTTTTCTTTCAGTTGGTCCTATCTATTGTGATGTTGAATCCTTTATTGTATTATTTATGTGGACATTTATGAAAACATGTAGAAGTAGTGTAGGACACCTATGTAAATTGGTGAATAGAAATGTTTCTAAAGCTGTAAAAAGTAATACATAGCAATTTCTAACTTTTTTTAGCAAATAAAATCCAATATGTCATTGGAATTTATTAATTGTATCTCTTTGTCCAAAAATACACTTTTTACAAATGGCCTATTCTGATATATATGCAATATCTATAATTGAGGCATACCTGGTAGACACTTTGAATCAATTTATTTAAATGCATTTTAAAATGAGCTTTTATATGTTAGTGTGGTGTGTATATAATACAGATACAAATTTGGTCATACTTTCCATGGCTTTCCAACATTAGGATTAATATGGTGGAATTATTTCAAAATGTTACAGCCGGACATTTTTATAGAGTTATTTGTATTCATTAGTAGTCATTACCCTGAGTCTGCTTGCACATGTAGAGTGTATATGCTTTCATGTTCAAATCAGCCTTCAGTTATATCTATTGGCACCTATGTATATCAGTTCAAAAAATCGGTATCAATTGAGCAAGATGAATTCTGATCTATGCAGTGCATGTTGATATGTGCTTTAAATGCTCTTTTTAAAGAAAGATTATTGGAAATCTTTTATATAAATTTTATATTGATGGTGAATAACCATGCTGGGAGTATAAGTTTGTAACGAAATTGGTCCAATAAAAGATAACACAAATATTTTCAAATATGTGCTTGAAACCAGTCAATAGATTAGACTGAATGTGATAAGAGTCATTCCAATTTGGCTATATACATCATCTTCTCATTTAGCGTAGTAAAGCGGAGTATTGCAATATAGGGTGCAGCAATTTAAGTTTTAGCAACTGTAACAATAAGGAACCATCAGGCCCCAGTGAGATTTGAACTCACAACCCCTGGCTTACATGACCAGTGCTCTAACCCCTGAGCTATGGAGCCATTTGGTTAAGAGCTTTTATACACATTTTGGTTTCTGGTTGAGGATTGAAAGTAATATACAGCAAATTTCAAATCTTTTCTGGTAAATGTACTTTTTTCATTTACAATTGTTGTGTTTATGGTCATCTTAAGGTTCTTCAAGATTGCATCAAGACAGTCACATAAAATTGGCAAAGTACTCATAGTCGTCTATTATGGACTAGCAATATATTACTTTACTTCCTAAAGAGCTGTAGGAGAAAGGCCAGGTTAACATAAAACAAAATATTTTATCCACCTGCCTTATAAAGGAACACTTCAACTTTGGATTTCATTATACTTTAACACTAATATGACAATTTAAAATGTAGGCTTATGTATAATGTTTTCTTTCAGTTGGTCCTATCTATTGTGATGTTGAATCCTTTATTGTATTATTTATGTGGACATTTATGAAAACATGTAGAAGTAGTGTAGGACACCTATGTAAATTGGTGAATAGAAATGTTTCTAAAGCTGTAAAAAGTAATACATAGCAATTTCTAACTTTTTTTAGCAAATAAAATCCAATATGTCATTGGAATTTATTAATTGTATCTCTTTGTCCAAAAATACACTTTTTACAAATGGCCTATTCTGATATATATGCAATATCTATAATTGAGGCATACCTGGTAGACACTTTGAATCAATTTATTTAAATGCATTTTAAAATGAGCTTTTATATGTTAGTGTGGTGTGTATATAATACAGATACAAATTTGGTCATACTTTCCATGGCTTTCCAACATTAGGATTAATATGGTGGAATTATTTCAAAATGTTACAGCCGGACATTTTTATAGAGTTATTTGTATTCATTAGTAGTCATTACCCTGAGTCTGCTTGAACATGTAGAGTGTATATGCTTTCATGTTCAAATCAGCCTTCAGTTATATCTATTGGCACCTATGTATATCAGTTAAAAAAATCGGTATCAATTGAGCAACATGAATTCTGATCTATGCAGTGCATGTTGATATGTGCTTTAAATGCTCTTTTTAAAGAAAGATTATTGGAAATCTTTTATATAAATTTTATATTGATGGTGAATAACCATGCTGGGAGTATAAGTTTGTAACGAAATTGGTCCAATAAAAGATAACACAAATATTTTCAAATATGTGCTTGAAACCAGTCAATAGATTAGACTGAATGTGATAAGAGTCATTCCAATTTGGCTATATACATCATCTTCTCATTTAGCGTAGTAAAGCGGAGTATTGCAATATAGGGTGCAGCAATTTAAGTTTTAGCAACTGTAACAATAAGGAAGCATCAGGCCCCAGTGAGATTTGAACTCACAACCCCTGGCTTACATGACCAGTGCTCTAACCCCTGAGCTATGGAGCCATTTGGTTAAGAGCTCTTATACACATTTTGGTTTCTGGTTGAGGATTGAAAGTAATATACAGCAAATTTCAAATCTTTTCAGGTAAATGTACTTTTTTCATTTACAATTGTTGTGTTTATGGTCATCTTAAGGTTCTTCAAGATTGCATCAAGACAGTCACATAAAATTGGCAAAGTACTCATAGTCGTCTATAATGGACTAGCAATATATTACTTTACTTCCTAAAGAGCTGTAGGAGAAAGGCCAGGTTAACATAAAACAAAATATTTTATCCACCTGCCTTATAAAGGAACACTTCAACTTTGGATTTCATTATACTTTAACACTAATATGACAATTTAAAATGTAGGCTTATGTATAATGTTTTCTTTCAGTTGGTCCTATCTATTGTGATGTTGAATCCTTTATTGTATTATTTATGTGGACATTTATGAAAACATGTAGAAGTAGTGTAGGACACCTATGTAAATTGGTGAATAGAAATGTTTCTAAAGCTGTAAAAAGTAATACATAGCAATTTCTAACTTTTTTTAGCAAATAAAATCCAATATGTCATTGGAATTTATTAATTGTATCTCTTTGTCCAAAAATACACTTTTTACAAATGGCCTATTCTGATATATATGCAATATCTATAATTGAGGCATACCTGGTAGACACTTTGAATCAATTTATTTAAATGCATTTTAAAATGAGCTTTTATATGTTAGTGTGGTGTGTATATAATACAGATACAAATTTGGTCATACTTTCCATGGCTTTCCAACATTAGGATTAATATGGTGGAATTATTTCAAAATGTTACAGCCGGACATTTTTATAGAGTTATTTGTATTCATTAGTAGTCATTACCCTGAGTCTGCTTGAACATGTAGAGTGTATATGCTTTCATGTTCAAATCAGCCTTCAGTTATATCTATTGGCACCTATGTATATCAGTTAAAAAAATCGGTATCAATTGAGCAACATGAATTCTGATCTATGCAGTGCATGTTGATATGTGCTTTAAATGCTCTTTTTAAAGAAAGATTATTGGAAATCTTTTATATAAATTTTATATTGATGGTGAATAACCATGCTGGGAGTATAAGTTTGTAACGAAATTGGTCCAATAAAAGATAACACAAATATTTTCAAATATGTGCTTGAAACCAGTCAATAGATTAGACTGAATGTGATAAGAGTCATTCCAATTTGGCTATATACATCATCTTCTCATTTAGCGTAGTAAAGCGGAGTATTGCAATATAGGGTGCTGCAATTTAAGTTTTAGCAACTGTAACAATAAAGAAGCATCAGGCGCCTGTAAGATTTGAACTCACGACCCCTGGTTTACAAGACCAGTGGTCTAACCCCTGAGCTATGGAGCCTTTTGTTTAAGAACTTTTATACACATTTTGGTTTCTGGTTGAGGATTGAAAACGATAAACAGCAAATTTCAAATCTTTTCTGGTAAATGTACTTTTTTCAATTACAATTGTTGTGTTTATGGTCATCTTAAGGTTCTTCAAGATTGCATCAAGACAGTCTCAGAAAATTGGCAAAGTACTCATAGTCATCTATAATAGACTAGCAATGTATTACTTTACTTCCTAAAGAGCTATAGCAGAAAGGCCAGGTTAACATAAAACAAAATATTTTATCCACCTGCCTTATAAAGGAACACTTCAACTTTGGATTTCATTATACTTTAACACTAATATGACAATTTAAAATGTAGGCTTATGTATAATGTTTTCTTTCAGTTGGTCCTATCTATTGTGATGTTGAATCCTTTACTGTATTATTTATGGGGACATTTATGAAAACATGTAGAAGTAGTGTAGGACACCTATGTAAATTGGTGAATAGAAATGTTTCTAAAACTGTAAAAAGTAATACATAGTAATTTCTAACTTTTGTTAGCAAATAATATCCAATATGTCATTGGATTTTATTAATTGTATCTCTTTGTCCAAAAATCCACTTTTTACAAATGGCCTATTCTGATATATATGCAATATCTATAATTGAGGCATACCTGGTAGACAATTTGAATCAATTTATTTAAATGCATTTTAAAATGAGCTTTTATATGTTAGTGTGGTGTGTATATAATACAGATACAAAATAGGTCATACTTTCCATGGCTTTCCAACTTTAGGATTAATATGGTGGAATTATTTAAAAATGTTACAGCCGGACATTTTTATTGAGTTATTTGTATTCAATAGTAGTCATTACCATGAGTCTGCTTGCACATGTAGAGTGTATATGCTTTCATGTTCAAATCAGCCTTCAGTTATATCTATTGGCACCTATGTATATCAGTTAAAAAAATCGGTATCAATTGAGCAAGATGAATTCTGATCTTTGCAGTGCATGTTGATATGTGCTTTAAATGCTCTTTTTAAAGAAAGATTATTGGAAATCTTTTATATAAATTTTATATTGATGGTGAATAACCATGCTGGGAGTATAAGTTTGTAAGGAAATTGGTCCAATAAAAGATAACACAAATATTTTCAAATATGTGCTTGAAACCAGTCAATAGATTAGACTGAATGTGATAAGAGTCTTTCCAATTTGGCTATATACATCATCTTCTCATTTAGCGTAGTAAAGCAGAGTATTGCAATATAGGGTGCAGCAATTTAAGTTTTAGCAACTGTAACAATAAGGCCCCAGTGAGATTTGAACTCACAACCCCTGGCTTACATGACCAGTGCTCTAACCCCTGAGCTATGGAGCCATTTGGTTAAGAGCTCTTATACACATTTTGGTTTCTGGTTGAGGATTGAAAGTAATATACAGCAAATTTCAAATCTTTTCTGGTAAATGTACTTTTTTCATTTACAATTGTTGTGTTTATGGTCATCTTAAGGTTCTTCAAGATTGCATCAAGACAGTCACATAAAATTGGCAAAGTACTCATAGTCGTCTATAATGGACTAGCAATATATTACTTTACTTCCTAAAGAGCTGTAGGAGAAAGGCCAGGTAACATAAAACAAAATATTTTATCCACCTGCCTTATAAAGGAACACTTCAACTTTGGATTTCATTATACTTTAACACTAATATGACAATTTAAAATGTAGGCTTATGTATAATGTTTTCTTTCAGTTGGTCCTATCTATTGTGATGTTGAATCCTTTATTGTATTATTTATGTCGACATTTATGAAAACATGTAGAAGTAGTGTAGGACACCTATGTAAATTGGTGAATATAAATGTTTCTAAAGCTGTAAAAAGTAATACATAGCAATTTCTAACTTTTTTAGCAAATAAAATCCAATATGTCATTGGAATTTATTAATTGTATCTCTTTGTCCAAAAATACACTTTTTACAAATGGCCTATTCTAATATATATGCAATATCTATAATTGAGGCATACCTGGTAGACACTTTGAATCAATTTATTTAAATGCATTTTAAAATGAGCTTTTATATGTTAGTGTGGTGTGTATATAATACAGATACAAATTTGGTCATACTTTCCATGGCTTTCCAACTTTAGGATTAATATGGTGGAATTATTTAAAAATGTAACAGCCGGACATTTTTATGGAGTTATTTGTATTCAATAGTAGTCATTACCATGAGTCTGCTTGCACATGTAGAGTGTATATGCTTTCATGTTCAAATCAGCCTTCAGTTATATCTATTGGCACCTATGTATATCAGTTAAAAAAATCGGTATCAATTGAGCAAGATGAATTCTGATCTTTGCAGTGCATGTTGATATGTGCTTTAAATGCTCTTTTTAAAGAAAGATTATTGGAAATCTTTTATATAAATTTTATATTGATGGTGAATAACCATGCTTGGAGTATAAGTTTGTAACGAAATTGGTCCAATAAAAGATAACACAAATATTTTCAAATATGTGCTTGAAACCAGTCAATAGATTAGACTGAATGTGATAAGAGTCTTTCCAATTTGGCTATATACATCATCTTCTCATTTAGCGTAGTAAAGCAGAGTATTGCAATATAGGGTGCAGCAATTTAAGTTTTAGCAACTGTAACAATAAGGCCCCAGTGATATTTGAACTCACAACCCCTGGCTTACATGACCAGTGCTCTAACCCCTGAGCTATGGAGCCATTTGGTTAAGAGCTCTTATACACATTTTGGTTTCTGGTTGAGGATTGAAAGTAATATACAGCAAATTTCAAATCTTTTCTGGTAAATGTACTTTTTTCATTTACAATTGTTGTGTTTATGGTCATCTTAAGGTTCTTCAAGATTGCATCAAGACAGTCACATAAAATTGGCAAAGTACTCATAGTCGTCTATAATGGACTAGCAATATATTACTTTACTTCCTAAAGAGCTGTAGGAGAAAGGCCAGGTTAACATAAAACAAAATATTTTATCCACCTGCCTTATAAAGGAACACTTCAACTTTGGATTTCATTATACTTTAACACTAATATGACAATTTAAAATGTAGGCTTATGTATAATGTTTTCTTTCAGTTGGTCCTATCTATTGTGATGTTGAATCCTTTATTGTATTATTTATGTGGACATTTATGAAAACATGTAGAAGTAGTGTAGGACACCTATGTAAATTGGTGAATAGAAATGTTTCTAAAGCTGTAAAAAGTAATACATAGCAATTTCTAACTTTTTTTAGCAAATAAAATCCAATGTGTGATTGGAATTTATTAATTGTATCTCTTTGTCCAAAAATACACTTTTTACAAATGGCCTATTCTGATATATATGCAATATCTATAATTGAGGCATACCTGGTAGACACTTTGAATCAATTTATTTAAATGCATTTTAAAAGGAGCTTTTATATGTTAGTGTGGTGTGTATATAATACAGATACAAATTTGGTCATACTTTCCATGGCTTTCCAACATTAGGATTAATATGGTGGAATTATTTCAAAATGTTACAGCCGGACATTTTTATAGAGTTATTTGTATTCATTAGTAGTCATTACCCTGAGTCTGCTTGCACATGTAGAGTGTATATGCTTTCATGTTCAAATCAGCCTTCAGTTATATCTATTGGCACCTATGTATATCAGTTCAAAAAATCGGTATCAATTGAGCAAGATGAATTCTGATCTATGCAGTGCATGTTGATATGTGCTTTAAATGCTCTTTTTAAAGAAAGATTATTGGAAATCTTTTATATAAATTTTATATTGATGGTGAATAACCATGCTGGGAGTATAAGTTTGTAACGAAATTGGTCCAATAAAAGATAACACAAATATTTTCAAATATGTGCTTGAAACCAGTCAATAGATTAGACTGAATGTGATAAGAGTCATTCCAATTTGGCTATATACATCATCTTCTCATTTAGCGTAGTAAAGCGGAGTATTGCAATATAGGGTGCAGCAATTTAAGTTTTAGCAACTGTAACAATAAGGAAGCATCAGGCCCCAGTGAGATTTGAACTCACAACCCCTGGCTTACATGACCAGTGCTCTAACCCCTGAGCTATGGAGCCATTTGGTTAAGAGCTCTTATACACATTTTGGTTTCTGGTTGAGGATTGAAAGTAATATACAGCAAATTTCAAATCTTTTCTGGTAAATGTACTTTTTTCATTTACAATTGTTGTGTTTATGGTCATCTTAAGGTTCTTCAAGATTGCATCAAGACAGTCACATAAAATTGGCAAAGTACTCATAGTCGTCTATAATGGACTAGCAATATATTACTTTACTTCCTAAAGAGCTGTAGGAGAAAGGCCAGGTTAACATAAAACAAAATATTTTATCCACCTGCCTTATAAAGGAACACTTCAACTTTGGATTTCATTATACTTTAACACTAATATGACAATTTAAAATGTAGGCTTATGTATAATGTTTTCTTTCAGTTGGTCCTATCTATTGTGATGTTGAATCCTTTATTGTATTATTTATGTCGACATTTATGAAAACATGTAGAAGTAGTGTAGGACACCTATGTAAATTGGTGAATAGAAATGTTTCTAAAGCTGTAAAAAGTAATACATAGCAATTTCTAACTTTTTTTAGCAAATAAAATCCAATATGTCATTGGAATTTATTAATTGTATCTCTTTGTCCAAAAATACACTTTTTACAAATGGCCTATTCTGATATATATGCAATATCTATAATTGAGGCATACCTGGTAGACACTTTGAATCAATTTATTTAAATGCATTTTAAAATGAGCTTTTATATGTTAGTGTGGTGTGTATATAATACAGATACAAATTTGGTCATACTTTCCATGGCTTTCCAACATTAGGATTAATATGGTGGAATTATTTCAAAATGTTACAGCCGGACATTTTTATAGAGTTATTTGTATTCATTAGTAGTCATTACCCTGAGTCTGCTTGCACATGTAGAGTGTATATGCTTTCATGTTCAAATCAGCCTTCAGTTATATCTATTGGCACCTATGTATATCAGTTCAAAAAATCGGTATCAATTGAGCAAGATGAATTCTGATCTATGCAGTGCATGTTGATATGTGCTTTAAATGCTCTTTTTAAAGAAAGATTATTGGAAATCTTTTATATAAATTTTATATTGATGGTGAATAACCATGCTGGGAGTATAAGTTTGTAACGAAATTGGTCCAATAAAAGATAACACAAATATTTTCAAATATGTGCTTGAAACCAGTCAATAGATTAGACTGAATGTGATAAGAGTCATTCCAATTTGGCTATATACATCATCTTCTCATTTAGCGTAGTAAAGCGGAGTATTGCAATATAGGGTGCAGCAATTTAAGTTTTAGCAACTGTAACAATAAGGAAGCATCAGGCCCCAGTGAGATTTGAACTCACAACCCCTGGCTTACATGACCAGTGCTCTAACCCCTGAGCTATGGAGCCATTTGGTTAAGAGCTCTTATACACATTTTGGTTTCTGGTTGAGGATTGAAAGTAATATACAGCAAATTTCAAATCTTTTCTGGTAAATGTACTTTTTTCATTTACAATTGTTGTGTTTATGGTCATCTTAAGGTTCTTCAAGATTGCATCAAGACAGTCACATAAAATTGGCAAAGTACTCATAGTCGTCTATAATGGACTAGCAATATATTACTTTACTTCCTAAAGAGCTGTAGGAGAAAGGCCAGGTTAACATAAAACAAAATATTTTATCCACCTGCCTTATAAAGGAACACTTCAACTTTGGATTTCATTATACTTTAACACTAATATGACAATTTAAAATGTAGGCTTATGTATAATGTTTTCTTTCAGTTGGTCCTATCTATTGTGATGTTGAATCCTTTATTGTATTATTTATGTCGACATTTATGAAAACATGTAGAAGTAGTGTAGGACACCTATGTAAATTGGTGAATAGAAATGTTTCTAAAGCTGTAAAAAGTAATACATAGCAATTTCTAACTTTTTTTAGCAAATAAAATCCAATATGTCATTGGAATTTATTAATTGTATCTCTTTGTCCAAAAATACACTTTTTACAAATGGCCTATTCTGATATATATGCAATATCTATAATTGAGGCATACCTGGTAGACACTTTGAATCAATTTATTTAAATGCATTTTAAAATGAGCTTTTATATGTTAGTGTGGTGTGTATATAATACAGATACAAATTTGGTCATACTTTCCATGGCTTTCCAACATTAGGATTAATATGGTGGAATTATTTCAAAATGTTACAGCCGGACATTTTTATAGAGTTATTTGTATTCATTAGTAGTCATTACCCTGAGTCTGCTTGCACATGTAGAGTGTATATGCTTTCATGTTCAAATCTGCCTTCAGTTATATCTATTGGCACCTATGTATATCAGTTCAAAAAATTGGTATCAATTGAGCAACATGAATTCTGATCTATGCAGTGCATGTTGATATGTGCTTTAAATGCTCTTTTTAAAGAAAGATTATTGGAAATCTTTTATATAAATTTTATAATGATGGTGAATAACCATGCTGGGAGTATCAGTTTGTAAGGAAATTGGTCCAATAAAAGATAACACAAATATTTTCAAATAAGTGCTTAAAACCAGTCAATAGATTCGACTGAATGTGATAAGTGTCTTTCCAATTTGGCTATACAAGTGGGTGTATACATCATACTCTCATTTAGCGTACTTATGCAGAGTATTGCAATATAGGATGCTGCAACTTAAGTTTTAGCAACTGTAACAATAAGGAAGCATCAGGCCCCAGTGAGATTTGACCCCTGGTTTACAAGACCATTGCTCTAACCCCTGAGATATGGAGCCATTTGGTTAAGGGCTTTTATACACATTTTGGTTTCTGGTTGAGGATTGAAAATGATATACAAGAAATTTCAAATCTATTCCGGTAAATGTACTTTTTTCAATTACAGATGTTGTATTTATGGTCATCTTAAGGTTCTTCAAGATTGCATCACGACAGTCACATAAAATTGGCAAAGTAGTCATAGTCGTCTATAATGGACTAGGAATGTATTACTTTACTTCCTAAAGAGCTGTAGGAGAGAGGCAGGTTAACATAAAACAAAATATTTTATCCACCTGCCTTATAAAGGAACACTTCAACTTTGGTTTTCATTATACTTTAACACTAATATGACTATTTAAAATGTAAGCTTATGTATAATGTTTTCTTTCAGTTGGTCCTATCTATTGTGATGTTGAATCCTTTTCTGTATTATTTATGGGGACATTTATGAAAACATGTAGAAGTAGTGTAGGACACCTAAGTAAATTGGTGAATAGAAATGTTTCTAAAACTAAAAAGTAATACATAGTAATTTCTAACTTTTTTAAGCAAATAAAATCCAATATGTCATTGGATTTTATTAATTGTATCTCTTTGTCCAAAAATCCACTTTTTACAAATGGCCTATTCTGATATATATGCAATATCTATAATTGAGGCATACCTGGTAGACACTTTGAATCAATTTATTTAAATGCATTTTAAAATGAGCTTTTATATGTTTGTGTGGTGTGTATATAATACAGATACAAAATAGGACATACTTTCCATGGCTTTCCAACTTTAGGATTAATATGGTGGAATTATTTAAAAATGTTACAGCCGGACATTTTTATTGAGTTATTTGTATTCAATAGTAGTCATTACCCTGAGTCTGCTTGCACATGTAGAGTGTATATGCTTTCATGTTCAAATCAGCCTTCAGTTATATCTATTGGCACCTATGTATATCAGTTAAAAAAATCGGTATCAATTGAGCAAGATGAATTCTGATCTTTGCAGTGCATGTTGATATGTGCTTTAAATGCTCTTTTTAAAGAAAGATTATTGGAAATCTTTTATATAAATTTTATATTGATGGTGAATAACCATGCTGGGAGTATAAGTTTGTAAGGAAATTGGTCCAATAAAAGATAACACAAATATTTTCAAATATGCGCTTGAAACCAGTCAATAGATTAGACTGAATGTGATAAGAGTCATTCCAATTTGGCTATATACATCATCTTCTCATTTAGCGTAGTAAAGCGGAGTATTGCAATATAGGGTGCTGCAATTTAAGTTTTAGCAACTGTAACAATAAGGAAGCATCAGGCCCCAGTGAGATTTGAACTCACAACCCCTGGCTTACATGACCAGTGCTCTAACCCCTGAGCTATTGAGCCATTTGGTTAAGAGCTCTTATACACATTTTGGTTTCTGGTTGAGGATTGAAAATAATATACAGCAAATTTCAAATCTTTTCTGGTAAATGTACTTTTTTCATTTACAATTGTTGTGTTTATGGTCATCTTAAGGTTCTTCAAGATTGCATCAAGACAGTCACATAAAATTGGCAAAGTACTCATAGTCGTCTATAATGGACTAGCAATATATTACTTTACTTCCTAAAGAGCTGTAGGAGAATGGCCAGGTTAACATAAAACAAAATATTTTATCCACCTGCCTTATAAAGGAACACTTCAACTTTGGATTTCATTATACTTTAACACTAATATGACAATTTAAAATGTAGGCTTATGTATAATGTTTTCTTTCAGTTGGTCCTATCTATTGTGATGTTGAATCCTTTATTGTATTATTTATGTGGACATTTATGAAAACATGTAGAAGTAGTGTAGGACACCTATGTAAATTGGTGAATAGAAATGTTTCTAAAGCTGTAAAAAGTAATACATAGCAATTTCTAACTTTTTTTAGCAAATAAAATCCAATATGTCATTGGAATTTATTAATTGTATCTCTTTGTCCAAAAATACACTTTTTACAAATGGCCTATTCTGATATATATGCAATATCTATAATTGAGGCATACCTGGTAGACACTTTGAATCAATTTATTTAAATGCATTTTAAAATGAGCTTTTATATGTTAGTGTGGTGTGTATATAATACAGATACAAAATTGGTCATACTTTCCATGGCTTTCCAACTTTAGGATTAATATGGTGGAATTATTTCAAAATGTTACAGCCGGACATTTTTATAGAGTTATTTGTATTCATTAGTAGTCATTACCCTGAGTCTTCTTGCACATGTAGAGTGTATATGCTTTCATGTTCAAATCAGCCTTCAGTTATATCTATTGGCACCTATGTATATCAGTTTAAAAAATCGGTATCAATTGAGCAAGATGAATTCTGATCTATGCAGTGCATGTTGATATGTGCTTTAAATGCTATTTTTAAAGAAAGATTATTGGAAATCTTTTATATAAATTTTATAATGATGGTGAATAACCATGCTGGGAGTATCAGTTTGTAAGGAAATTGGTCCAATAAAAGATAACACAAATATTTTCAAATAAGTGCTTGAAACCAGTCAATATATTCGACTGAATGTGATAAGGGTCTTTCCAATTTGGCTATACAAGTGGGTGTATACATCATACTCTCATTTAGCATACCTAAGCAGAGTATTGCAATATAGGATGCTGCAACTTAAGTTTTAGCAACTGTAACAATAAGGAAGCATCAGGCCCCAGTGAGATTTGACCCCTGGTTTACAAGACCATTGCTCTAACCCCTGAGATATGGAGCCATTTGGTTAAGGGCTTTTATACACATTTTGGTTTCTGGTTGAGGATTGAAAATGATACACAGCAAATTTCAAATCTATTCCGGTAAATGTACTTTTTTCAATTACAAATGTTGTATTTATGGTCATCTTAAGGTTCTTCAAGATTGCATCAAGACAGTCACATAAAATTGGAAAAGTAGTCATAGTCGTCTATGGACTAGGAATGTATTACTTTACTTCCTAATGAGCTGTAGGAGAAAGGCATGTTAACATAAAACAAATTATTTTATCCACCTGCCTTATAAAGGAACACTTCAACTTTGGTTTTCATTATACTTTAACACTAATATGACAATTTAAAATGTAAGCTTATGTATAATGTTTTCTTTCAGTTGGTCCTATCTATTGTGATGTTGAATCCTTTTCTGTATTATTTATGGGGACATTTATGAAAACATGTAGAAGTAGTGTAGGACACCTAAGTAAATTGGTGAATAGAAATGTTTCTAAAACTAAAAAGTAATACATAGCAATTTCTAACTTTTTGAAGCAAATAAAATCCAATATGTCATTGGATTTTACTAATTGTATCTCTTTGTCCAAAAATCCACTTTTACAAATGGCCTATTCTGATATATATGCAATATCTATAATTGAGGCATACCTGGTAGACACTTTGAATCAATTTATTTAAATGCATTTTAAAATGAGCTTTTATATGTTAGTGTGGTGTGTATATAATACAGATACAAAATAGGTCAGACTTTCCATGGCTTTCCAACTTTAGGATTAATATGGTGGAATTATTTCAAAATGTTACAGCCGGACATTTTTATTGAGTTATTTGTATTCAATAGTAGTCATTACCCTGAGTCTGCTTGCACATGTAGAGTGTATATGCTTTCATGTTCAAATCAGCCTTCAGTTATATCTATTGGCACCTATGTATATCAGTTCAAAAAATCGGTATCAATTGAGCAAGATTAATTCTGATCTTTGCAGTGCATGTTGATATGTGCTTTAAATGCTCTTTTTAAAGAAAGATTATTGAAAATCTTTTATATAAATTTTATAATGATGGTGAATAACCATGCTGGGAGTATCAGTTTGTGAGGAAATTGGTCCAATAAAAGATAACACAAATAAGTGCTTGAAACCAGTCAATAGATTAGACTGAATGTGATAAGTGTCTTTCCAATTTGACTATATACATCATATTCTCATTTAGCGTAGGAAAGCGGAGTATTGCAATATAGGATGCTGCAACTTAAGTTTTAGCAACTGTAACAATAAAGAAGCATCAGGCCCCAGGGAGATTTGAACTCACGACCCCTGGTTTACAAAACCAGTGTTCTAACGCCTGAGATATGAAGCTATGTGGTTAAGGGCTTTTATACACATTTTGGTTTCTGGTTGAGGATTGAAAACGATAAACAGCAAATTTCAAATCTTTTCTGGTAAATGTACTTTTTTCAATTACAATTGTTGTGTTTATGGTCATCTTAAGGTTCTTCAAGATTGCATCAAGACAGTCACATAAAATTGGCAAAGTACTCATAGTCGTCTATAATAGACTAGCAATGTATTACTTTACTTCCTAAAGAGCTATAGCAGAAAGGCCAGGTTAACATAAAACAAAATATTTTATCCACCTGCCTTATAAAGGAACACTTCAACTTTGGATTTCATTATACTTTAACACTAATATGACAATTTAAAATGTAGGCTTATGTATAATGTTTTCTTTCAGTTGGTCCTATCTATTGTGATGTTGAATCCTTTATTGTATTATTTATGTCGACATTTATGAAAACATGTAGAAGTAGTGTAGGACACCTATGTAAATTGGTGAATAGAAATGTTTCTAAAGCTGTAAAAAGTAATACATAGCAATTTCTAACTTTTTTTAGCAAATAAAATCCAATATGTCATTGGAATTTATTAATTGTATCTCTTTGTCCAAAAATACACTTTTTACAAATGGCCTATTCTGATATATATGCAATATCTATAATTGAGGCATACCTGGTAGACACTTTGAATCAATTTATTTAAATGCATTTTAAAATGAGCTTTTATATGTTAGTGTGGTGTGTATATAATACAGATACAAATTTGGTCATACTTTCCATGGCTTTCCAACATTAGGATTAATATGGTGGAATTATTTCAAAATGTTACAGCCGGACATTTTTATAGAGTTATTTGTATTCATTAGTAGTCATTACCCTGAGTCTGCTTGCACATGTAGAGTATATATGCTTTCATGTTCAAATCAGCCTTCAGTTATATCTATTGGCACCTATGTATATCAGTTCAAAAAATCGGTATCAATTGAGCAAGATGAATTCTGATCTATGCAGTGCATGTTGATATGTGCTTTAAATGCTCTTTTTAAAGAAAGATTATTGGAAATCTTTTATATAAATTTTATATTGATGGTGAATAACCATGCTGGGAGTATAAGTTTGTAACGAAATTGGTCCAATAAAAGATAACACAAATATTTTCAAATATGTGCTTGAAACCAGTCAATAGATTAGACTGAATGTGATAATTCCAATTTGGCTATATACATCATCTTCTCATTTAGCGTAGTAAAGCGGAGTATTGCAATATAGGGTGCAGCAATTTAAGTTTTAGCAACTGTAACAATAAGGAAGCATCAGGCCCCAGTGAGATTTGAACTCACAACCCCTGGCTTACATGACCAGTGCTCTAACCCCTGAGCTATGGAGCCATTTGGTTAAGAGCTCTTATACACATTTTGGTTTCTGGTTGAGGATTGAAAGTAATATACAGCAAATTTCAAATCTTTTCTGGTAAATGTACTTTTTTCATTTACAATTGTTGTGTTTATGGTCATCTTAAGGTTCTTCAAGATTGCATCAAGACAGTCACATAAAATTGGCAAAGTACTCATAGTCGTCTATAATGGACTAGCAATATATTACTTTACTTCCTAAAGAGCTGTAGGAGAAAGGCCAGGTTAACATAAAACAAAATATTTTATCCACCTGCCTTATAAAGGAACACTTCAACTTTGGATTTCATTATACTTTAACACTAATATGACAATTTAAAATGTAGGCTTATGTATAATGTTTTCTTTCAGTTGGTCCTATCTATTGTGATGTTGAATCCTTTATTGTATTATTTATGTGGACATTTATGAAAACATGTAGAAGTAGTGTAGGACACCTATGTAAATTGGTGAATAGAAATGTTTCTAAAGCTGTAAAAAGTAATACATAGCAATTTCTAACTTTTTTTAGCAAATAAAATCCAATATGTCATTGGAATTTATTAATTGTATCTCTTTGTCCAAAAATACACTTTTTACAAATGGCCTATTCTAATATATATGCAATATCTATAATTGAGGCATACCTGGTAGACACTTTGAATCAATTTATTTAAATGCATTTTAAAATGAGCTTTTATATGTTAGTGTGGTGTGTATATAATACAGATACAAATTTGGTCATACTTTCCATGGCTTTCCAACATTAGGATTAATATGGTGGAATTATTTCAAAATGTTACAGCCGGACATTTTTATAGAGTTATTTGTATTCATTAGTAGTCATTACCCTGAGTCTGCTTGCACATGTAGAGTGTATATGCTTTCATGTTCAAATCAGCCTTCAGTTATATCTATTGGCACCTATGTATATCAGTTCAAAAAATCGGTATCAATTGAGCAAGATGAATTCTGATCTATGCAGTGCATGTTGATATGTGCTTTAAATGCTCTTTTTAAAGAAAGATTATTGGAAATCTTTTATATAAATTTTATATTGATGGTGAATAACCATGCTGGGAGTATAAGTTTGTAAGGAAATTGGTCCAATAAAAGATAACACAAATATTTTCAAATATGTGCTTGAAACCAGTCAATAGATTAGACTGAATGTGATAAGAGTCTTTCCAATTTGGCTATATACATCATCTTCTCATTTAGCGTAGTAAAGCGGAGTATTGCAATATAGGGTGCTGCAATTTAAGTTTTAGCAACTGTAACAATAAAGAAGCATCAGGCGCCTGTAAGATTTGAACTCACGACCCCTGGTTTACAAGACCAGTGGTCTAACCCCTGAGCTATGGAGCCTTTTGTTTAAGAACTTTTATACACATTTTGGTTTCTGGTTGAGGATTGAAAACGATAAACAGCAAATTTCAAATCTTTTCTGGTAAATGTACTTTTTTCAATTACAATTGTTGTGTTTATGGTCATCTTAAGGTTCTTCAAGATTGCATCAAGACAGTCTCAGAAAATTGGCAAAGTACTCATAGTCGTCTATAATAGACTAGCAATGTATTACTTTACTTCCTAAAGAGCTATAGCAGAAAGGCCAGGTTAACATAAAACAAAATATTTTATCCACCTGCCTTATAAAGGAACACTTCAACTTTGGATTTCATTATACTTTAACACTAATATGACAATTTAAAATGTAGGCTTATGTATAATGTTTTCTTTCAGTTGGTCCTATCTATTGTGATGTTGAATCCTTTACTGTATTATTTATGGGGACATTTATGAAAACATGTTGCAGTAGTGTAGGACACCTATGTAAATTGATGAATAGAAATGTTTCTAAAACTGTAAAAAGTAATACATAGTAATTTCTAACTTTTGTTAGCAAATAATATCCAATATGTCATTGGATTTTATTAATTGTATCTCTTTGTCCAAAAATCCACTTTTTACAAATGGCCTATTCTGATATATATGCAATATCTATAATTGAGGCATACCTGGTAGACAATTTGAATCAATTTATTTAAATGCATTTTAAAATGAGCTTTTATATGTTAGTGTGGTGTGTATATAATACAGATACAAAATAGGTCATACTTTCCATGGCTTTCCAACTTTAGGATTAATATGGTGGAATTATTTAAAAATGTAACAGCCGGACATTTTTATGGAGTTATTTGTATTCAATAGTAGTCATTACCATGAGTCTGCTTGCACATGTAGAGTGTATATGCTTTCATGTTCAAATCAGCCTTCAGTTATATCTATTGGCACCTATGTATATCAGTTAAAAAAATCGGTATCAATTGAGCAAGATGAATTCTGATCTTTGCAGTGCATGTTGATATGTGCTTTAAATGCTCTTTTTAAAGAAAGATTATTGGAAATCTTTTATATAAATTTTATATTGATGGTGAATAACCATGCTGGGAGTATAAGTTTGTAACGAAATTGGTCCAATAAAAGATAACACAAATATGTGCTTGAAACCAGTCAATAGATTAGACTGAATGTGATAAGAGTCTTTCCAATTTGGCTATATACATCATCTTCTCATTTAGCGTAGTAAAGCAGAGTATTGCAATATAGGGTGCAGCAATTTAAGTTTTAGCAACTGTAACAATAAGGCCCCAGTGAGATTTGAACTCACAACCCCTGGCTTACATGACCAGTGCTCTAACCCCTGAGCTATGGAGCCATTTGGTTAAGAGCTCTTATACACATTTTGGTTTCTGGTTGAGGATTGAAAGTAATATACAGCAAATTTCAAATCTTTTCTGGTAAATGTACTTTTTTCATTTACAATTGTTGTGTTTATGGTCATCTTAAGGTTCTTCAAGATTGCATCAAGACAGTCACATAAAATTGGCAAAGTACTCATAGTCGTCTATAATGGACTAGCAATATATTACTTTACTTCCTAAAGAGCTGTAGGAGAAAGGCCAGGTTAACATAAAACAAAATATTTTATCCACCTGCCTTATAAAGGAACACTTCAACTTTGGATTTCATTATACTTTAACACTAATATGACAATTTAAAATGTAGGCTTATGTATAATGTTTTCTTTCAGTTGGTCCTATCTATTGTGATGTTGAATCCTTTATTGTATTATTTATGTGGACATTTATGAAAACATGTAGAAGTAGTGTAGGACACCTATGTAAATTGGTGAATAGAAATGTTTCTAAAGCTGTAAAAAGTAATACATAGCAATTTCTAACTTTTTTTAGCAAATAAAATCCAATATGTCATTGGAATTTATTAATTGTATCTCTTTGTCCAAAAATACACTTTTTACAAATGGCCTATTCTAATATATATGCAATATCTATAATTGAGGCATACCTGGTAGACACTTTGAATCAATTTATTTAAATGCATTTTAAAATGAGCTTTTATATGTTAGTGTGGTGTGTATATAATACAGATACAAATTTGGTCATACTTTCCATGGCTTTCCAACATTAGGATTAATATGGTGGAATTATTTCAAAATGTTACAGCCGGACATTTTTATAGAGTTATTTGTATTCATTAGTAGTCATTACCCTGAGTCTGCTTGCACATGTAGAGTGTATATGCTTTCATGTTCAAATCAGCCTTCAGTTATATCTATTGGCACCTATGTATATCAGTTCAAAAAATCGGTATCAATTGAGCAAGATGAATTCTGATCTATGCAGTGCATGTTGATATGTGCTTTAAATGCTCTTTTTAAAGAAAGATTATTGGAAATCTTTTATATAAATTTTATATTGATGGTGAATAACCATGCTGGGAGTATAAGTTTGTAAGGAAATTGGTCCAATAAAAGATAACACAAATATTTTCAAATATGTGCTTGAAACCAGTCAATAGATTAGACTGAATGTGATAAGAGTCTTTCCAATTTGGCTATATACATCATCTTCTCATTTAGCGTAGTAAAGCGGAGTATTGCAATATAGGGTGCTGCAATTTAAGTTTTAGCAACTGTAACAATAAAGAAGCATCAGGCGCCTGTAAGATTTGAACTCACGACCCCTGGTTTACAAGACCAGTGGTCTAACCCCTGAGCTATGGAGCCTTTTGTTTAAGAACTTTTATACACATTTTGGTTTCTGGTTGAGGATTGAAAACGATAAACAGCAAATTTCAAATCTTTTCTGGTAAATGTACTTTTTTCAATTACAATTGTTGTGTTTATGGTCATCTTAAGGTTCTTCAAGATTGCATCAAGACAGTCTCAGAAAATTGGCAAAGTACTCATAGTCGTCTATAATAGACTAGCAATGTATTACTTTACTTCCTAAAGAGCTATAGCAGAAAGGCCAGGTTAACATAAAACAAAATATTTTATCCACCTGCCTTATAAAGGAACACTTCAACTTTGGATTTCATTATACTTTAACACTAATATGACAATTTAAAATGTAGGCTTATGTATAATGTTTTCTTTCAGTTGGTCCTATCTATTGTGATGTTGAATCCTTTACTGTATTATTTATGGGGACATTTATGAAAACATGTTGCAGTAGTGTAGGACACCTATGTAAATTGATGAATAGAAATGTTTCTAAAACTGTAAAAAGTAATACATAGTAATTTCTAACTTTTGTTAGCAAATAATATCCAATATGTCATTGGATTTTATTAATTGTATCTCTTTGTCCAAAAATCCACTTTTTACAAATGGCCTATTCTGATATATATGCAATATCTATAATTGAGGCATACCTGGTAGACAATTTGAATCAATTTATTTAAATGCATTTTAAAATGAGCTTTTATATGTTAGTGTGGTGTGTATATAATACAGATACAAAATAGGTCATACTTTCCATGGCTTTCCAACTTTAGGATTAATATGGTGGAATTATTTTAAAATGTAACAGCCGGACATTTTTATGGAGTTATTTGTATTCAATAGTAGTCATTACCATGAGTCTGCTTGCACATGTAGAGTGTATATGCTTTCATGTTCAAATCAGCCTTCAGTTATATCTATTGGCACCTATGTATATCAGTTAAAAAAATCGGTATCAATTGAGCAAGATGAATTCTGATCTTTGCAGTGCATGTTGATATGTGCTTTAAATGCTCTTTTTAAAGAAAGATTATTGGAAATCTTTTATATAAATTTTATATTGATGGTGAATAACCATGCTGGGAGTATAAGTTTGTAACGAAATTGGTCCAATAAAAGATAACACAAATATTTTCAAATATGTGCTTGAAACCAGTCAATAGATTAGACTGAATGTGATAAGAGTCTTTCCAATTTGGCTATATACATCATCTTCTCATTTAGCGTAGTAAAGCAGAGTATTGCAATATAGGGTGCAGCAATTTAAGTTTTAGCAACTGTAACAATAAGGCCCCAGTGAGATTTGAACTCACAACCCCTGGCTTACATGACCAGTGCTCTAACCCCTGAGCTATGGAGCCATTTGGTTAAGAGCTCTTATACACATTTTGGTTTCTGGTTGAGGATTGAAAGTAATATACAGCAAATTTCAAATCTTTTCTGGTAAATGTACTTTTTTCATTTACAATTGTTGTGTTTATGGTCATCTTAAGGTTCTTCAAGATTGCATCAAGACAGTCACATAAAATTGGCAAAGTACTCATAGTCGTCTATAATGGACTAGCAATATATTACTTTACTTCCTAAAGAGCTGTAGGAGAAAGGCCAGGTTAACATAAAACAAAATATTTTATCCACCTGCCTTATAAAGGAACACTTCAACTTTGGATTTCATTATACTTTAACACTAATATGACAATTTAAAATGTAGGCTTATGTATAATGTTTTCTTTCAGTTGGTCCTATCTATTGTGATGTTGAATCCTTTATTGTATTATTTATGTGGACATTTATGAAAACATGTAGAAGTAGTGTAGGACACCTATGTAAATTGGTGAATAGAAATGTTTCTAAAGCTGTAAAAAGTAATACATAGCAATTTCTAACTTTTTTTAGCAAATAAAATCCAATATGTCATTGGAATTTATTAATTGTATCTCTTTGTCCAAAAATACACTTTTTACAAATGGCCTATTCTGATATATATGCAATATCTATAATTGAGGCATACCTGGTAGACACTTTGAATCAATTTATTTAAATGCATTTTAAAATGAGCTTTTATATGTTAGTGTGGTGTGTATATAATACAGATACAAATTTGGTCATACTTTCCATGGCTTTCCAACATTAGGATTAATATGGTGGAATTATTTCAAAATGTTACAGCCGGACATTTTTATAGAGTTATTTGTATTCATTAGTAGTCATTACCCTGAGTCTGCTTGCACATGTAGAGTGTATATGCTTTCATGTTCAAATCAGCCTTCAGTTATATCTATTGGCACCTATGTATATCAGTTCAAAAAATCGGTATCAATTGAGCAAGATGAATTCTGATCTATGCAGTGCATGTTGATATGTGCTTTAAATGCTCTTTTTAAAGAAAGATTATTGGAAATCTTTTATATTGATGGTGAATAACCATGCTGGGAGTATAAGTTTGTAACGAAATTGGTCCAATAAAAGATAACACAAATATTTTCAAATATGTGCTTGAAACCAGTCAATAGATTAGACTGAATGTGATAAGAGTCATTCCAATTTGGCTATATACATCATCTTCTCATTTAGCGTAGTAAAGCGGAGTATTGCAATATAGGGTGCAGCAATTTAAGTTTTAGCAACTGTAACAATAAGGAAGCATCAGGCCCCAGTGAGATTTGAACTCACAACCCCTGGCTTACATGACCAGTGCTCTAACCCCTGAGCTATGGAGCCATTTGGTTAAGAGCTCTTATACACATTTTGGTTTCTGGTTGAGGATTGAAAGTAATATACAGCAAATTTCAAATCTTTTCTGGTAAATGTACTTTTTTCATTTACAATTGTTGTGTTTATGGTCATCTTAAGGTTCTTCAAGATTGCATCAAGACAGTCACATAAAATTGGCAAAGTACTCATAGTCGTCTATAATGGACTAGCAATATATTACTTTACTTCCTAAAGAGCTGTAGGAGAAAGGCCAGGTTAACATAAAACAAAATATTTTATCCACCTGCCTTATAAAGGAACACTTCAACTTTGGATTTCATTATACTTTAACACTAATATGACAATTTAAAATGTAGGCTTATGTATAATGTTTTCTTTCAGTTGGTCCTATCTATTGTGATGTTGAATCCTTTATTGTATTATTTATGTCGACATTTATGAAAACATGTAGAAGTAGTGTAGGACACCTATGTAAATTGGTGAATAGAAATGTTTCTAAAGCTGTAAAAAGTAATACATAGCAATTTCTAACTTTTTTTAGCAAATAAAATCCAATATGTCATTGGAATTTATTAATTGTATCTCTTTGTCCAAAAATACACTTTTTACAAATGGCCTATTCTGATATATATGCAATATCTATAATTGAGGCATACCTGGTAGACACTTTGAATCAATTTATTTAAATGCATTTTAAAATGAGCTTTTATATGTTAGTGTGGTGTGTATATAATACAGATACAAATTTGGTCATACTTTCCATGGCTTTCCAACATTAGGATTAATATGGTGGAATTATTTCAAAATGTTACAGCCGGACATTTTTATAGAGTTATTTGTATTCATTAGTAGTCATTACCCTGAGTCTGCTTGCACATGTAGAGTGTATATGCTTTCATGTTCAAATCAGCCTTCAGTTATATCTATTGGCACCTATGTATATCAGTTCAAAAAATCGGTATCAATTGAGCAAGATGAATTCTGATCTATGCAGTGCATGTTGATATGTGCTTTAAATGCTCTTTTTAAAGAAAGATTATTGGAAATCTTTTATATAAATTTTATATTGATGGTGAATAACCATGCTGGGAGTATAAGTTTGTAACGAAATTGGTCCAATAAAAGATAACACAAATATTTTCAAATATGTGCTTGAAACCAGTCAATAGATTAGACTGAATGTGATAAGAGTCATTCCAATTTGGCTATATACATCATCTTCTCATTTAGCGTAGTAAAGCGGAGTATTGCAATATAGGGTGCAGCAATTTAAGTTTTAGCAACTGTAACAATAAGGAAGCATCAGGCCCCAGTGAGATTTGAACTCACAACCCCTGGCTTACATGACCAGTGCTCTAACCCCTGAGCTATGGAGCCATTTGGTTAAGAGCTCTTATACACATTTTGGTTTCTGGTTGAGGATTGAAAGTAATATACAGCAAATTTCAAATCTTTTCTGGTAAATGTACTTTTTTCATTTACAATTGTTGTGTTTATGGTCATCTTAAGGTTCTTCAAGATTGCATCAAGACAGTCACATAAAATTGGCAAAGTACTCATAGTCGTCTATAATGGACTAGCAATATATTACTTTACTTCCTAAAGATCTGTAGGAGAAAGGCCAGGTTAACATAAAACAAAATATTTTATCCACCTGCCTTATAAAGGAACACTTCAACTTTGGATTTCATTATACTTTAACACTAATATGACAATTTAAAATGTAGGCTTATGTATAATGTTTTCTTTCAGTTGGTCCTATCTATTGTGATGTTGAATCCTTTATTGTATTATTTATGTCGACATTTATGAAAACATGTAGAAGTAGTGTAGGACACCTATGTAAATTGGTGAATAGAAATGTTTCTAAAGCTGTAAAAAGTAATACATAGCAATTTCTAACTTTTTTTAGCAAATAAAATCCAATATGTCATTGGAATTTATTAATTGTATCTCTTTGTCCAAAAATACACTTTTTACAAATGGCCTATTCTGATATATATGCAATATCTATAATTGAGGCATACCTGGTAGACACTTTGAATCAATTTATTTAAATGCATTTTAAAATGAGCTTTTATATGTTAGTGTGGTGTGTATATAATACAGATACAAATTTGGTCATACTTTCCATGGCTTTCCAACATTAGGATTAATATGGTGGAATTATTTCAAAATGTTACAGCCGGACATTTTTATAGAGTTATTTGTATTCATTAGTAGTCATTACCCTGAGTCTGCTTGCACATGTAGAGTGTATATGCTTTCATGTTCAAATCTGCCTTCAGTTATATCTATTGGCACCTATGTATATCAGTTCAAAAAATTGGTATCAATTGAGCAACATGAATTCTGATCTATGCAGTGCATGTTGATATGTGCTTTAAATGCTCTTTTTAAAGAAAGATTATTGGAAATCTTTTATATAAATTTTATAATGATGGTGAATAACCATGCTGGGAGTATCAGTTTGTAAGGAAATTGGTCCAATAAAAGATAACACAAATATTTTCAAATAAGTGCTTAAAACCAGTCAATAGATTCGACTGAATGTGATAAGTGTCTTTCCAATTTGGCTATACAAGTGGGTGTATACATCATACTCTCATTTAGCGTACTTATGCAGAGTATTGCAATATAGGATGCTGCAACTTAAGTTTTAGCAACTGTAACAATAAGGAAGCATCAGGCCCCAGTGAGATTTGACCCCTGGTTTACAAGACCATTGCTCTAACCCCTGAGATATGGAGCCATTTGGTTAAGGGCTTTTATACACATTTTGGTTTCTGGTTGAGGATTGAAAATGATATACAAGAAATTTCAAATCTATTCCGGTAAATGTACTTTTTTCAATTACAGATGTTGTATTTATGGTCATCTTAAGGTTCTTCAAGATTGCATCACGACAGTCACATAAAATTGGCAAAGTAGTCATAGTCGTCTATAATGGACTAGGAATGTATTACTTTACTTCCTAAAGAGCTGTAGGAGAGAGGCAGGTTAACATAAAACAAAATATTTTATCCACCTGCCTTATAAAGGAACACTTCAACTTTGGTTTTCATTATACTTTAACACTAATATGACTATTTAAAATGTAAGCTTATGTATAATGTTTTCTTTCAGTTGGTCCTATCTATTGTGATGTTGAATCCTTTTCTGTATTATTTATGGGGACATTTATGAAAACATGTAGAAGTAGTGTAGGACACCTAAGTAAATTGGTGAATAGAAATGTTTCTAAAACTAAAAAGTAATACATAGTAATTTCTAACTTTTTTAAGCAAATAAAATCCAATATGTCATTGGATTTTATTAATTGTATCTCTTTGTCCAAAAATCCACTTTTTACAAATGGCCTATTCTGATATATATGCAATATCTATAATTGAGGCATACCTGGTAGACACTTTGAATCAATTTATTTAAATGCATTTTAAAATGAGCTTTTATATGTTTGTGTGGTGTGTATATAATACAGATACAAAATAGGACATACTTTCCATGGCTTTCCAACTTTAGGATTAATATGGTGGAATTATTTAAAAATGTTACAGCCGGACATTTTTATTGAGTTATTTGTATTCAATAGTAGTCATTACCCTGAGTCTGCTTGCACATGTAGAGTGTATATGCTTTCATGTTCAAATCAGCCTTCAGTTATATCTATTGGCACCTATGTATATCAGTTAAAAAAATCGGTATCAATTGAGCAAGATGAATTCTGATCTTTGCAGTGCATGTTGATATGTGCTTTAAATGCTCTTTTTAAAGAAAGATTATTGGAAATCTTTTATATAAATTTTATATTGATGGTGAATAACCATGCTGGGAGTATAAGTTTGTAAGGAAATTGGTCCAATAAAAGATAACACAAATATTTTCAAATATGCGCTTGAAACCAGTCAATAGATTAGACTGAATGTGATAAGAGTCATTCCAATTTGGCTATATACATCATCTTCTCATTTAGCGTAGTAAAGCGGAGTATTGCAATATAGGGTGCTGCAATTTAAGTTTTAGCAACTGTAACAATAAGGAAGCATCAGGCCCCAGTGAGATTTGAACTCACAACCCCTGGCTTACATGACCAGTGCTCTAACCCCTGAGCTATTGAGCCATTTGGTTAAGAGCTCTTATACACATTTTGGTTTCTGGTTGAGGATTGAAAATAATATACAGCAAATTTCAAATCTTTTCTGGTAAATGTACTTTTTTCATTTACAATTGTTGTGTTTATGGTCATCTTAAGGTTCTTCAAGATTGCATCAAGACAGTCACATAAAATTGGCAAAGTACTCATAGTCGTCTATAATGGACTAGCAATATATTACTTTACTTCCTAAAGAGCTGTAGGAGAATGGCCAGGTTAACATAAAACAAAATATTTTATCCACCTGCCTTATAAAGGAACACTTCAACTTTGGATTTCATTATACTTTAACACTAATATGACAATTTAAAATGTAGGCTTATGTATAATGTTTTCTTTCAGTTGGTCCTATCTATTGTGATGTTGAATCCTTTATTGTATTATTTATGTGGACATTTATGAAAACATGTAGAAGTAGTGTAGGACACCTATGTAAATTGGTGAATAGAAATGTTTCTAAAGCTGTAAAAAGTAATACATAGCAATTTCTAACTTTTTTTAGCAAATAAAATCCAATATGTCATTGGAATTTATTAATTGTATCTCTTTGTCCAAAAATACACTTTTTACAAATGGCCTATTCTGATATATATGCAATATCTATAATTGAGGCATACCTGGTAGACACTTTGAATCAATTTATTTAAATGCATTTTAAAATGAGCTTTTATATGTTAGTGTGGTGTGTATATAATACAGATACAAAATTGGTCATACTTTCCATGGCTTTCCAACTTTAGGATTAATATGGTGGAATTATTTCAAAATGTTACAGCCGGACATTTTTATAGAGTTATTTGTATTCATTAGTAGTCATTACCCTGAGTCTTCTTGCACATGTAGAGTGTATATGCTTTCATGTTCAAATCAGCCTTCAGTTATATCTATTGGCACCTATGTATATCAGTTTAAAAAATCGGTATCAATTGAGCAAGATGAATTCTGATCTATGCAGTGCATGTTGATATGTGCTTTAAATGCTCTTTTTAAAGAAAGATTATTGGAAATCTTTTATATAAATTTTATAATGATGGTGAATAACCATGCTGGGAGTATCAGTTTGTAAGGAAATTGGTCCAATAAAAGATAACACAAATATTTTCAAATAAGTGCTTGAAACCAGTCAATAGATTCGACTGAATGTGATAAGGGTCTTTCCAATTTGGCTATACAAGTGGGTGTATACATCATACTCTCATTTAGCGTACCTAAGCAGAGTATTGCAATATAGGATGCTGCAACTTAAGTTTTAGCAACTGTAACAATAAGGAAGCATCAGGCCCCAGTGAGATTTGACCCCTGGTTTACAAGACCATTGCTCTAACCCCTGAGATATGGAGCCATTTGGTTAAGGGCTTTTATACACATTTTGGTTTCTGGTTGAGGATTGAAAATGATACACAGCAAATTTCAAATCTATTCCGGTAAATGTACTTTTTTCAATTACAAATGTTGTATTTATGGTCATCTTAAGGTTCTTCAAGATTGCATCAAGACAGTCACATAAAATTGGAAAAGTAGTCATAGTCGTCTATGGACTAGGAATGTATTACTTTACTTCCTAATGAGCTGTAGGAGAAAGGCATGTTAACATAAAACAAATTATTTTATCCACCTGCCTTATAAAGGAACACTTCAACTTTGGTTTTCATTATACTTTAACACTAATATGACAATTTAAAATGTAAGCTTATGTATAATGTTTTCTTTCAGTTGGTCCTATCTATTGTGATGTTGAATCCTTTTCTGTATTATTTATGGGGACATTTATGAAAACATGTAGAAGTAGTGTAGGACACCTAAGTAAATTGGTGAATAGAAATGTTTCTAAAACTAAAAAGTAATACATAGCAATTTCTAACTTTTTGAAGCAAATAAAATCCAATATGTCATTGGATTTTACTAATTGTATCTCTTTGTCCAAAAATCCACTTTTACAAATGGCCTATTCTGATATATATGCAATATCTATAATTGAGGCATACCTGGTAGACACTTTGAATCAATTTATTTAAATGCATTTTAAAATGAGCTTTTATATGTTAGTGTGGTGTGTATATAATACAGATACAAAATAGGTCAGACTTTCCATGGCTTTCCAACTTTAGGATTAATATGGTGGAATTATTTCAAAATGTTACAGCCGGACATTTTTATTGAGTTATTTGTATTCAATAGTAGTCATTACCCTGAGTCTGCTTGCACATGTAGAGTGTATATGCTTTCATGTTCAAATCAGCCTTCAGTTATATCTATTGGCACCTATGTATATCAGTTCAAAAAATCGGTATCAATTGAGCAAGATTAATTCTGATCTTTGCAGTGCATGTTGATATGTGCTTTAAATGCTCTTTTTAAAGAAAGATTATTGAAAATCTTTTATATAAATTTTATAATGATGGTGAATAACCATGCTGGGAGTATCAGTTTGTGAGGAAATTGGTCCAATAAAAGATAACACAAATAAGTGCTTGAAACCAGTCAATAGATTAGACTGAATGTGATAAGTGTCTTTCCAATTTGACTATATACATCATATTCTCATTTAGCGTAGGAAAGCGGAGTATTGCAATATAGGATGCTGCAACTTAAGTTTTAGCAACTGTAACAATAAAGAAGCATCAGGCCCCAGGGAGATTTGAACTCACGACCCCTGGTTTACAAAACCAGTGTTCTAACGCCTGAGATATGAAGCTATGTGGTTAAGGGCTTTTATACACATTTTGGTTTCTGGTTGAGGATTGAAAACGATAAACAGCAAATTTCAAATCTTTTCTGGTAAATGTACTTTTTTCAATTACAATTGTTGTGTTTATGGTCATCTTAAGGTTCTTCAAGATTGCATCAAGACAGTCACATAAAATTGGCAAAGTACTCATAGTCGTCTATAATAGACTAGCAATGTATTACTTTACTTCCTAAAGAGCTGTAGCAGAAAGGCCAGGTTAACATAAAACAAAATATTTTATCCACCTGCCTTATAAAGGAACACTTCAACTTTGGATTTCATTATACTTTAACACTAATATGACAATTTAAAATGTTGGCTTATGTATAATGTTTTCTTTCAGTTGGTCCTATCTATTGTGATGTTGAATCCTTTACTGTATTATTTATGGGGACATTTATGAAAACATGTTGCAGTAGTGTAGGACACCTATGTAAATTGGTGAATAGAAATGTTTCTAAAACTGTAAAAAGTAATACATAGTAATTTCTAACTTTTTTTAGCAAATAAAATCCAATATGTCATTGGATTTTATTAATTGTATCTCTTTGTCCAAAAATCCACTTTTTACAAATGGCCTATTCTGATATATATGCAATATCTATAATTGAGGCATACCTGGTAGACAATTTGAATCAATAGCCATGCTGGGAGTATCAGTTTGTAAGGAAATTGGTCCAATAAAAGATAACACAAATATTTTCAAATAAGTGCTTGAATCCAGTCAATAGATTTGACTGAATGTGATAAGTGTCTTTCCAAATTTGTCTATACAAGAGGTTGTATACATCATACTCTCATTTAGCGTACTAAAGTAGAGTATTGCAATATAGGGTGCTGCAACTTAAGTTTTAGCAACTGTAACAATAAGGAAGCATCAGGCCCCAGTGAGATTAGACCCCTGGTTTACAAGACCATTGCTCTAACCCCTGAGATATGGAGCCATTTGGTTAAGGGCTTTTATACACATTTTGGTTTCTGGTTGAGGATTGAAAATGATATACAGCAAATTTCAAATCTATTCCGGTAAATGTACTTTTTTCAATTACAGATGTTGTATTTATGGTCATCTTAAGGTTCTTCAAGATTGCATCAAGACAGTCACATAAAATTGGCAAAGTAGTCATAGTCGTCTATAATGGACTAGGAATGTATTACTTTACTTCCTAAAGAGCTGTAGGAGAGAGGCCAGGTTAACATAAAACAAAATATTTTATCCACCTGCCTTATAAAGGAACACTTCAACTTTGGTTTTCATTATACTTTAACACTAATATGACAATTTAAAATGTAAGCTTATGTATAATGTGTTCTTTCAGTTGGTCCTATCTATTGTGATGTTGAATCCTTTTCTGTATTATTTATGGGGACATTTATGAAAACATGTAGAAGTAGTGTAGGACACCTATGTAAATTGGTGAATAGAAATGTTTCTAAAGCTGTAAAAAGTAATACATAGCAATTTCTAACTTTTTTTAGCAAATAAAATCCAATATGTCATTGGAATTTATTAATTGTATCTCTTTCTCCAAAAATCCACTTTTTACAAATGGCCTATTCTGATATATATGCAATATCTATAATTGAGGCATACCTGGTAGACACTTTGAATCAATTTATTTAAATGCATTTTAAAATGAGCTTTTATATGTTAGTGTGGTGTGTATATAATACAGATACAAAATTGGTCATACTTTCCATGGCTTTCCAACTTTAGGATTAATATGGTGGAATTATTTCAAAATGTTACAGCCGGACATTTTTATAGAGTTATTTGTATTCATTAGTAGTCATTACCCTGAGTCTTCTTGCACATGTAGAGTGTATATGCTTTCATGTTCAAATCTGCCTTCAGTTATATCTATTGGCACCTATGTATATCAGATTAAAAAATCGGTATCAATTGAGCAAGATGAATTCTGATCTATGCAGTGCATGTTGATATGTGCTTTAAATGCTCTTTTTAAAGAAAGATTATTGGAAATCTTTTATATAAATTTTATAATGATGCTGAATAACCATGCTGGGAGTATCAGTTTGTAAGGAAATTGGTCCAATAAAAGATAACACAAATATTTTCAAATAAGTGCTTGAAACCAGTCAATAGATTCGACTGAATGTGATAAGGGTCTTTCCAATTTGGCTATACAAGTGGGTGTATACATCATACTCTCATTTAGCGTACCTAAGCAGAGTATTGCAATATAGGATGCTGCAACTTAAGTTTTAGCAACTGTAACAATAAGGAAGCATCAGGCCCCAGTGAGATTTGACCCCTGGTTTACAAGACCATTGCTCTAACCCCTGAGATATGGAGCCATTTGGTTAAGGGCTTTTATACACATTTTGGTTTCTGGATGAGGATTGAAAATGATACACAGCAAATTTCAAATCTATTCCGGTAAATGTACTTTTTTCAATTACAAATGTTGTATTTATGGTCATCTTAAGGTTCTTCAAGATTGCATCAAGACAGTCACATAAAATTGGAAAAGTAGTCATAGTCGTCTATGGACTAGGAATGTATTACTTTACTTCCTAATGAGCTGTAGGAGAAAGGCATGTTAACATAAAACAAAATATTTTATCCACCTGCCTTATAAAGGAACACTTCAACTTTGGTTTTCATTATACTTTAACACTAATATGACAATTTAAAATGTAAGCTTATGTATAATGTTTTCTTTCAGTTGGTCCTATCTATTGTGATGTTGAATCCTTTTCTGTATTATTTATGGGGACATTTATGAAAACATGTAGAAGTAGTGTAGGACACCTAAGTAAATTGGTGAATAGAAATGTTTCTAAAACTAAAAAGTAATACATAGCAATTTCTAACATTTTTGAAGCAAATAAAATCCAATATGTCATTGGATTTTACTAATTGTATCTCTTTGTCCAAAAATCCACTTTTACAAATGGCCTATTCTGATATATATGCAATATCTATAATTGAGGCATACCTGGTAGACACTTTGAATCAATTTATTTAAATGCATTTTAAAATGAGCTTTTATATGTTAGTGTGGTGTGTATATAATACAGATACAAAATAGGTCAGACTTTCCATGGCTTTCCAACTTTAGGATTAATATGGTGGAATTATTTAAAAATGTTACAGCCGGACATTTTTATTGAGTTATTTGTATTCAATAGTAGTCATTACCCTGAGTCTGCTTGCACATGTAGAGTGTATATGCTTTCATGTTCAAATCAGCCTTCAGTTATATCTATTGGCACCTATGTATATCAGTTAAAAAAATCGGTATCAATTGAGCAAGATGAATTCTGATCTATGCAGTGCATGTTGATATGTGCTTTAAATGCTCTTTTATAGAAAGATTATTGGAAATCTTTTATATAAATTTTATAATGATGGTGAATAACCATGCTGGGAGTATCAGTTTGTAAGGAAATTGGTCCAATAAAAGATAACACAAATATTTTCAAATATGCACTTGAAACCAGTCAATAGATTAGACTGAATGTGATAAGTGTCTTTTAAATTTGACTATATACATCATATTCTCATTTAGCGTAGGAAAGCGGAGTATTGCAATATAGGATGCTACAACTTAAGTTTTAGCAACTGTAACAATATAGAAGCATCAGGCCCAAGGGAGATTTGAACTCACGACCCCTGGTTTACAAGACCAGTTCTCTAACCCCTGAGATATGGAGCCATTTGTTTAAGAGCTTTTATACACATTTTGGTTTCTGGTTGAGGATTGAAAATGATAAACAGCAAATTTCAAATCTTTTCTGGTAAATGTACTTTTTTCAATTACAATTGTTGTGTTTATGGTCATCTTAAGGTTCTTCAAGATTGCATCAAGACAGTCACATAAAATTGGCAAAGTACTCATAGTCGTCTATAATAGACTAGCAATGTATTACTTTACTTCCTAAAGAGCTGTAGCAGAAAGGCCAGGTTAACATAAAACAAAATATTTTATCCACCTGCCTTATAAAGGAACACTTCAACTTTGGATTTCATTATACTTTAACACTAATATGACAATTTAAAATGTAGGCTTATGTATAATGTTTTCTTTCAGTTGGTCCTATCTATTGTGATGTTGAATCCTTTACTGTATTATTTATGGGGACATTTATGAAAACATGTAGCAGTACTGTAGGACACCTATGTAAATTGGTGAATAGAAATGATTCTAAAACTATAAAAAGTAATTCATAGCAATTTCTAACTTTTTTTAGCAAATAAAATCCAATATGTCATTGGATTTTATTAATTGTATCTCTTTGTCCAAAAATCCACTTGTTACAAATGGCCTATTCTGATAAATATGCAATATCTATAATTGAGGCATTCCTTGTAGACACTTTGTATCAAATTATTTAAATGCATTTTAAAATGAGCTTTTTTTATGTTAGTGTCGTGTTTGTATATAGTACAGATACAAAATTGGTCATACTTTCCATGGCTTTCCAACTTTAGTATCCATAGGGTGGAATTATTTCAAAATGTTATAGCCGGACATCTTTATAGTTATTTGTAGTCATTAGTAGTCATTACCCTGAGTCTGCTTGCAGATGTAGAGTATATATGCTTACTTGTTCAAATCATCCTTCAGTTAAATCTATTGGCACCTATGTATATCAGTTCAAAATATCGGTATCAATTGAGCAAGATGAAATTTGCTCCATGCAGTGCATGTTGATATGTGCTTTAAATGCTCTTTTTAAAGTAAAATAATTGGAAATCTTTTATATAAATTTTACAATGATGCTTGGAGTATCAGTTTGAAGGAAATTGGTTCAATAAAAGTTAACACAAATATTTTCAAATATGCGCTTGACACCAGTCAATAGATTAGACTGAATGTGATATGTAGAAATGATTCAGGATATATATTAGTTGTATGCTGCAGAGGACAACATGTGTCGAATGGCTTCACGCCTAGAGATGAGGCCTTCCCTCTGTGCATACTGACTTTTACCTTTCCTCATGCTTCTGTCTTTCTCTTTCATTGACAGATCCATTGATAGGGACCCCTGATGTGTCTTAATTGTGCATATGTTGCTGTGCTAGAGTTAGTAAAGTATTTGATTACCATAGATGAGTTTTTCCTTAAATTTTATAATATATGCACTGTTGATTTGCTTTTCTTGGGAATTGAGGTTTGAGGATTTTGATTCAATAGTGTTGTTAGAGAGTGATTTGTCATTGGATTCAGTTTTACTTGAAATTGAGGACTTGGATTCCGATGAAGCAGTTCATTATAATTGTTGTTTGATTCCTTGTTTCCAGAAATTTTTAATTGTATTTGAGTAATTTTTTCCTGACATTAGGGCAGTATTGTTGAGTTTTTTTTGGTGCTTGCTTTTGTGGTTATAAAAGAGAGATTTTGAATTTAATGACAGCAGGGGGTTAGGACAGGAGGCATTTGGTGAGCTAGCTTTTCCCAATTTCCCCTGTAGTATGCCTTGTATGAGAAGTGGAGTAGAGAGACATGAAACTGGTTATGTGAATTGCGGGATAATATTGTAAAGAAAGAGAGAAATCCACGTGGTTAGATATAAATGTACAGATACCTGATAAAGGAAGGCAGGTATATAAATAGACTTGTGTAGTTACAAGTGATGCAAAAGGTGTCCTGAACCCTAATAAAGGGAGGCACAAGGTAATTGCAGTACTGAATCTGTTAATGAGGTCAGATCATACCTGAGATGTGTTTGGCCTGATAATGAAGGACAGGAAACACGATTAGGGTAGTGTTTTTGGGTTTTTGTTTTGACAGACGTGTCACACTTTTAAAGTGAAAGAAACAGTTAATTTCATTTGATTTTTAAAAGGCAACATTATCTAGGTACTTGCATGGGATTGAAGGTCGTTAATGTAAGTGATAAGAGGGTAAGTGCAAGTGATTTGAGGGTGAAGAGGTTGATTGTAGCTTGATAAGCTACAGAGTATGGGGAGAATGGCGCGTGATGCACCTGGATGGTAATGGATGTTTGAATGAAGGTGTGAAGGAATTGGTTTGGTGAAATGGAAATCTGAAACCAGGGTAGTTTACCATGCAATTGTAAAGGTATCCCACTAACAAAACTTGTTCTTAAGAAAGAATTAACTTTCTCATTGCAAGTGTAAAAGCTTATTTGAGGAGCTGGAAGAGTATTCCCGTTTCAGGGTCATAGAGGTTAGCTATTTGAGAAAAAAAATGGAGTTTTATTTTTGCAGCAGAGAAAGAAAAAAAAAGAGAGAAAGACATTTCTCGTGTATGGCATCGAGTGAGTTGTCAGAAAGTTAAGAGGGTAGTCATTTAAAAAAAAATGTTTAATGAAATGCAACAGAGGGTGGGGAATGAGGGTAGCATAATGTGGGATCTAGGAATAATAATAAAACAAAAGCATATGTGATTAGGAATGACAATTATGTATGCAATTATAAAAGACAAGTATGGAGAAGAGAGTGTGAGGTTTGTTGCAAGGTGAGGTGGGATGACCGGATGGACCTCTGGTCAGCCCCTCCCATTTCCTGTGTGTGTGTGTATTTAAGGTACATTCTGAAGGTGAGACCCCTTCTTTGGGCTAGCACTCTTCCCCAGGTGATTTTAACTGGTTGCAGTACACACATCTAATGAGCTCTATGATAGGTAAGTCCTAGATAAATTAATTAGTGTGTCAGTATTAGAGATGTTAGGGACCCACCTGTATAAGGTTCACCGTGACGTGGTAGGTGGGCAAACATCTTTGGCCAAACATGTACTAAGAAACCTTACATTTAAAACCATGTTAATTATTGCAGTCTATTATCGATATTTTGATCAATGGTATTCTTAGTGCTTATAGTGTGCACCTGCTCCCCCCCTCTCCTTTTTGCTGTAGAACTACTGGTCTCAGCATGGTAGCACCTATTATCATGTTTAATATTAGTATGTGCAGCCCAGCCCCTCCCATTTCCTGTGTGTGTGTATTTAAGGTACATTCTGAAGGTGATACCCCTTCTTTGGGCTAGCACTCTTCCTGCCTGCCCCAGGTGATTTTAACTGGTATGGGTCCTTGCATTGCAGTACACACATCTAATGGGCTCTATGATAGGTAAGTCCTAGATAAATTAATTAGTGTGTCAGTATTAGAGATGTTAGCGACCCACCTGTATAAGGTTCACCGTGATGTGGTAGGTGGGCAAACATCTTTGGCCAAACATGTACTAAGAAACCTTACATTTAAAACCATGTTAATTATTGCAGTCTATTATAGATATTTTGATCATTGGTATTCTTAGTGCTTATAGTGTGCACCTGCTCCCCCCCTCTCCTTTTTTCTGTAGAACCTCTGGTCAGTTCCCCATGGCTGGCACATTTAACCAATCTGTTTTGGAGGCTTTGAAAGCAACAATCATTTTGTATAAGTTGGTGAAGAATAGGGTTAAGTATTTGCAATGTCTGGCAATATGGCAGCAGGAGGCTAAGAGGTGGAACAAGGTGGCAGTCAGCCAACACCACCGGCAGTGCCCTCTGCTCTCACAGCTAGCCTGACTGACCCCCCTTTTGTTTTTTATTTTGTTTTTTTTCAAGATTTGAACCCCACAGACTTCTGTTGCTGGTGATGACAATATTGATATAACGCTTAAGCTTATTGCTTTCTCTATGCTTGCTTATTTTAATCAATAATACCAAGATTTGTATCTCACAGACTATTGTCTCTGAAGATAACTTAAATGTCTAAGCTTACTGCTATAGTTATGCCTGTTTATTCTAATCAACAATTTGTTTAAGACTATTCCCCAGAAGTGAACTGTTAGATTTTATTCAGTTGATTCAATTGATGATTGTTACTGATATTCATGTCCGTCCTGCAACTAATCTCACTATCATTAGCAGGTTCAATGTGTCCTGGATACCTTGTGTTTATCTAACCATTTATTGTTTGTGAGTACTTCACAGTTTCCGGATGTTGTCACAGAAATCCTACATCATGTGCAGCATCATTCACAGCAAAGAAATTGTGCAGTTATTTATGTTTCCAGATATAATATAGTATCCCATGTGTTGTTAAAGGTGACAGAGGTACACATTTTAAAGGTATTACAAGCAATATGTCAATATATGGGTTTATAAAAAAAAAGCAAAATTGAATGTGTAAACACTAACATTGAGTACAAGTTAGATGAGGTGGGTATGGAGACTACCATGAGTTGACTGGGGGCTTTCACCTCTGGTTTTGTATAGCATTCACACCACTCCAAAGCAGCCACTTAACCTGTGTCTATTACGAGATATTTTTTTTGGAAAGCTGCCTATCCTTATTGTAAGTCCAGCAACAGACTTGTCACTGTTATATGATTTAACTACGGACTGTTTTATACAATTCTCACAGCATCTGAAGAAGAGCAAAGAAAGCTTATGAAGAGACTCCCAGAGGGACCTTGTCATGGAGTCTAGCCTAGAGACTATGTAATGGTGAGAAATTTCTTATGTTCTGGTTGTCTCATAGATTGCTGGCAAGGCCCATTCCAGGTTCTGCTAACCACCTCGATGTGGCTGAAAAGGACAATTGGATTCACAAAATCTCACTGCAAGAAGGTTGCCGATCCGGAGGTGAGGTCAGTTACAGCAAAAGGAGATGCAGATAAAGACATTGACTGTGATTTAAATCTAATAAACTTATTTGATGATGGGCCTGATCAGAGCCACAGTTCAGACCAAGATAAGGTTCACAGAATCGGGGACATTATTAGTAGTGTTCTGCTGGTTGTGAACAAAGAAAAGGAAAGATGGCTATTGGTGATCAAGTCTCTGTGTATCCATTGATTGGGAAACTTATTTTTTTAAATTTTTAAATTTTTTATTTTTATAGTGAATAGGAGCTGACAAGGACTGGTGACTGATGAGGACGGTGTGGAGAGTTATCCTAGGGGTACTGCCGGGGTCACATTGGTGGACTCCACTCCTATTTTAAAACTCATGATTATAAGGGATATGGTTTTAATCACATTAAGAGTTATAAAAGATGCACACACTCATTTTACTACTGATACTCCCAGGTATAGGTACACATCAGAGGATGGTCAAAAGACCAAGGTGGAAAATTCTTAATAACTCATATATAAAAATAATTAAAATGTTTGAACAAGAAATACATTACAGGTAAATAAGGTCTCATACTGGTACTAGGTGCAAGATACATCTGATGAAGTATCGGGAAAAAAAGAGCCATTACTGTAAGGCAATGGTGTGAAGGGTTGTCGCACAATTCCAAGGTATACAGTATATGTAAATACTGTGGTTTAAATTCAGAAAAGGGGTACACAATGGTGCAAAGACAGCATCTCTATACAAACTGACACTTCTTCCCTGGACACATCATGAGCTTATAGAAAGAACAATAAAGTTGATTGTTGGGTATGTAGTCACCATGTCATTCAGGGAATGTTATGCTAATGTCTATCTCACTGCACTTAAATCAAACAACACTTCACTCACTATGTGGAACTCATACACTGGAACCTTATAATGTCACAGGTTCCCTATGTTTAAAATTAACAAAGTATCCAAGGTATGATCAGGACAATATAATGTGTATTAACACAAAGGTACAGGAGCTGAAGGTATTTATTTGGGAACCAGTGTTTGTAGCACAATCTTGCAAGGAGTATCTTACTGAATTAAACTTGTTTGGGGATCTTTTAGAAATTATTAAATACACAAAACCTAATAAAAAAAATATATGTGAGTGCATTAATAAACTGTGTAATAACAGAAGGAATGTTGGGGTACAATAAAACATGCAGTCATATCGCAGAATGGACCAAGCAAGAAGAAAGCGTGGATGAAAAGGGTGC
This sequence comes from Taudactylus pleione, assembly GCA_031769625.1. Lineage (NCBI taxonomy): Eukaryota > Metazoa > Chordata > Amphibia > Anura > Myobatrachidae > Taudactylus > Taudactylus pleione. Next base: position 14,274,926 of record JAUIMM010000108.1, read on the forward strand.
CCATTGTAATGTTCATTATAATGCTTTTTCTAACACATTGTCTAATAAACCATGACACTACCACAAGGGTTATGTTATATGTGTGGTCATAGGCTTATAAATGGTTACTGGTGAATTCTTTTGAAAAGGGTATTGTAAGAACATTGCTACTTGATGCAAAGGTAATACAACAGAAAAATCTAAAAGAAACATATGAAATAAATACTGTGTAAGAACAGTAAATAGAAATACAAATGGTATATGGAAAAGTACAAGCTTTACACTGTCACGGGGTTATAGGGTTGGTTTGGGATTTGGTAACATAATAACATTTGGTACATAGGGAATTAATAAACAATATTGCAGACATTGTGGTAAGAGAGTTTCAAGCAATAAAACACTGAACTAAAATGCAGCACACACTACCTTAAAGCTGTAACTTTGGATATTGTGTCACATTACAAACAGTATATGAGTTAAAGCATTGTACATACTTCACAAATTCTAATGAAGAAATTAAATGAATTTGCTGAATAAATAAACATGAGGGTGTGATTCCCGACAGCTGGTTCACCTGGTCGAACCCCAGTACCTAGTTCGCATGGGTTATAAATTGGTTAAGCAATATTATGTATGCAATGGGGAGATTAATATTTTTTGTCATGATAATGTTGTTGAGTTTCTATATATTAGTGAAATGTTTCAAGAAGATGTTCCAATGCATTAAGAAAAAATCAGACAATGCAATATATGAGAGATATGAACTTTTTTCAGAGTTATGACCCCTCAAATTTCATGAGGATGGAACTGATAATACCGGAATATGTGACCGTACATATTCCATCAGCAATTCACGAATATATGCATGCTTATGTCTTTCATTAATATTTTCATTGCAATTAAGAGTACATAGAAATGATTCAGGATATATATTAGTTGTAAGTTGTAGAGGACAACATGTGTCGAATGGCTTCACACCTAGAGATGAGGCCTTCCCTCTATCTAAAGTAGGCAGGTGTGTGTCTGAAGCAACAGTTATTATTGTTTAATATTGTATAATCTAAAGGAATAAGTGTTATTACGGAAAAAGGTATAAATCAGAACTGTGGAAAACTATTTCTTCACTAGCAAGACAGAAACATGGGTTAGTTTAATACTAACAGACTAGAAGACAGCATGTCTCAGATCTGTCTAAGCAAGTAGGGAGCTAATCAGGATAGCCTTGGCCTATATGTGGTCACCAGTATTTTGGGAACATAGAAAGGAGATTATAGGTTTTGTTATGATTAAAACATATTATCAGTGAAATGTAGAGTGTGCATGAATATTGACTTAATTAATATTCACCATTTTATATGTCAGTAGCAGAGAGGAAAAAAGCATAAAAGATTGATCAAAAAGGGGAGGGGTCGGTCAGTTGGGTTGAGCAGGAGTGAAGGAGTGAACGTAGGTTGAGAGAGTCACGGGGTGCTGGGCTCTAAGTATAAACAGGGCTGATTGTCACCTTCTGAGTCTAGGTTAGGCATTGCAAATAATCATTTTGTCACTGCTGCTGAACTAATTTTTTCATTTTATAAGTCTGCTTTGTCAATAATACATGTATATTTAATTTGCTTTTAAGTAAAATATTGTCATTTATTTTAGAGTTGGTATTGGTGTGAATTTAATTTCTTCTTATAATAAGTAAGGTTTATAAATAATATAAAAAATACAATGTGATATCAATGCATTTCAATAATTTGTTTCAAAGTGTCTACCAGGTACTCCTCAATTATAGATATTGCATATATATCAGAATACGCCATTTGTAAAAAGTGGATTTTTAGACAAATAGATACAATTAATAAAATCCAATGACATATTGGATTTTATTTGCTAATAAAAGTTAGAAATTGCTATGAATTACTTTTTAAAGTTTGAGAATCATTTCTATTCACCAATTTACATAGGTGTCCTACACTACTTCTACATGTTTTCATAAATGTCCCCATAAATAATACAGTAAAGGAGTCAACATCACAATAGATAGGACCAACTGAAAGAAAACAGTATACATAAGCCTACATTTTAAAATGTCATATTAGTGTTAAAGTATAATGAAAACCAAAGTTGAAGTGTTCCTTTATAAGGCAGGAGGATAAAATATTTTATCTTATGTTAACCTGGCCTCTCCTACAGCTCTTTAAGAAGCAAAGTAATACATTCCTAGTCCATTATAGACGACTACTTTGCCAGTTTTATGTGACTGTCTTGATGCAATCTTGAAGAACCTTAAGATGACCATAAACACAGCAATTGTAATTGAAAAAAAATTTACCATATTTACCATAAAAGATTTGAAATTTGCTGTATATCGTTTTCAATCCTCAACCAGACACCAAAATGTGTATAAAAACACTTAACCAAATGGCTCCATACCTCAGGGGTTAGAGCGCTGGTCTTGTAAACCAGAGACTGTGAGTTCAGATTTCACTGGGGCCTGATGCTTCCTTATTGTTACAACTGCTAAAACTTAAGTTGCAATACTCTACTTTAGTATGTTAAATGAGAAGATAATGTATACACACTGGTATAGCCAAATTGGAAACACACTTATCACATTCAGTCTAATCTATTGACTGGTTTCAAGTGCATATTTGAAAATATTTGTTTTATCTTGTATTGGACCAATTTACTTCAAATTGATACTCCCATCATGGTTATTCACCATCATTATAAAATTTATGTAAAAGATTTCCAATAATTTTACTTTAAAAAGAGCATTTAAAGCACATATCAACATGCATTCAATAGAGCAGATTTCATCTTGCTCAATTGATACCGATATTTTGAACTGATTTACATAGGTGCCAATAGATATAACTGAAGGCTGATTTGAACATGTAAGCATATATACTCTACACGTGCAAGCAGACTCAGGGTAATGACTACTAATGACTACAAATAACTCTATAAAGATGTCCGGCGATAACATTTTGAAATAATTCCACCATATTGGTCCTAAAGTTGGAAAGCCATGGAAAGTATGACCAATTTTGTATCTGTATTATATACACACCACACTAACATAAAAAATATCATTTTAAAATGCATTTAAATAATTTGATTCAAAGTGTCTACCAGGTATGCCTCAATTATAGATATTGCATATATATCAGAACAGGCCATTTGTATAAATTGGATTTTTGGACAAAGAGATACAATTAATAAAATCCAATGACATATTGGATTTTATTTGCTAAAAAAAAGTTAGAAATTGCTATGAATTACTTTTTACAGTTTTAGAATCATTTCTATTCACCAATTTACATAGGTGTCCTCCACTACTTCTACATGTTTTCATAAATGTCCCCATAAATAATACAGTAAAGTATTCAATATCACAATAGATAAGACCAACTGAAAGAAAACATTATACATAAGCTTACATTTTAAATTGTCATATTAGTGTTAAAGTATAATGAAAACCAAAGTTGAAGTGTTCCTTTATAAGGCAGGCGGATAAAATATTTTGCTTTATGTTAACCTGGCCTCTCTCCTACAGCTCTTTAAGAAGTAAAGTAATACATTCCTAGTCCACTTTAGACGACTACGACTACTTTGCCAGTTTTATGTGACTGTCTTGATGCAATCTTGAAGAACCTTAAGATGACCATAAACACAACAATTGTAATTGAAAAAAGTACATTTACCGGAAAAGATTTGAAATTTGCTGTATATCGTTTTCTATCCTCAAACAGACACCAAAATGTGTATCAAATCACTTGACCAAATGGCTCCATAGCTCAATTGTTAAAACACTGGTCTTGTAAACCAGGGGTTGTGAGTTCAAATCTCATTGGGGCCTGGTGTGTCCTTATTGTTACAGCTGCTAAAACTTAAGTTGCAGCACCCTATATTGCAATACTCTGCTTTAATATGCTAAATGAGAAGATGATGTATAGCCAAATTGGAAAGACACTTATCACATTCAGTCTAATCTAATGGCTGGTTTCAAGCGCATATTTGAAAATATTTGTGTTATCTTGTATTGGACCAATTTCCTTTAAACTGATACTCCCAGCATGGTTATTCACCATCATTATAACATTTATATAAAAGATTTCCAATAATCTTACTTTGAAAAGAACATTTTAAAGCACATATGCCTTGCATAGAGCAGATTTCATCTTGCTCAATTGATACCGATATTTTGAACTGATATACATAATTGCCAATAGATATAACTGAAGGCTGATTTGAACAAGTAAGCATATATACTCTACACGTGCAAGTAGACTCAGGGTAATGACTACTAATGACTACAAATAACTCTATAAAGATGTCCGGCTATAACATTTTAAAATAATTCCACCATATTGATCCTAAAGTTGGAAAGCCATGGAAAGTATTACCAATTTTGTATCTGTATTATATACACACCACACTAACATAAAAAAGCTCATTTTAAAATGCATTTAACTAATTTGATTCAAAGTGTCTACCAGGTATGCCTCATTATAAATATTGCATATACAGTCAGGTACATAAATATTGGGACATTGACTGAATTTTCATATTTTGGCCTCTATTCACCACCACAATGGCTTTGAAATGAAACAAACAAGATGTGCTTTTAACTGCAGACTCCTCAGTAAGAGCAACAATGTGGCACGCATGATGTGTAAAAAAACATTATGAATCATTTGCTCATACCAATGGCAGCCACTGGCGACTTCCTGTGGCTGCCAGTGGTATGAGCATATGATGCATAAAGTTTTTTTTACATAAGGCGCTCATGGCATCATGCGCGCCACATTGCTGCTCTTACTGTGGGGCCTTCCGCAGCCACACCACAGCAGGAAGATACGGTAAGTATCTGTGTGGGCTGTGGGGGCTGGATGTGGGGGGGAGCAGAAGGGGCCCTAAACATCTGCCTGGGTCGGTGCCTAGGAACCGGGAATCCAGTTCCAGCCAAATACTACCCCTCTTACACGGGTGGCACCACCGAATGGTGTCCCCCCTTGGCCGGCGCTCCTGCCAAGTGCCTTCCTGGCCAATGGGTAGATACGCCCCTGGTATAGACTAAAGTCAACTGGCCTGCACCTAGTGGGTAGGGATGTGAGGAGGGACAGAAAAAAGAGTGTGCTGGGACCCAAGATTTCTTTTTCCAACTCTGATGCTGCTGTCCAGGAACAATTCTGTTCATCTCCAGCCTCAGAAGCTCTTGCAGCTGCAGCTTGCAACAGTTGCTGCACTGCTGCTGAGATGAGCTACTGTTGGTGGCAGATGCTGGATATGAGCAGAATTGAACACCACACTGCTAAAGGAGTGCAGGTACGACTTGTGCTGCTTACTCATGGAGGTGTGGGGGAAAGTGTCTCACACACAGTGGATACAGCAAGGGGGGCCATGCTAACAAGAGGGAAAGGGCCCCCAATTCTTAAGTAACCCTGGCCCCCCAAAGGCTTAATCTGGCCCTGAGTTTACACCAAGACATGAAGCTATAACTGAGAAAGAGGTGAAAGCCTAGCTGTCTTTTAACACACACACAGTGTAATCACCAACCAGGAAAGTTGCATCTCTCTGTGTGCAATTTCAATCTGCATCTTAAGCAGTAACCATTGAGGTGTATGAGTAGTGTGACTCTAACACATGCGTAGACTAAAAGCATTTTCTACTTGCATGTGGCATAAACATTTTGTGCACCTCTGAATCAGGCCAATTATGTTATGATAATAATTTTGTATTTGTACATTTTGCATATGCCATCTGTCAGGTTGGGGATTTTGCTTGTGATCAAAGAAAGGACCTGTTGTGTAAATTAACTTTCTCCACTTGTATATTTATATGTGGAATACAAATTGTATTCCTTTAATGTTGGGGACATAAATGATTCCATTAATCAAAAAAAGATCATGTCTAAATATATAGGATCATCAGAAATAAGTCTCCGATTCCTAGCCTGAGTTCTGAGTTCCACTCTACAGGTATTAAATTGGTCTGAGTTCAGGGTGGTCACCTTTGTCCCTGGAATGTGACCTTAACTCTGCTGGCATTTTCTGGTCAATGGGCTAAGGCCCACCCAGAAGGCCGTGGGTTGATTGTCTGTTTCAGGATCATATCCCTGCATAACTCCAGTCTGTGGTTCCTATTCCTGTCACCTTATTACCTGTCTGACTCATTAGCAATATATATACAACCTCACTGTCTCGCCTGTTCTTCAGTTTGACCAAAGGGTCATGGGCCAGATCTACAGAATTCTAAACCCATGAAACTTGCTGAGCACTTATACCTTGTGGATATTTGGAGGGTTCAAACTAAATGGTCAAATTATCTTAGTGTCATTATCGCTCATCCATAGGGTGGAGGAGACTGAGAAAGAACAATCACTCTCTGAAATAATGCTTTGACTTTGATAGTGGTTATGGACCTTGATGTATTGGGTTCCCACTTTTTGGGCAATTTCTATAGATTTCTGTAATATTCTTATGGCTACTTGGCAAGATTACATCCACACTAATGTTGACAATTCAGGTGATTACTTATAATCACTTATATTGGCAGGCTGATAAGTCTGTCCCTAGAAGACACATAATCTCCTAAGTAAGTAGGTAAAACAAGCTCACAATTATAAATAGAGGGACTTAGATGAAGGATGATCCATCTCCAGCACATAAAATCTGGTAAAATACAAAAAAAGACTGATTTTGAATTGATGCAGTGAATGCTCCTGATACAGATTTTAGAAGCATGGTATTAAGGGCCTGATTCAGCATGGATCGCAGGTCTGCACTTTCACGCATCCACTCACTGCAAAATTATGCAAATGAATGTGATCATAATGTGACCGCAGCATGATATAAAGATGCCCACCAGCTTATAAAGCCACTCACCTCTCATTGCATACATCCGCAAGTCAGCAAAAACATCGGTAACATCGGTTAACATCGGACCCATACATACAGTTGTGGTTGACCTGACGTGACTCACAAACTGCAAAACTTCCTGTTGCCATCTAGACCTCTGGCTGCATATGCCATCACAGGGATTAATTATGCATGCCCCTGTAACGGCATTGAAACGCACAGGCATGCCTGTGTTCCTTCGACTATCCTCCCTTTCCAGACCCAAATGGCACTTCCTGTCAATCATTTCTCAATGGCTCTGCGTATCCGCTGCATTCACTTTTGTGATCACAGTGCTGGTTCATACTTGCATGATGCAGTGCATATGCATGCACAGGACACAAACATCGACCGAGTGTGTGCGTCTGCAGACTTGCGATCCAACCTGAATCAGGCCCTAAATCCAGACATCTATTGTCTAACATAATGAAAAGAGAATGCTCCTTTAAAATATAGCAGCATTGCCAGATAATGTGTCAGTATTAGGGATGTTAGGGACCCACCTGATGAGGTTCACCATGAAGTGGTAGGTGGGCAAACATCTTTGGCCAAACATGTACTAAGAACCTCTATATAACACCATGTTAACTGATAGTTTATTATATATTTTTTATATTTATTATTCTTAGTACTTACAGTGTGCATCAGCTTCCCCCCTTTTTTTCTGCAATAGCATTGCCAGATAAGCAAGGTATCTTGACTAGAGATAGTAAGTGGAATCATAATGCATCAACTGATGTTTAGGTTGGTCTTTAAAGCCAGGATCATATAAACTTCCAACTAAACAATTTTTTGGAGACAACACTCAATTACTGTGTATTTACTCTATACAGACATATTCAGTTGTAGCTCCAGTGACTGAGAATGAAATAAAACAAGTAATTAATACTTTAAATAATTTAAAGGCTCTGGGGCCAGATGGTCTCTGTGGAAAATGTTATAAAATATTCAAATTCTCTATATTACTACTACACTAGAGATTCCCCCATTTGTAACCAAATGATGAACCCCACTGCATTGCAATACTTACTCCCCAGATAAAAGTGTTATCTAAACAGCAGCAGAACCTTGATCTTCCTGTTTCTTATAAGCTGATTTCATTGTTATATGAAGATTAAACATTATTTACTAAAATCCTATCAGAAAATGATCCTACCCAATATTATTCATGCAGAAAAATTGGATTTACCTGGGGAAGGTACTTGGTGACCAATATTAGAAAAATGTTATCGGTGATGCAATGCCTACAGTCATCTAAGGATCCTAACCCAGGAGCAACCTTGTCATTAGATTCTGAAAAAGCTTTTGACATGGTGACTTGGGACCATATTTTTTGAGTCACTTAGGAAGTTCAGGTTTGCAGCTATTCACTAACAGTTATCTTTTCACTCTGCAAAAAAATATGGTAGTTGCTCAAATCAGCTAAATTGCATAACACAGGTGCTTGTAAAGGGCGGGGTTTACACCGAACACAGAAAAAAAGAGATTTGCCCCCCAGCACACTGCAGCAAAAACAATACTTAAATCCTACATGATAATAGAGATTCAGAGGTATTAGTTACATAAATTTGCAAATATATGAATAAGCACCAGGCCAATCGTCAAGGCTCCTCTATACTGGCATCCCTAACATTAAGGGGTTCACGTCTGAGAAGCAAGGCACCCCAAAAAAAATTCCAGCCAAGGGCCATCCCCAGGGAATCACATGAAAAAGGGAAAAAGGTGATAGTGAAGTGTAAAGAAAAGATGTGTAAGGATAAATCAATAAGTGTTAATGAAATGAGAAATAATTAAAATGACATAAATAATATACAAACAAATAGAGAAGTGATAAAAGTATTCTATGTGAATTAAGTGGTGATGCCATGAGAAAGGTCCAGTCAGAACCCCCCAGGGGCCCCACTCCCAAATGCTCACCCCAAAATAATTATTGCTACATAATGGTAGCACCCAGTCTGGGTCATATAATTACAATTGGTGTACTGCATGCTAACAGTACATATATAAGCTGAGAGCTAACTTACCTTGGAGGTACCCCAAAAAACCTCCACATGGCACTATAAGGATCAGCACATTCTGCTAATCTGACTCCCTTCATGCCTCTCCAAACTGCAAAAAAATATGGTAGTTGCTCAAATCAGCTTAATTGCATAACACAGGTTCTTGTAAATCTCTTTTTTTCTGTGTTCAGTGTAAACCCCGTCCTTTACAAGAACCTGGATCATTGGCCTGGTGCTTAATAAAATATATGCAAATGTATGTAGCTAATACCTCTGAATCTCTATTATCATGTAGGATTTAAGTATTGTTTTTGCTATAGTGTGCTGGGGGGCAAATCTCATCTTTTCACTCTATTTGTGAGCTGACCCTCATCTTTTGGTTCTAATTCGTCACCGGTTTTCGTTTTTCAAAAACCACTCTCACATGTTTTGGTTTTGATTTTGGATCTGTATTCATTTCAAAAATTGATAAAAACAGCTAAAATCACATAATTTGGGCCTGTTATTATTCCTACAGTATTATTAATCTCAATAACATTAATTTCCAGTCAGTTCCAGTAAATTTTTACCACCTCACAGATCACAATATTGTTTTCATCCAGTTTAGTCCAAAATGTTGTAATGAGCCACCTGGCTAACTAGGCTAAGTGACAGCATAGGTGGCACAAACATGTGGCAGTTCAACATAAAACATAAAACATCTAGGAAACAGAGTGGCACTGCAGTGACAGACAGGATGGCAGTTTAATAAACTATACAACCCCATAGAAAGAAACCAATAATATTTTCATTAATCAAGAACTATATCAGAGGACCAAGTGAGGTGAAGTATGTATGTATTGGAAGACAGGGAATGGAAGGACTGATTTGTAAATTCACTTAATTAAATTTTTTAGTCCAAAGCAAATTTTATGAGGGAGGAGGGGGAGAGCATTTTAATAACCATAAAAAAGAAGATCAGAGAAGTGAATAGCATTGTTAAAAAACAATCTTCCTAAATCCCAATAAAGTTGATTGATTAATTATGACAACTGGGTGAACATATCCCATGTTTTGCCCAGAAAGTAAACTTGGTGGTTCAGAATGTTTTTTAAGAGTAAAGGGGCATGCAGGAGATGTATTCTGTCTCCATTACAATGTCTGGACATTTTTGACATTTAACAACCACATATCAAAGATTTCAGTGGCTGAGGCAATTCAACTTTCAACATGACACATCTAGGAAACAGAGTGGCACTTAAGTGGCAGACAGGATGGCAGTTTAATAAACTATACAACCCATAGAAACCAAGAATGTTTTAATTAATCAAAAACTAGATCAGAGACCCTAGGGAGGTGGAGTATGTATGTAGTGGAAGGTTGGAAAAGGAAGGAAGGATTGATTCATAAGTTAAAAAAATAATTTAGCATTGGGAAGCATTGGGTATGGTTTCTAACAATACTGCCTTTGAACCTTATGAAAACCCCTGCCTATACCTTCTAATATCCTTCTTATAAACCTCTGAGGATGACGCTATTTTGCGTACACAGTCATACAATAAATAAAGACTCCAGACCTAGAACCTGTGGTTCCAAAGCAAAAAGTATTATTCAAGTAAAAGTACAGCAGTTACACGCTATGATCCTCATATAATCTTAGCGCAAAGAAATTATACAGACCCAAGTACAGTTATACATATGCAACACTCTCTGGTCCAGATGTAGGTATCAGCAAGAAACCCCTTGTCAATCAGCATTTAGCACCAAGACTAGGAACCCAGGGTCAGAGCACACATATTTATACCCCCCAGATATAAACAACACAATAGAGAAGTTTGTTGCTAATACCATTGGTCCTAAAGGAGAGGGCATATGTTACAAGGCATTTAACAGGTTGGTTCAAATAGACACAATCCAGCCTCTAACAACTGGTGGTCTCTGGTTTCCCACCTCGTGCAAATCCTAACAGTTGTTCATATAATGTCCATTTTGTTGCTTGAAGTCTCTGCAGTCCATAAGTTGAGAATGCATGTTGCGATCTCTCCATCGATATTACCGGAATACTGTTGAGAGAGTACGCATCAGTACAATACCAAACATGGCTTACTTATCACGTATAAAACCTTAGTTACGAAATAATCTTTATTTCCTAACAATTATAATAAATGTGCATACTTGAATCTTATACCTTAAAGCTTATGGAACCTTGCATGTGAATATGTAATGTGTGAGTATGTGGGGTTTGATGTAAAGATGTAAAGACGCTAGTTAACTTGGGGCAGATGCGTGTACATGAAGCTAATATTTGGCCTTTTCATACAGAATCTTATGCATCAGCTAATATGCGACTAGTTAACAGCGCTATTGTGCATATTAATGTGTGTATGAGAAATGGTGTAAGATGCAATCACATGATGCTAATAGTAATATCGCAACATGTACTAAAGTGTGAGTTTATCTAAAATGGCGTTTAAGCGGCCATTCGCAAAATGGCATCTTGCGATCTAATTTCCAAGATGGCGTCTTGCGGCCAGTCGCAAGATGGTGTTGCTGCGATCCAAATTTAAACTGATCTTGTCTCAGCCAATTACCCAACTTCGACAGTCCACCCTTTGATAGCGAACAACATGCTATCACAATCTGATTTTTAAAATATAATTTCGGCTTACATTTATATACTATTTAGTGTTATGGGATGGCACAAGGTGATTCTTAATCCATCAATAATGTGTCTCTGAGTGGGGACATAAAATTACTATTATACACACACCGCGGATCTTGGAAGATCATGTGAAAGGAGTGGGGATACACCAGTCCTATAAAGGCAGTCTTGAAGGGGAAATTTGAGACTTTACATTATCTGAGGTGTTTTAAAATAAACATTTCAATAATACATTCTATGCAGGTCTAAATATAATACATTAAATGATGGTATTTACTAGTTCAGGGTTGTAATGCAGTTCTGTATTTACCTCGGTATTCATACTGACCACCATCATAATTTCATTCTTTTGTTTTTCTCTATTTTTACATTTTCCACACTTCAACACAATAGGAACACACGAACACATATACCAATTATTAAGATGACAATCAGTTAAGAATTAAGAATTTGCCTATGCTGGTGATCACTTCCTGGACCCATTCCCCTAGACCTGAGAACCATTTCACTGGGTTCAGCCATGAAACCCATCCTTCTATCTTCTCCCCTACTTCAGCCACTGAAGCATTATGGTTCTTATGAAATTCCAATTTTAGCTGCAGAATTTCATCCATCTTTCGGTCTATCACCTCATTGGGGTCGCTCGTATCATTGGTGACATAGGTGCAACATTTTACTCCAAATTGGGTGGCCAACGTTACGCAATACCCTCCAGTAACAGCAGTTAAATAATTTAACACTATCCTGTGTTGCACCAGTTCTTTCTTGTACGCTTGCAATTCTCTCCCTGTATACCTGAATGTGTCATCGTTCATCTCGGTGATATTATCTATCAATTTAGCAAGTTCCTGAATATATTTAAAGTTTAATGTACCCCGAGCGATCCTGGTGGGATCCAATGTGACTGAAACTTGAAAGCCAGTTGTCTCACTAACTCAGGGGCTTTGTGCACGTCACCAGGTATCATATTTCGTTTGCCTCTGTGTTCATATTGTGTGTGAAGATATGGTGAAGGTGTGTTTTTATGTATACCAAGCATTTCAACATGTGTGAGGATCATAACTTCTGGGACTACTCTTCCCAGGTAACACAAACCTGCGGAACTCGGGGAGAGCCACTTATACGCTTTTCTTCCACATATAAAATATACATTATCAGGGAGAACATAAGGAATGGTATGCATCATTATCATTAAGCACATTTCCCTTGCAAACAATCCTATTTCTGGGTCTTTCATCTGGTACATGCAAGTTTCTAGCTGTATTATTTCAGCACAATAACCATCTGACACCTTACCAATAATTTCTTTGGTGGAACTCAATGGATACCGGTACCTAAAATGTCTCCCACTAGATTTAATTGAGCGTAACAGATCATGGTTGATGGACTCATTATCAGCTCTTTGTGAGAAGGTCATCATCTGACTATTCCCTGTCACTTCCCAACTCCCGGGTTTATTGGGGTTGGCTATGTTTAAATACAAAAGTGATCTATCTACTTGAAATTGATAGAGTTGAAATGAGGTAGTTTGGATGAGAGGAATTTTCCATCAAATGTTTTCCCTTACTGTAATTCTAAAATTTCCGTGATATTCAGCGGAAATGGCACCAACCCTACATTATGCTGTCCCTGTGGCACATGTGAACACACCCAGCAATCAGTTTCATTTAACTTTGCCTACCAGGCTATGATAATCCTCTAAAGGATACCCACCCCAGTATGGGTTATATTTAGGCTGGCACCGTTGGATACAATTCTCATCAAGTTTATTATATTGGCACAGAATTGCATTTATCATTCATTCATTTTTTAGCACTGCTATCTGTGTTTTTGTCCTACAATTCTCATCAACTAGGGACCCACAAAGCTCACAAATACAGGAATCTTCAGATGATAAACCTCCACACCGTCCCCGAGTATCCGGAATAACAGCTCTCTTAACAATAACAGTACTAAGATTGGTCAGACACTCCTCTGATTGGCATTGCACTCCTTCTGACTCCACTCCATCAGCACTGCCATCAACTCCCCTCTCCACAATCGGTCCCCCTTCACAGAAACCGGACATTCCCGAACCGACCAGGATGGTCAACACTCTAAAAGAGAATATGAAAATGAACACAGCAGGCCCATCCATTGCCACGACAAGACCTGCAGATTTCTTTTAGTTCAGGTATCTCACTACGACCTTTTCAATCCTCCCGGAACAAGCTCACGAGCGACATGTTCACACTATCAGCCTTGTCTCCGACTCGTTTCTCCACCGGTTGGTTGACCTTTTTGCAGTGAGTGGAATGTACCCAGGTATCTCTCTCAGCCACCTTCAAAGATGTAATACTTGTCAGCAGCACCTGGTACGGACCTTCCCACCGATCAGTAAAACAACCTGAACGCAAGAAATTTCTGATCATAACATATTCTCCTGGTTCAACATCATGACAGTTAGTTTCAGCCATATCATTGGACAACAATTTCAGTTTCTGCTGCTGTTGTTTTAACTGCTTACTCATTGATATAAGATACTTTACAGTTACCACGTTGTTACCTTTCAAGTCTTCCTGTGGACTTATAATCAAATGAGGTTGTCTACCGAACAGTATTTCAAAGGGAGACAGACTTAGAGGGGGTCTGGGAGTGGTCCTTATACTATGCAGGACCAACGGTAATGCTTCTGGCCAACCTACTTCAGTCTTTGCCATGATCTTACTTAACTTATTTTTAATAGTCCCGTTCATCCTCTCTACCTTGGCACTGGCTTGCGGTCGGTAGGGGGTGTGAAGTCGACTATTAATACCCATCAGCTTACACATATTTTGAAAAACATCACCTGTGAAATGAGTACTCCTGTCACTCTCGATGATTTTAGGGATACCGTATCTGCATACAAATTCCTGAACTATTTTCTTGGCAGTACACGCAGTACAAATGGACTTTTCCTCAATTGAACACAAATTTTGCATCTCAATTAATTTCAGCATATCAATTGTTTGGAAAGACATAATTTTTTCAGTGGGAGAAAACATTTTTAACCCTGCTGCCCAGTTTGCAGCTTCATTGGCTCTGTTGTTGCCCAGTGACACAGGGTCAGGCTCAAATGTATAGGCTTTACACTTGATTACTGCCACCACTTTGGCAGTTGGATTGCTTCTAAAAGATGTTTTATGTGTTGGGAATGTGCAACTGGTGTGCCTGCTACTGTCATAAAATTTCTCAGACACCATAGAGCCCCAAAATCGTGCACCACCCCGAACGCGTACCTCAAGTCAGTGTAAATGTTAGCAGATTTGCCTGCTGCCAGTTCACACGCTCTAGTTAGTGCTACTAACTCTGCCTCTTGGGCTGAGTGAGGAGGACCAAGAGGTTTGGCTTCTATGTGTCTGTGTCATTTACAACAGCATAACCTGTACATAATTCACCTGTGTCTGCTTGTCTATGACAACTCCCATCCATGTAAAAAGTGACATCTACATTCTCTAAAGGTGTGTCATGTATGTCAGGTCTAGCAGTAAAGGTCTGATTCAGATAATCCATACAATTGTGTGTATCATTATGTCTGCTAAACTCACCTTACACCAGCAACTCGCCTCCTTCCACCCTTTGTACATCATGTTGTACATATGGTAAATATGTTGCTGGGTTCAGCGTGCTGCAACATTTAACAGTGATGTTTGCAGGTGCGATTAGAGCTAGTCCCATTTGGTAAACCTAGCCGAAGAGACGTGTCTAGTTTGAGCAGAATTCTGCAGAGCAGATACAGCATGGGGAGTGTATACAATCATATCATGACCCAATACTATGTCCTCATTTTTACTCACCAATAAAGCGGTAGCTGCTACACTTCTCAAACAGGTGGGGAGTGATCTTGCCACAGTGTCCAATTGGGCACTGTAGTATGCTACAGGCCTACTGACATCACCATGTTTTTGTGTAAGGACACCTGCAGCACAACCATCGGCTTCCGTACAATACAAATCAAAAGGTTTCTCATAATCAGGTATTCCCAATGCAGGTGCTTTGGTCAGATTATCCTTAAGATTAAGGAAAGCCTGCTCTGATTCTTCTGTGTGTATGACACTATCGGGCTTTGAGGAAGAGATTAAGGCCTTCATTCAGAGGCGGCCGTATGGTCTACGACCGCACGGCCGCCTCGATATTTGTAAAGTGCGCATGTGCACGAGGTAGCCGGCTCCTTCGTGCACATGTGTGAGACCCGCTACGACCGACAGCGCCAGTCGTAGTGGGTCTCTTTCCAAAGGGGGCGAGCAGTCGATGTTGATTGACAGCTCGCCCCATTTGGAAGGCGGGCCAGGGGGGTGAGAGCCCAAATGGAGGCATTCCCATGGGAATGCCTACCGTTTGGGGGAGGCCCCACTGACATCACTAGTGATGTCAGTGGAGAGCTTCCGGCTCTGACAGAGCCAGAAGCTCTCCGAGGCTTACGACAAGGGAGACCCTACCCTAGGGTCTTGTTGTAAGCCCCGATGGTCGTGATGGTCTCTGACCATCGCGACCATCACCCTAGCGGTCATTAGAGCTGTGGGTGTAAACCCAAAGCCTAATGACCGAAACAGAGGTGGCTGGTCAGGATGCAAGTGGCTGCCCAGTTTCTGAGCGACTGCTTGCATCCTCCGACCGCCTCTGAATGAGGGCCTAAGTAGTGTAAAGGCAAGGCCAAAATAGAAAAACCTGGGATCCACATTCTACAGTATCCACACATTCCCAAGAAGGTACAAATTTGCTGTTGATTCTGCGGCAGTGTCATGTTCTGTATGGCCTGGATTCTTTCATTTGTGACATGTCTTAACCCCTGGGTTAGGCAGTGTCCCAAATATTTTACTCTGGATTGGCATGGCTGTAGTTTGTCCTTAGCCACCTTGTGTCCTGTATGTGAGAGATGAAGCAACAAAAGTTTAGTTTCATTCAAACACGACATAAACTAATCAGAACACAGCAATAAATCATCCACATATTGAATTAGAACAGATCCATTTGCAGGTTGAAAAAGATTGTAAATAGTCGTGCAATGCCTGGGAAAAGATACTGGGGCTGTCTATGAAACCTTGGGGAAACCGTGTCCATGTATATTGCACACCTCTGTATGTAAATGCGAATAGATACTGACAGTCAGGGTGGAAAGGCACAGAGAAGAAAGCAGAACAGAGGTCAATGACAGTGAAATGGGTTGCATTTGGAGGGATCTGCATAAGAATGACAGCTGGATTTTGCACTACGGGGAATTGGCTCTCTACTACCTTATTAACACCTCTAAGGTCCTGTATCAGCCTGTAACCCTTCCCACCACTCTTCACCGGAAAGATGGAACTGTTGGCTACACTAGCTGTATGAACTAAAATTCCCTGTTGCAATAATCACTCAATTATTGGAAAAACCCCTGGACTTTGTTAAAGGATAATGTTGCACTTTACCTGTTACACCCATTGTTGGTACTGTCTCGTTGGTCACCTGTAAATTAATGGGAGATTTTATCACTGACCTGGTTGCTCCTGTGTCTACAAGAAAAGGATATTCAGTACCAGCTACATCAACCATCATGACCGGTTCTTCCCTAGTACTTCCCATTAACCTGACTGTCTGTAGACTACAGGTATGACCTGACCCCTAGCATTGGCTACCATTCTCCAATAAAGCATTAACGGCCACAATTGGAGCTGGTGCTTACTGGATATTTGCTGGTCTCTGCATATCCCTTATGGGGATATCCAGGTACTCTCTGGTTTGGGGGTCCTACCCTTTTTACTCTGCAGGTTCTACTTAAATGTCCTGGCTGGTTACAATTAAAACATATTTGTGGATCGGATGAAGACCCGGGTAGTTGTGAGGTTTGAGCAGGGGGAAAAGGTGGTGGATATGGGTAGGGATAAGGAGGAAAAGGGTATTGTGGGGGATATGAAGTTTGTGAGTAATGTGGGACCTGTGGTTGTGTAGGGTTAGTAGAATAGAGCTGTGTTTGCTGTTGCATGGGATTAGTGAGGACATATAACTGTTCAGGTGTAGGTGTGTGTGTAGATGCAAGTGTGTCTGTTGGCTGTGATGTTACCGTCATTCCTTCCAGAGCTTGAATACTGACAGCCATTAGTTTTTCACTCTGGGTCTCTCTCTTCTTTGAGATGTTCTTATCATGTTCTATGGCAGATTCTATGAGTGTATCTATTGTGACTCCCCTCCAGCCAGGTTGTGAGGTCTGAACACGAGTCTTTAAGTGTTCCTTAAGACCGTCCATGAGTACCGTGACTATCATTCCCCTGTGGTGCATGCTACCTTTAATATCTTCTATCCCAGTGTACTGGGTGATAGCCTGCAGAGCCCGGTCGCAATACTCTTCTGCAGATTCACTCTCCTTTTGCTTTATGATGAAAATTTTGTTCTAGTTAACTACTACCGGAAAATATATATCCAATTGAGTTACTATGCAGGAAATGTTACCTTGGTTTACTTGGTCCGTTAAGGGAATGTCACCATCCAATACACAATCCGTGATAAATGTTATCACGTCGGTATTGCATGGTAGACAGGCCCTTAACACCACACGCCGATCTTTATTGGTTGGCTCATGAGAACTACCCAAATTCCTCAAAAATCTCTGACATTTGGCTAGTTCCTTTTTGGGATCGGGGATATCATTTATGATGGAATTTAGTTCTGCTCTTGTCCAAGGACAATGCATTACCACTTCCCTCATGGGCAGTACACCGTTCGCATCTGCATTTCCATTCGGAACAGTTATTGTCCGAATGGGATGCAGACCGGTAGTGCTGCTACCTTTGACCTTGTTACCTGGCTGGGGGTTTAATCTGTTGCTGCTACGTATGGTATTAACAACTTCCTCTACGGGTGCAGAGGGTGTTAGTACTTCCCTTGCTGTTACCGATGGAGATGGCGGCACCACTCGTGATTGTCATGGCGTAGCATCTACCATTTGTACAGCATGGGAAATGGCAGACATTACAATAGGCTCATCATCCACATCATGAACATTTTCTTTATAGTTGCTTAAGAGACGGTACAAATTGCTTGTTACATTTTTATGGGTATTCTTGATAACTGTACTTGCACCTCCATCCACATAAGGTGGGGGTGGTGCGCATGAACTGCTGGCCTTCCGCAATGCTACCTTGCTGCACGTGCACACCATTTTGCAGCTCGCCCGCATTGCAATTCAGCGTCGCGGATGTATTCTCTGGCAATGCACTCGCAATGCTAGTTTGCATCGCTTGCACATTTTTAAGCCACGCATCCCCTTAATGCTGCCACAACTTTAAACATTCATAATATTTGACCTTTTTCTCTCGGGAGTGCATCAAACTGATGTGATCCTGGATATTATCCAATACATCTTTATCAAAACTACCAATTCTGGGAAACTGTCTAACACTCTTCATCATCATTTTAAACCATACATCACAATACCTTATTGCATAAGTACAGTACTTAGTATGCATAATACGACGGGCCAATCCAAACGGCGCTTCCATTAGCTGCACATCATTGTCTAACATCTCTATTGTTTGTATGGCTCCCATTCTGAGACAACTGGTGAAAGACAGTCAAGATACTTTCACTTACCTGTGGACGATTTAAACAGCAGCGCCCACACACCTGTGAAGATTTGAAGAAGGCTACTCCACACACCCGGATAAGATTTAAGAAGGCAACTTCCACACCTATAGAAGTTTAAGTCAGCTACTTCCATGCACCTCTCTACAACAAAGACAACATGTACACCTGCTACTGTGTATAGAATGGTAAGCTGCTTACCGAGTGGCTAGCACTTAGCCCTTAAAGGTCATATGGTACCTTTAACTTTAGGGAACAAGTTACCCCTACCAACAAATACTCACTGTTACACACTTTTGTTCCTGCGCAGAAAAATACACGTTAACCCAGATATTGACAACAAATGAAAAGAATGTAAACCTCAACGGCTTTGTTTAACCACTTAACTGACTAATTCTTTTTCCAAAAACCGCTCCAAAATTGTCAGTTTCTTTTATGATTAAATTAGGTCAAGAACATAATTTTAAACTTATCCATCACTATTTTATTTGAAAAAAAAAAATTTTTAAAACCCAGTATACCATAAAAATAGCACTTTTTATGTTATACTGTAGTGATGGCCATTGACAGCTGTACCATTGATGGTTCAACCATCGTTAGAAGCCATCAATTGTTTAGCGATTGGGCAAGATCTGTGTAGACCACAATTGTCGATGTTTCCTAAACATCGATTGATGGCTACCATCGATGGTGCAACATTGATGGCCACCAGCAATGGCCAACCACTTGATTTCAGTCAGACCATTGATGTTTGCAAACCATCGATGGTTGGTTGACATCCCTAAACAGAGGCTCTGCGATATCTATTGAACATATATATATATGCATATATATATATAGAACATGTATGTATATATATATATAAAAAATATCATACAAACTCGGCACTCACATGCTTTTCAAACTGCAACTCCTTTGAACATAGGGAATGTTGGTTCCAAAATATTGCAATAATTTGTTAAGCTGGCCACCGCTTTACGGTCATTCCCATCTAGCCAGTCCCTACACTGATTCTCAGATATATGAACTTGATCTGCCATCTTGGTCTCAAGCTTGCATACATTTTAAACATAAAACTGGGTCCTGTCTTAAAGAGACAGAACATATATGTATATACATGCATATATATATGCATATATATATATATATATATATATATATATATACACATATGCATATATATATATATATATATATATATATCTATACATATACACATATGCATATATATATATATATATATATATATACATATGCATATATATATACATATATATATATATATATATGCACATATATATAAATATATATATATACATATGCGCATATATATATATATATATACATATGCGCATATATATATATATATATACATATTATATATTTTATTATGGCCAGGCCCCTTATATATGTGGGCATTATGGGGGAGGAGGAGCAGCTGTGGCTGGAGGGAGTAGCCCAGATACTTAGAACAGCGGCGGCTACCAGAGTCGCCGCTGCTCTCTATCTCTATACACGGCCAGCGATCACTGTGTGATCACTGCCGGAGCCGCAGCGGGAGGGTCTCTCGCTGGTGGCCCGGACCCATAGCACAGTGGCATCTACCAGTGCCGCCACTGCTGCTTCTGCTCAGCCAGTGATCACTATGTGATCACTGCTGTGCCGGAGCCACAGTGGGAGAGTGTCTTGCTGGTGGCCCAGCTACTCAGCAGCAGCGGCGGCTACCAGAGCCGCGCTGCTGCTTCTACACAGTGATCACACTGATCACTGTGTGTTCCCGCAGCCACAGTGGGAGGGTCTCCCGCTGGCGGCTCCGATACATAGCAGCAGCGGCGGCTACCAGAGCCACCGCTGCTGCTTCTGCTCAGCCAGTGATCACTATGTGATTAGTGCTGTGCCGGAGCCACAGCGGGAGGGTGTCCCGCTGCCGGCCCGGCTACTCAGCAGCAGTGGCGGCGGCTACCAGAGCCGCGCTGCTGCTGCTTCTACACAATGATCACTGTGTTCCCAGAGCCGCAGCGGAAGGGTGTTCCGCTGGTGGCTCCGATACATAGCAGTAGCGGCGGCTACCAGAGCCGCCGCTGCTGCTTCTCACTGAAGGGGGTGGGGCTGGCTGGGCTGCCCGATCACTGCTGGCCACAGTGATCGGGATATACTGGAGCCTGCAGCTGTGCCGGGAGGGGGCTGCCGCCAGATGCCCGATCACTGTGGCCAGCAGTGATTGGGACACAAAGGAGGGGGAGCCGCAGGTGTAGAGGGACCAGGAGGTCCCTCTGATATAGGCAGCAGTGGGAAGATTAACTTCCCATAGCCGCCTAGTGGCCATTCCTGACTGATCGTATCAGATACGACCATGTCAGGGAAAGCCCAGCCTGGTGTGGTCGTATCTGATATGACCATGCCAGGCAAGTGGTTAAACACGTGGCAGCACAACCGGAAGTACGTATACGCTATTGTGCGACCAGTCACATACACAATAATGCGACTACCACACAACCGTATGACAACCTTTAGCTGCGTACACAAAAGTGTGTATTTATTGTGCGCAAAACTGCGACTCAGCCGTGTGTTCAATACTGCGGCACCCCTTTAAATGTTAGGTTCTATCAAAAAAGGAAAACAAACTTTTTCCTCTCTTGTCCCTGGATTCTAGTCAGCATCCCTGGCTCACACAAAAACGGGTAGCGATCTCTCAGCACCAAGCGGTTGCAGGTAAACCCTGCATGTGGCCACTCCACCCTTTGGTGAGAAATCGATAACCGTAAGTGCCATGTGAGTGGGTAAGTGACTTCACTACGAGCTCCCAACTAACGATACTGCCTTTGAACCTTATGAATACCCCTGCCTATATCTTCTAATATCCTTCCTATAAACCTCTAAGGATGACGCTATTTTGCATACGCAGTCAGACAGTAAATAAAGACTCCAGACCTAGAACCTGTGGTTCCAAAGCACAAAGTATTATTCAAGTAAAAAGTACAGCAGTTACACACTATGATCCTCATATAATCTTAGCGCAAAGAAATTATACAGACCCAAGTACAGTTATACATACGCAGCGCTCTCTGGTCCAGATGTAGGCATCAGCAAGAAACCCCTCATCAATCAGCATTTAGCACGAAGACTAGGAACCCAGGGTCAGAGCACACATATTTATACCCCCCAGATATAAACAACACAATAGAGAAGTTTGTTGCTAATACCATTGGTCCTAAAGGAGAGGGCATATGTTACAAGGCATTTAACAGGTTGGTTCAAATAGACACAATCCAGCCTCTAACAACTGGTGGTCTCTGGTTTCCCGCCTCATGCAAATCCTAACAGTTGTTCATATAATGTACATTTTGTTGCTTGAAGTCTCTGCGGTCCATAAATTGAGAATGCATGTTGCGATCTCTCCATCGATATTACCGGAATACTGTTGAGAGAGTACGCATCAGTACCATACCAAACATGGCTTACTTATCACGTATAAAACCTTAGTTACGAAATAATCTTCATTTCCTAACAATTATAATAAATGTGCATACTTGAATCTTATACCTTAAAGCTTATGGAACCTTGTATGTGAATATGTAATGTGTGAGTATGTGGGGTTTGATGTAAAGATGCTAGTTAACTTGGGGCAGATGCGTGTGCTTGAAGCTAATATTTGGCGTTTTCATACAGAATCTTATGCATTCGCTAATATGTGACTAGTTAACAGCGCTATTGTGCATATTAATGTGTGTATGAGAAATGGTGTAAGATGCAATCGCATGATGCTAATAGTAATATCGCCACATGTACTAAAGTGTGAGTTTATCTAAAATGGCGTTTAGGCAGCCATTCGCAAAATGGCGTCTTACGATCTCATTTCCAAGATGGCGTCTTGCGGCCAGTCGCAAGATGGCGTTGCTGCGATCCAAATTTAAACTTATCTTGTCTCAGCCAGTTACCCAGCTTCGACAATTTCAATCAATGATTCATTTATGGCCTTTTTTCTCCTTAGTTGCTTTCTTAAATAGGCTACAGCTCTCAATTTAGGCATTACACATGTTACTTTTAATTAATGAATGAATCAATCAATCAATCATTCTGGTGTTCTTTTCTCAGCAAAAATAAATAATAATTAAAAAGGACATGAAATTTTAACAAACCAAGCACTACAGCGACAAGCACTGTGGCTAAAGTGCTCGGTTTGTTTGGGTCCCCACAAAACAAGTGACCAATGGGCAGCTAAAGTGTTGGCAATGATCTCTACAGAGGCAAGATGTCATCATCATTATCATCCTCAATCTCACCCTCCTAAGTGTGTATATCATATTCACACAATATTACATAAAAACATAGAATTTGATATTAGATAAGAACCACTTGACCCATCTAGTCTACCATTTTTTACATTTTTGGGTACCTCAACACTATGTGATCCTCAGTTCTTTGTAAGGATATTCGTATGCCTATCCCAAGCATGTTTAAATTGTTCTACTGTTTTAGCCTCTGCCACCTCTGATGGGAGGCTATTTCATTTATCTATTACCCTTTCTGTGAAGTAATTTTTTGTCAGATTTCCTTTGACTCTACCTCCCTCCAGTTTCAGTGCATGTCCTCGTTTTTTAGTACTTCTCTTCTTTTGAAGAATAGTAAACAAAGATAGGTGGTGGGTCCCTGAGTGTACACCCAAAAGCAGCTGATGGTCACTAAAAAGGGGGTATCCCTTACCCCAAAGATTTAAGATAAAAAATTAGAGCGTAGTGACACTAGCGCTACAGGTACAATTAATCGCAACTTTCTCCAGTGATCAGTGACAAACTGAACTTTATTGTGAAGAATATCTCAATAGCATAAAACAGTAGTGATGAAAATGAATAAAATAAATATACATATATATATCATATATAGCATAGAACATAGTTACATAAAGTGCATATAGTATAGCAGCAGATATAATAACCGTGCATTTAGCACTAATAAAAGTGCATATATAAATAAAGCTGCAAAGTGCATCAAGTAAACAGTAGATACAATTACCATAGGACACCAGTACCATGGATAGATAAAGTGCACTGAGCTCAAATAGCTCCTTTTAGTCATACAAGGTAAAAAAAATCAATAGTCCATACCATATAATGGTAGTGAGTGTCAATCTGGGTTAAGGAATAGGGGTTCCAGACACCACCCTGGTCCAGACACTCACAAGCTTAAAGGTAGGTAGTAGTTACCAACACTGATGCATTTTGAGCTATATAGCTCTTTATCAAGGCTGTGTGCAGAAATGATTTGGTCTTCCTTTTAAAGCTAGCAGTGATTGCATCACCAGAAGTGGTCTCCCTGTCACTTCCAGTTCAGCGATTGTGACAAAAGTTCCTTTTAGTGATTCCACTCTCATCCCCTGACGTTGATCATGCTCCCCCACTCCAATCAGGGTGATCAAAGGGCTGGGGGATGTTATATTGTGGCTGGGCATCGTTTTTACCAAAACCGGAAGTGCGCAGCTGTTGACTTCTGGTTATCAGAACTTCTGGTAATCTGGGATCCTCTAGTGCCCAGAAGTTGCCCATCAGCCATTTTGTTGTAGATAACCCATAGTTGTGCAAATTACATAGAGCAAAGATGGAAATGTTGATGTAGTAAGATTTTATGCATATGATATAAGTATGCTATGGGTGAAAAGCATGGAGAACAACCCATGATTACTTAATTTATATTTGTAACTAGAGGTATTTATATTTTATGGAGATACTATGATATAAAAAAATCCTAAAAAAATTAAAAAGGTAAAAAGGCAGTGGGCATTCAGTGATAAGAATAAATATCATAAGGGTAATAATAATGTTTAGAGAAACCATTTGAGTTCAAAGTCTTTGTTAAGACCATCAGGCATCAAGGTTTTTAGTCTATGGATCCACTCCATTTCTCTCTGTGCCAGTCATGTTTCCTTATCCCTGTTTCTCCAATTATTCTTTACCTTTTCAATGCTCATAAAGTTAAAAATTTGGTTGGTTGAACATGTGTGTTTGTTTTTAAAACGATACAACAATGCATGAGTGTCCAGACCCTTTTTAATATTTTGTAAATGTTCCGCCATTCTTGTCTTAAGGGCTCTGGAGGTGCGGGCTTTATAAAATAATCCACATTACACTCAATAAAATAAACAATAAAATCCTTGATCTGATAGTCTTTTCCTTTAATGGTAAAGTGTTACAAATCACTAACTGTGCTAACTGACTTTTTGTTTTTTTGTTCTATTGGTTTATTTAGCAGTGACACAGATACCTCCTAGTTGGGAGTACTCCAAACCTATCTCTGTTCACAGCTGATAATTATTTAGAATTTTTGTATGGGATTGGTGCTTATTGATCTAATTTTTTGTTACTGTTGGTATCTTTACTTGTGCTACTAAACCCCACATTTGCAGAGGGTGTAGAAAAGGAGGAAGGAGGCTTCTCTACATGTACAGTATCAGAAAGGTCAGGCCCACACATAGCACTTGGACTCTCCTCAGGGATTTGTGATGCTTCAGAAAAACACAGTTTGTCCTTCTGCTTTAGGGTTTTTTTTCAGCACTGATTTTCCTGTTTTGATTTTTTTGACACTTCTTCTAGCACCTTAGAGGGTTTTGTATTGCCATATGAGGCAATAGAAGATGCCTGGCTGATAGCAGTTGCAGAACGATTGGCTTTAGTGGATGTTGAAGGACTAGTATCATCCTCATGACTGGTGGCAGCAGCTGCAGTGCTAGTACTTGGTTGCTGCTCCTGCTGTTCTATCAACTGATCTTCCTGATCCATACTAATTTTTGTAATTTTTTGGGTTGCCTAAACCCAAGTCATTTGTCTATTCTTCAAAATGCTTCCAATATGAGCATCCACATTATTTGGTCACAACTTTTTTACATTTCAAATTAGCTCAGAAATAATATTTTGCATAACACATTATCCAGGAAAATGACAAGTATTAAATTAATGTTGTAGGTATGAGTTTACATTCACATTTTGATTTTTGGTTTGGATGTATTTGGTAGTTGTTCTTGTTTTGGCCCATCACAATTTGTGCTTAAACATTCTGATTTTGACAAACTATATTACTTTGGTGTCCAGAGTAGCCTACTGTGAGTTGGCCCATGCCACAGGCCAACACACGGCTTGTGTGGCTGGGCCTGTTTGTGTCATTTTCCAATATTGACACTTGGATTACTCTTCATTCATAAACTACATAAAGTGGCCTACCCACTCTTACATGGGCCTTTATCATGAGGACATGCCTTTTTAGTTAGGCTAATGGCTTAATATCATCTAATGTAATGTTTGAAAGGGATGGCCCAAATGCAGATTAGTAGCCTCACCTGCAAATTTATAACATATTGCCTAAGTATGTTAACATCTATTTACTGAGGTTTTTTTGAGCTTTTTAGCCTAAAAACTATTTGCATTCCTACATGTTTATAATTTTTCAATTTGATTTTGATTCTCCTTTTAATCTAATTATATTATAATGATTGTAAACATGTTTTTTGGTTTTAACTCTATCAACAGATCCCCGGATGTTGTGTGCACAGATTGTGCTGGAGCTTCAATCTGCCCGGACCCATTTAGGCCGCATGGACTCCTGTTTGGCCAATATTGTTGGTTTATTGCAGCCCAAAAAATTTATTTTTGTATTTTTATATTCAAATTTGTTACATTATGCAAATAAAAAACATTTGTTTTAAATTGACTCCTTCTTCACAGATTACCACATTACGAACCAAGGTGGACCAATCTGTTGGTATGTGTTGCATGGGTTTTTGATACTTTTAAAAATCTTATGTGTTCAAATAACCAACAATGTCATTTCAATGGGTCTCATGGCTAACACATTTCTACTGGCTTAAGAATAAAGCAAGAACTTTTAGTTTAAGCTGTTTTTTTAGGGAACTAATGACATCTTTACACTACACATCATATTAGCAAAAATCAAGATAATCAACAGGTTAGCCCTACTACCCATATGTAGTATACGTACATAAAACATTTGGCAAGCATTGTGTGTTTGTGTAAAATTAGTACTCCAAACAAGAAGGGTTGTATTCCTTTTTTAGAACATGCTTAAAAAGGGGCAACCAGATTACCTACAACACACATTCCCACACACACACACTAAGGAAATGTATATGTCTGTTTTGTTTTAACCAAAGATTTTGAAGTAAAAGAATCTGGAATGTGCACTGGCTTTATTTAGCTGGCAAACAAAAACTAACACAATGTAGAATAAGACAATTTATTGTGCACAATGCCAAAGAACACATTTATGTAAAAAAAAATTCAGGAACTGGTAGAAGATGGAGCATGACAATATGCTGGGCCAATCCATTCCAAGAGGAGTTTTTTCCATGAACAAAACACACGGTTTGAGATAATGTGTCAATGTTATATTTTTTTTGGTTGAAGCAAGGTTGTTGATATGTAATAAAACAAAAATAACAATGTAAACATCACCAAAAAAACACATTGAAATACTGGCAATCAACTCAACATAAATGGCCTAAAACTGACATACAAATTACAACATATACTGCAGACCAATAAAAAATTACCTGAAAAAATGCACAAGCACAGCATCGCGGATGGCCCCCTGGACACGCCCACACCACTTACCTCAGGGTGGCCATCCTCTGGCCAGGCATCCTCTGGCTGCATTGGGACTTGACTCCTTATGGCGATGTTATGAAAGATAACACACAGGACCACTATTTTAGAAACCGTGGCCGGTGAATACATTAGTTTGCCACCAGAGCAGTGGAGGCATCTAAATCGGCATTTTAAAAGGCCAATACAGTGCTCCACCACCTGCCTGGTGGCAGTAAACATTGCATTATATTGAGTTTGTGGCCCTGGTGTGGGGGCCAAATAAGGAGCCAGCAGCAAGGGCATGCAAGGATGTCCACTGTTTCCTGCCAAAAAAAAACTTCAAAAATTTGTATAAAAACACGGACATCAAGTTCATTTGAGCTACACCAACAAAAAAACTTACCCAGAAGCCACGCATCACCAGCTTGTAGATTGTCTAATTTTTGCCAAAGCCCTGATTGCCGGATGACAAAGGCATCATGTGCACTTCCCAGAAACTTGGCATTCAGGGACAGAATCTGGAGGGAGGCATCACATATCAGCATTAAATTCAAAGAATGAAAGTGTTTACGGTTCCTATAAATAGCCTACTGCACTGCAGGAGGCTGAAGTGGTATGTGAGTACCCCTATGATGTGTGGAAAGCCTGAAATTTCTAGAAACTGCTGCTTTACCACAGCAAGGGATATCATATCCAATGGCATATTAATACAATTATGGATTTGCTTAAAAAAAGCAACCATCATGCGCCTCAGGATCAGGGAAAGGTAGACCTGGGAAATTCCAGCAACAACACCCACTGTAGTCTGGAAGGACCCTGTGGCACAGAAATGTAACACTGACAAAAACTGCATGAGTCATGGAATTGCTGTAGGAATATTTATTTGACTTTCAAGATCACTCTATATTAATAAGAGATTGTCTAGGATAATGTTGGGTGGTAGGCAGTACTGCCTTAACACCACATCATTAGGCATTCCAAAAAGGGTAACACATGTTCTATATATCTGGGGCCTTGCACGCCTACGATGCCTATGCCTATCCCTAGGAGGATGTACAGGTAGGTAGGGGTGTAAGAGCATCGACACTATGAGCTCACCAACATCTCTCTGAAATGTAAACAAATATTTATAATGATGTAGATAAATTAAATTTTGGGAAAATAAATTTCACTTTCACATAATGTGGATATATATCTTACAGGGTTGGGAAGGGACATCTTGGCCAAGTCCTACATGTTTTTAGTCAAAAAAAAAATTATTTTTAAAACAATCAAAATTAAAAACAAAACCCTAACACACAAATTTCTAAAACCATTTTCAATTTAAAAACATTTCCTTAAAATAAAGCCCAATTTTAATATACTTTAATTAACTACACATGGGCTGTAACCCATACAAATTGGTCAACATTAAAATATGGACACACAAGGCAGGCTAAGGCCACTTCAACACAACAACAGCATGTACTACACAGATGTACTTATGTGGGTAAACAAAAAGAAAAGGATCTAACGGGGAAGGGCTGGAAAATGAAGGAAGAATCCCAAACCACTACAAGAATGTGCAAATTAAAAATGGGGTCACCCATAATGATCCCCCATGTCTGGTAATTTTTAGGGGGGCCTAGAAACATTCCCAAAATACAAACATTACTTTAGGCACAAACAAGATTAAACATGTCCCGTTTACGCACATATGAATTTGAATACGGGATAAATCAGACACGTACGCAATACTTTGCCATAACTGAAAGTGTTGTTATGGGCCCATATTCAATTTGGCTGCGAAAAGTCTGTGCAGTACTTTTCGCACCACATCGGAGGAATACAGCCGCAAAAGTATCGGGCGCGCACACTTATCCCCATATTCCAATTTAAATGGTGGAAAACGGGACCCGCCAAAACTGAACACAGCGAAAAGTACACCAAATTGAATACGGGAAAAAGTGAATTGGGCGAAAAAGACATCGGCGAAAACCAATTGCAAAAAACGGCAAATCAGACCAAATTGAATACAGCCCCATGGTGTCCAACCATATGTGTAGAGCCTGTACATTACAATACCATGACAAATTGTCCGTAAGGACACTTCAACACAATAACATGCATGAGACATATGTACTTACCGCGGCAAAATGAAAATAAAAACACCAAAAGGAAAGTCCCGACAAAGCTTTTTGAAATTCAAAAAGCACAACTAGAATGTAAACAAAATTTTAAAAAAATCAGAAAACATGGCCTGCTAATAAAGAATAATAGACATTTTTAACAAACCAAACAAGGCAGCCTAAGGCCACTTCAACACAACAACAGCATGCCCTCCACAAATGTGACAAAGAAAAACCAACAAGCAAGGGCGCTAACTTCTACAGAGGGTGTGAAGACCTTACACATAATCAAATTGTGTTATAGACACATATATGACAGCAGCCTTTATATTGATGGGAAATTTGCTGGATTCCCATAAAATACAAAACAATATATGAACAAAAATATATAGGCGCTCATCAAAAATGTAAATACATTTAATATAACATAATACACAGAAATAAAATAGAAAAAAAAGAAAAAAGATGTTATGTATAAAAATATATAAAATTAAAAAACATAAATTACAATGACAATGACATAAAGCCCGTGAATGTATCAATAAGTAGTTAGAGTACAGTTATGACAAATGTTCAAATAAAAAACAATATTGCTAAAGAAGTTAAAACCATTGATATTGTCATCGGTGTGAAAAAATGCCTTTGGGATGTTAAACCCACATCAGGGATTGCTTATGTTGTTATAAAACACTGTCAAGACAAAATATCCAGCAAGTAGTGCTGAGAACCACAGATTTTAACATTTCATAAAATTTAGTTAGAGCATTTTTCTTAGTCCAGAAAAAATTGTGTAAAAACAAATATATACATATGGTCCAGTGTATATAGTTCCAGCATTCGTCACAATTAATATTGTGATTCCATATTACACAGAAAAAAGATTATACCCCATATGTTTTTTGGGGATATCGATATGGTGAATGGTGATTATATTCCAATAGTGGAGAAAAGGAGCAACATGCATGCATGCAATAAGAAGGTTATAACCTGTGTCCTTCTCTTGATTTAGTTTGAAGGCTTACGTGATCCAAAGTGCATCCACCATGTCAGCATGCAACTCATATGTATATACACTGTTCTGAGGAAGCCGCTGAAGGATTGAAAGAGGTGGAGAAACACATTAACAAACTATCTTTATTGGTGTGGTGAGCAATATAAGCCGGGAAAAGGAGTTACTTTGTATATATATCCAATAATATCACTACAACATTATAACTTATGATCGCGGCATAGGAGGTGACACACAGGAATAGACGGACATCTGCTGCCTGCTGAGTGAGGTGAGGTGGAGTTACCACTACTGATAAACACCCCAAGCACTGAGGTCATGAAGCCGCTAGATACGGCAAGGAGCAGAGCCGCGAGCCAACATATGAGTTGCAGGCTGACAAGGTGGATGCACTTTGGATCACGTAAGCCTTCAAACTAAATCAAGAGAAGGACGCAACTGCGATTAGGCACGCACTCGGCCGATTGTTACATACTTGTGCGAACACTCCACTGCAATCGGGAATGGAAACGCAGTGGCTACACAGAGTGATTGACAGGAAGTATCGTTTGGGGGTGATGACAGGGTGGTGTTCAGCAAAACGCAGGCATGTCAGTGCGTTTGAACGCTGCTACAGAGGCATGCATAAATTATCCACTGTGATAACATACACAGCCTGATCTCTCACTGCGTACTGTAAGGTTAGCAATTTCTGATTAAGGTCTGCCTTGTGGAAATGTGCGTGAGGCTGCGATTGTACTCGATGTTACCAATGGTTTCGCAGTCTTGCTAAGTATTATGGATGTGTGTAAGGCAAAGTGGGCATCCTTATGTTGTGCTGCAACAGCATAGTGAACGCAGTGTATTAGCATATGCTTGCAGAGAGACTGCCTGTGTAATCGCGATTGCATTCGCATCTGCGATTCTTGCTGAATCAGGCCCAAAGTATGTTGCTGAGTTAATTCTGTCACTCCGGGGCTCACTACAAATGGGGTAGCTGTCGATGTTGATCGGCAGCTCGCCCCATTTTGTAGGCGGGGAGGGGGGGTGGCTGGCCAAATGGAGGCATTCCCGAAGGAATGCCTGCTGTTTGGGGGCGGCCCTACTGACATCACAAGTGATGTCAGTAGTGAGCTTCCGGCTCTATTAGAGCCAAAAGCTCACTGGGGCTTGCGGCAGATGAGACCCTACCACAAGGGTCTCGTCACAAGCCCGATGGTCGCGATGGTCAAGACCATCGTGACCATCACCTGGCCACTCGCTAAAGCTGTGGGTGGTCACCCACAGCTTAGCGAGTGGCCAGGAGGCCAGCTAAAAAAAGCATCCATCCTCATTCAGAGCGAGCGCTTGGTTTTTGCGAGCGGCTCTGAATGAGGGCCAGAGTCCAGTGCTGGTTCATAAAATACAGGGGGCCCCTATACATTTTTTCCTGTATATTTAGAACCTGGACTGACTCACAGAGCCGGGGCTGTTTATGCTTTTGGGGGGTGGAACCCCATGCCATTTTTATTCTAATGTAACCCTTTTTTTACTCAATTAGAGGCAGAAACATACACAGATCACCTGATCTGTGTATGTTTCTGCTAAACACGCAGCTCAGGAGGTAGTCTATTTATAACTTTTAGTTTGCTTAAATTATACCTGTGATTATGATCATGATTCCTGGTAAATCCCTGTGTTGTATTCCATTCTATGGAAAGTACCTTCATGTTTGGCCGATTGTGTTCTATTGTGTTTTCACCCATATTTTGCAGAGAGTTCAAAGATTTCTCACCCAAGTTTGTATTTAGAAATTTGTGAGTTGTAAAAAATAGCCAAACACACCCATGACTGACATCATGACCAGACACGATTCTTAGTAAATTTACCCCTTGACACAATATTTATGCTCTGGTGTAATTTTGGCACTTGGTTCTTTGACCTCACTCTAGGATCAGTGCAGCTCCTTTTTTGACTTAGCTTAGAAAGTGATATTATGCAAAAGAATTTCACCAACTCCTTCTAGAAATGTAGAACTTTGGCACACAATCAACCTTTCCAAACACAAAATATTTGCCTGATTACTTTAAAAGGAATGGTCACAGTGCTGGCACTCTGCAAGAATTTGACATATACTGTCTGAAGTAGCAGGCAGTGTTCCCATGATGTGTAACAAGTTTATGCAGATTTGACATATGATGTATCTGATGGTCGCCTATATGACACAGATGTGATTGAATTAAAGACCTGTGACAAATACCCAATAAATTACTGGGTTTTTAGAAGTAATACTGATTCTTCAATTGGGGGAACCTGCACCAGTAAGGACTTTGTTTTTCATTTGGATTCTTAGATAGGGGTTCTGGATTCCTTTTCTCCTATCAAGGCAGCAAACACCACCTATTGACTCAATTTGGTTCCCTAGGTGGACAGGGCGTGGATCCGTAATCCCTATACAATACTGGGGGTCCACCACACTGTAAATTACACTTTCCTATCTCCCTTCAAGGTGTAATGGTTGCTCCTGACCCGTGTTCTCACTCTTCTACCTGTGTGGATTAGACAATGGGGGGTATTCATGAAAGCTTGAAGAGAGATCTTGTGAAAAATGAAGTACCAACCAGTATATTATTCATTCCAGTGTATCTGATCCAGGGGGACATTTTGTACTACTAGATTGAGGGTTCCTGCTATATTCTATGTAATCTATATGCCCCTAATATGTATAGTAAGCCAATTTTTTCAGTCTTTTGCTTACCCAATTGTTTGCACATGTAGACACTCAACTGATCATTGGTGGTGATTTTTACATTACAGCTTCACTTAAAATGGATAGGTAATATCCTAGGTCTTCCTTTGCTCATTCTTATCCAATTGGTATACCCTTTTTGTCCAAAACAATTATGTTTGACAGATGTGTCAAGGGTGTTACACTTCAAAGATAGACAGCCCAAATGTCTCTCTGCTGCTTATAATGCCCTGTCCAGAATTGATTATTTGTTGATATCACATTCTCTGGAGTTGATATTAAAACTATCTCTTTATGCTTTCATATTGGTCACACTTTAATTTAATCTATCTCAGGGCCCCTACAAGTTATGATGTTTCCCAGCATATTTATCTAATTTCGGCCCTTTTCATAATATGTTGGAATCTGCTTGGAATTACATACGTTCACCAACCAAGAACACATCACAGATCCTCTACTATTTTGTCAGATCTCCAAGACAGTTCTTAGAGGTGCAATACAAAAAATAGGAGAACCCCTAGTGATAGGTGCAATGTGAAGCAGCTCAAAACTGAGTCACCACAAGGAATTTCACAGAAATCCCAATGACACAAGTAATAAAAGACAAATAGTGAGACTCGTTGGTTTAAGCGCTGTGAAATATGTGACTAAAACAATATATGTTATATATAAATTACATAAAATTATACATCCCTTGTGTTGAATTTCAAAGAAGAGGGAAACACGTTGATGATCGGATGGAACCTCTTTTCGGTGTCCTCTAGTTGATGCGTATTGCCATACAAGAAATAATAAATATATACATGTGTAAAACAATTTTTTCTTCCGTGGTGATTATTAGTAGTTCAAATACACCCTTTGTGTTTCAGTAGAAGAAAGAAAAATAGAAATTGTGGGCGTACTCCAACCCACACTTATTATTGTGGTATCAAATATATCTTTTTTTTCACCAATGTGATGTTCACACCAATATTCCGTGTCTCAAGAAAATCACTAATGAACCATAGGTGTACTCCACTCCCTAAGTAATCAAGCAGGAGACAAGCATGTAAAGGTTTCTTTAAATCATCTGTGCAAAAAAGGCATACCCTACTCACGATAAGTAAAGATGGAATGAAGCATATCTGGGTTTCTTTCAACGCCACGGGTTATTATCACCATGTAATTTCATTTGTAGTCACAAAAATAGGTGATCCTGAGACAGATATATCTCAAAAAAGTATTTATTAATAAAAAAACAAGGCAATATGGGTATAAAATATAAGTAAAAAGACAAACGATGTTTAATAGAGATTCTAGCGGGCCCTTATATACAAAAATCCAGAATAAAATACAAAATCACAAAAAAATACCATATCCAAGTGATATTGAGTAAATTCACCAAATGAGTCCCAACAAATACATCCAAATATCATACCTATAAAAGCTTGATATAAAAAAGATGAATGGGCTATTCACACTCTCAGCTAGTCAATGCATTTTGGCCCTATATGGGCCTTTATCAAGACATATCTAGAGTGTGAAGAAGCCCCCTATTTAAGAGTGGAACAGCCTATCATACAAGTGAGGAAATGAACTCTGGGACCTTTAACAATAATTAGGACCCTCTTCAAAAAAACCTTAATATATACCAAGTATTATTACATATTATACTTATTAAAATAGGTACATAATCCAAATAATATAAATAAAACACACAGACGATGATGGGTGTTGCGATACTGGAAGTGTCCTGCCGGATAACTGCAACTCATCTGGACAGTCAATAAAGTGCAAGCCAGAGAATAAGTCCATTTCTATATAGGAGGTTTGACAGGGAGACAGACTCAGCTGTTCCCTGTATGTTCAGGGGAGCCAATCATTGCAAAGAGCCACTAATTGCCAGAAACCATTCCACTGGAAGTGAGGTCTCAAGACATCAGGCCGGAAGTAGAGTGAACAGGTCTCTTTGGAATGAAGGATATAGTGCACCCTGGAGACTTCACTCTTCCTGTAGATCAAAAACAGGAAGCAGTACGGTGGCCATGTTTTTTTAAGAAGAAAGGGCAGAAATTATATCACAGCCATCTTAAGGAAGGGAAACAATCATATAAATAATATAAATGATTTTCATTAAGATCATCAAAATAGGATATAATATACTCATTATTCTCTTAGCCATATTAATGAAATGGAATCCCATCTTACACAACATTAAAATCCACAGCTTTATCGGGGTCCTTTCAATATGGTGTCCATCAATATGAGATCTAAAAATAAACTGATAAAATATTTGATGAAGTCTGGAGAAGACAAAATGCGTTAGGGAGCTCCATTCTCTTGCCACTTGAACTTTTATGCTTCTGAACTAAGATAAGCTTTTTTAAGATATTTATTAATTATTTTTTTACTGTCTTCAAAATACTGGTTTTTACCCATTTTAGATACAGTATACATTTTTTAGCAGCTGATGAACTATTGTTGTTTTATATTTGTTTATCGTATGGACCCCCTTTTCTTTATATATTTATGATTGCACATTTTTTATTATATGGCATTGGCACTTTAATATATTTTCATAATAGCACTTTACTTGAGTAAACACGCAGGTCACTGTACCTACTATATATTCTTGCTAAATTGTTCACAGTATATTACCCATACTATAATTGGTACTAAGCTGACGCCCTTGTTGGGAGGGCATTGCGGTTATATTGTGTGTTTGGGGAATTCTTTATATTGTTGGGCATATATTAATTGGAGCTGTTCCTTACACTTTTTCACATGATAAAATATTTATCAATATTAAAAAAAATCCCATATAAAATATCATCATAAATATTACAACCTTTGATTCAAAACCTAAACCCATTGCAACTAAACAGGGCTTCTGAGTTTCTAAGTAATTCATTGGTTTAAATAAACCACTTCAACTCAAAATCCCTGTTAAGTCCACCCAGGATCAAAGTTTTACATTTACAGTATAAATAAAGTTAATTTCTGTTTTAGCTAAAGCTCTGGTAACATCCCTATGTCTTTTAGTGCCTTGCACCGCTTTTATGACACAAAAGGACAAAAGCCCAAATGTAGAACACTCATGAACTTCTTTGAAATTTGCTGAAAGGGCATGTAATTCGAGCCTTTTCTTAATATTATGGATATGTATGCCTACTCGGATCTTGAGAGAGAGCATGAGGTTCTACCAATATACACATCATTACAAGTACAACGTATAGCGTAAATTTAATTTTTGGTGTTACAGGTTATAAACTCCCTGATTTTGGTTTCGTATCGACTAATATCTATCGTCACAACTTTACTGCTGCCTTCACTTCTTAGAGGTGCAACCATTATATAAAACTTCTCAGATAGCTCTAACTACAGCATACCAAGCTTAAAAATCTTCCCCTCTAACCCTCAAATCTACATAACTCCAATGTAAGATCCAATGTAATGCCTTGCTATCACAAATCGCTGAAAACCATATATCAAATAATAAATATAAATTTCATAGGATAGGTAATAAATCTAGGAAGCTACTTTCAACTCCTCTTCATAGGGAAAGGGGCACCACCTCAGTTAAAGCTCTCAAAAAAATTAGATGATTCTAGAGTCACTTCAGGTCCAGAAATACTGGATGTGTTTCAGCTTTTTTATGAGAACATTTAAGGTGCCCACACATATAGCGATGTGCTTATGATCTGATATCGTGTACAATTTCCCAGTGAACTCTCACAGGAGCTTGTTTGCCGTCGTGATCACAATTTTTGAAAATTTTAACCCAATCTGTTTCATGATCTCACGATCGATCGGATCTTACGCATCGTGAGATCTGGCAACATAAATCGTGAGTTTAAAAAAAGAAAAAAAAGACTCTTGACAATTGGTGGGAAATTTAAATAGTCATAACAATGGGAGGGGGCTAGCTAGGGAGTAAAAAAAGCAGGTTCCCTTTAAACTCTGTGCACATTCTGCTCTGCTACTAGTGAGGCTAGATGTATTCCTGCTGAATCCTGTACATTGCTACTGTGCTCTTTGTATTTGGCTTGCCTTTTACAAAGTTTATTCTACCTGCAAGTGTGTGCTACCTACATGCATTCTATCCTGTTCCTGAATTCTGTACTGATGCATCCCTATCAATATAGAGTGTTGGTCACCGAATCTCGGGTCTGGAAGATTAGGAAGAGGGCCCAACAAAGAAGGACAAGAGCATGCTGGACTAAGGAGTGGCTGCTACAAAGGGATACCCACTCTCACATGTCCCTGCTGATGGAGATCAAGGAGAACAACCCGGAGGATTATCGGAAATACCTACGCATGGATGACTCCATCTTCCTGGAATTGCTGCATCTGGTGACCCCCCACATTGACAGACAGGACACAAGGTAGCGGAGGGCAATCCCGGCTGAAGAGAGACTGGTGGCTACCCTGAGGTATCTGGCTACAGGAAGGTCATTTGAAGACCTAAAGTTTGGGACACTCATCTCACCTCAGTCCTCGGGCGTCATTATTCCGGAGACCTGCAAAGC
Source organism: Taudactylus pleione (assembly GCA_031769625.1). Taxonomy (NCBI): domain Eukaryota; kingdom Metazoa; phylum Chordata; class Amphibia; order Anura; family Myobatrachidae; genus Taudactylus; species Taudactylus pleione. The sequence goes on from JAUIMM010000108.1 coordinate 14,312,931, forward strand.
GATCATTAAAGTGCTGCAGTACCAGTATTGCAAGGTAAGAAGAAAAATACACCACACATTTGTTTCTTGTTTAAAGGAAAAAAATATTTGTATTTGTTTTTAAATTGTTTTAAATTGCACTTTTAACTGTGCCAATAAGGCAGAAAACAGTGCTGCACAGCAGCCAACTTGTGTAAACAACACTACATAATAACAGTGCCAATCAGGCAGAAAACTCTGCTGCATAGCAGCCATCTTGTGTACACAACACTACAACAACATTGGAACAATGCAGAGCCACTGTGGCCAAAAAACACTTGCACACTATGGCCCTGATTCAGAGCCGGATGCTCTGAAAGAGTGCTCACTCTGAATCAGGGCATTTTTTTTTTGTGCGGCCTCCTGGCCACTCCCATAGCTGTGGGTGACCACCCACAGCTATAGCGAGCGGCCAGGTTGATAGTCGCGATGGTCAAGACCATCGTGACCATCAGGCTTGCGATGAGACCCTTGTGGTAGGGTCTCGTGGCCGCAAGCCCCAGAGAGCTTTCGGCTCTAACAGAGCCTGAAGCTCTCCACTGACATCACTTGTGATGTCAGTGGGGCCACCCCCAAATGACAGGCATTCTCATGGGAATGCCTCCGTTTGGGCAGCCACCCCCCCGGCCCGCCCACCAAAGGTGGCGAGCTGTCACTCAACATCAACAGCTTGTCCCCTTTGTTGCGAGACCCGGAGCGACGGAGTGCCCATTGCTATCCGAGTCCCGCGCATGCGCACGACAGAGCCGGCTCCGTTGTGCGCATGCGCTCTGGACCAAAATCGACCCGGCTGTGAGCGCTCAGCGCTTGCGACTGGGTCTGAATCAGGCCCAATGTCCTCACAATTTTTTTTTTGTTTTTATTATTAGACAGCAAATAATAGACTGCATTAACCAAAATGTGCACTGACCTGTAGGCAACCCAAACTGTGCACTGAACTGTATGCAATATAGGGGTCTATTCAGGGGCTGACTGGTAACTTTTAGCCTGGGGGGCAAATGCATGCAGGCGGCCCTGGCAGAGGAGTAGCGTGTAGCCAGGGTGCCCGAAGAATGTGCGTGCTACAGCGCCGCCCCCCCTCAAGTGTTTCAGGGAGGAGGCGGGTCCATATGGGATTAATGTAAGGTAAAAATAAAGATTAGGGGCAGCCCCCTATCGTAGTGCCCATATGCAGTGCCCCGTGTGCCACAGGAGATAACACCCTTATGCAGGCCTCCAGTAGTGCCCCCAGTAGTGATTCTCCCCTATGCAGTGCCCCTTGTGCCCCCAGTAGTGGTCCCCCCTGTTCAGTTCCCCTTGTGCCCCCAGAAGTAAGCCTCTTATATAGTGCCCCCAATAGTGGTACCCCCTATGCAGTGCCCCCAGTAGCAGTCCACCCCCCCATGCAGTACCCCCAATAGTGGTAACCCTTATGCAATGTCCCTTAAATAGTGGCCCCAGTTGTAGTCTCCCCCCTATGCAGTATCCCCATTATTGCCCTTTACATAGAGCCCCCAGCAGTGGTCCCTCGCAGTGCCCCCAGTGGTAGTCCCCTCCCCCTATGTAGTGCCCCTAGTAGTTGTCCCCTCCCCCCTATGCAGTGCCCATAGTAGTAGTCCCCTCCCCTTGTAGTGCCCCCAGTAGTAGCCCCCCTTGTAGTGCCCCCAGTAGTAGTTGTAGTCCCCCAGGAGTAGTAGTCCCCCCCTGGTACTGCCCCCAGTAGTAGTAGCCCCCCCCTTGTAGTGCCCCCAGTAGTAATCCACCCCCCTGGTAGTGCCCCCTGTAGTAATCCCCCCCCTGGTAGTGTCACCATAGAAATCCCCCCCCTGGTAGTGCCCCATAGTAACCCAGCCCCCCCTTGGTAGTGCCCCCCAGTAGCCCCCCCAGTAGAGAGAGACTTAATAAAAAAAAAACACTTACCTGAAACTCCCGCTCCTGGTCCCGATGCTTCCACCGGCTCCTCTGGCCGCTTTGCATTATGGGAGAGACATCGTCATGATGACAGCTCTCCCATTACCCACTGTGGGAGCCAGAAGATGGCTCCCACAGTGGGAGCAGCGGCAGCCGATGAGAGTCTGACAGACTCTCAGCGGCTGCTGATTAGAGCAAACACACAACTCTGTCCGGTCAGTGCTACACACGCGGTGCAGTCTGTGTCACAGTGACACAGACTGCACCGGCCCACGGCCCACATGACGCTGTGGCCCGGGGGGCACATGGCACCCTGCCCCCCGGCCCAGCCCGCCACTGGGTCTATTTACTAAGCAGTGTTAGGAGAAGTGAAAAGTGAAGAGTGAAAGTGATAAGGTGCCAGCCAATTAGCTTCCAACTGTTATCTCACAGGCTGTGTTTGAAAAATGACAGTTTGGAGCTGATTGGCTGGCACCTTATCACTTTTCACTCTTCACTTTTCGCTTCTCCTAACACTGCTTAGTAAATAGACCCCATAGATTGCTATAACATTTTTACAAAACAGCATTATCACTAAATTTGATCAATCCCAATAGGTAGCATGCTGTATGTTATGGGGTGAGTCAGACGCCAGTTTGAACAGGCCAATACACACATGGCACAAGTATATATTGTGGCCCCGGCTTCCATCAATGTGTACTTGTGCCATGTGTGTAGTGACCTTGTCCAAACAGCGTCATCACCACCCTATACCATACAGGCAGCACCTATTAGGATGGATAAAATTTGGTGATAGTAAAAGCAAGAAAAAAAAACTTAATAAATTACATCTGTGTATAACAGGGCAATTCATCTGCTGCATCCAGCAGAGCATTAAACCTGGTAGTGCTTGTGTTTGGGGTGCTGGGTGGGGGAGTAATCTCTAACTGGGCTGGGGGGGCCTGACATAGGTGTTTGGGGCAGGGGAATATAGCATTGGGTCAGCTATATAAGTGGAGTTGTGTAGGTTTTTGCTCATACACCTACTCAATAGATCATAATTTAGCCTGAGGTAATTTTTTTTTGTATCCTCATCCATATTCCTCATACTTCTGTTTACATGTGCCGTAAAGTCGTCTATAGCATCTGGAGGTTTTTGTAGGAGGCATTCTGCATTCGTAAAAAATATGTCCTCCCGTTTAGTATAAATCTAATTTTTCCCGTTTTTTTTTCTTTTTGTGGTGGTAGGGAAGAGGATGACGGTCTGGGAGCAATGGGTGTTGCCAGTTGGGTGCTATTCTCCACATCACTGTCCCCGAGCAGACTCAGGTCCGGTGTGGAAGCCAAATCAGGGTCTTGGGTGGGAGTCTATATAGGAAACAAATAAAAATATTTTAGTCATGTTTTAACCCTTTTTTTTACTATTTTTACAGTTTCCTAACACTGTGGAGGAGTGGAAGAGCATCACTGAAGAATTTGAACAACATTGGAATTTCCCTTACTGTGGAGGAGTCATCGATAGAAAACACATCCGCATCAACCCACCTGCCAACACCGGATCATATTACTAAAACTACAAAGGATTCTTCAGCATCGTTCTCATGGCAGTGGTGAATGCCAACTACGAATTTCTGTTTGTGGATGTTGGCAAGAATGGCCATGCTTTGGATGGTGGGTCCTTCAAACAGACTGCTTTCTACCAGAGACTCACCAACAAAACCCTTAACTTGCCCTCACTGGACCAGACAAGCACAGCCTAACTTACATTTTCATTGCAGACAAAGCTTTTGCATTACATGAACATGTGATGAAGCCATTTGCACATAGGGACCTGACCAAAGAGAAGAGGATCTACAACTACTGTCTATCCCGGGCATGGCGCATTGTGGAAAATGCATTTGGAATACTGAGCAACCCCTTCCACATTTTCCACACCACCATCAACCTACGTGTGGAGAAGATAGACTGGGTCATGATGGCATGCTGTGTGCTGCATAACTTTCTGCAAAGAAAATCGACCCAATGAAGACCAGTCTCAGCTAGACCAGAAGATGTAGGACCTCTGGAGGACATTGTCCATTTCACATCTGTGTCTGCAGCACCAAATAAAACAACATCGACCACACATGCCAAAGAAGTGAGGGAGGAGTACATGGCCTATTTCAACTGAACAAGGCCCTGATTCAGAACTGGATGCTCTTTGTGAGCACTCGCTCTGAATCAGGGTGGATTGTTTTTTTTTTTTGGCTGGCCTCCAGGCCGCTCGCTAAGCTGTGGGTAACCACCCACAGCTTTATTGGGCAGCCAGGTGATGGTCGTGATGGTTGTGACCATCGGGCTTGCGACGAGACCCTTGTGGTAGAGTCTCATCCACCGCAAGCCCCAGTGAGCTTCCTGCTCTAATAGAGCAGGAAGCTCACTACTGACATCACTGGTGCATGCGCACTGCCCAGCCATTGACCGACTTGTGAGCGCTATGCCTCGCGCGCAGGTCTGACTCAGTTCCCAGGTAGGGTGCCATGGCAGGAGGAATGTCTGTGAACTAACTAACTATATTGGACATTTGGGATTGAACTACATAAACAATAAGGTTTCAGTTTATTAACAGTGTCACTACTTACCAAGACTTCAGCAGACGGTCCAGTCACTTCTGCAACCTCCTCTTCTCCCTCTTGCTCAGCCATCAACACCAGAGACAGCCGTTGTGGCTCCTGATCGCTTATGAAGGACATTTGTTTGTAGTACCACAGCGATGGTTCATACACATCATTGGTGCCTGCGCCGGATCTTTTGGAGTTATCAACTTTCTTCTTTTCTTTAATGTACACTGTCCTGAGGTTTTGAATCTTGTTCCGGACAGTTTTGAGGTCTGCGTCGGCAATTAACCTTTTCGTATACTGTAGCAACACCTGTAAAGCGGCCAAGTTGTGGTTCTTGTTATGGTATTGGCAAGAACTTATGCGCCACAGGCACTCTTTAGACTGCAGGATTATTATGAATCCAGTGACGAAGTCACGCTCATTATCCATGGACATTTCTAGGAAGAAGAAAAAAAATGACATATGAATATTAGTGTATATAGTTTTGTTATATTTTATGTTGTTATGGTTACATTTTTTAATGTTTTAATATTTTCTATTTTACAGGTTTTTAATGTTTGGTATGGTATTGTAATCGTGTTTTCTTTTACAGGAATTTCATGTGTTTATTTTTTGTTATTTTAATGTTTTTCTTTCTTTTACAGCATATGTCTTCACCCTTTGACCCTCTAGCTGTTGTGGAACTACAGTTCCCAGGATGCCCTGGCACAGTTTCAGCATGCTGTTATTTCCAAACGGTGGCAGGGCATGCTGCAATGTGTAGTTCCACAGCAGCTGGAGAGCCAAAGGTTGAAGACCCCTGTTTTACAAGGAATGATGTGTTTTTAAATGTAATGTATTTTGTTCTTTTTAAACATGTTTTTGCAAATGTTTTATGTTATTTAAAAATGATTGTTAATCTTGTTGTAATGTATTTGTTTAACTTGTTGTAATATACTTGTTTATTCATTTTTGCTAAATTTTGAAGTGTTTTCTAATTAACTATTAGGTGGCCCCATGACATTGGTGGGCAGTAAGTGGGTAGGTGGGTGGCACACATTGGTGGGCAGTGGGAGCTGAATGCATGACCCAGCCACTGCCCACCTCATTCTGGTGGGTGGTGGCTGGGTCATGCATTTCTATGTGGGTGGCACACATTGGTGGGCAGTGGGAGCTAAATGCATGACCCAGCCACCGCCCCCCTCATTCAGGTGGGCAGTGGCTGGGTCATGCATTTCTAGGTGGGTGGCAAACATTGGTGGGCAGTGGGAGCTAAATGCATTACCCAGCCACCGCCTGCCTCATTACGGTGGGCGGTGGGTTGGTCATGCATTTCTAGGTGGGTGGCACACATTGGTGGGCAGTGGGAGCTAAATGCATGACCCAGCCACCACCCGTCTCATTCCGGTGGGCGGTGGCTTGGTCATGCATTTCTAGGTGGGTGGCACACATTGGTGGGCAGTGGGAGCTTAATGCATTACCCAGCCACCGCCTGCCTCATTCCGGTGGGTGGTGGCTGGGTCATGCATTTCTAGGTGGGTGGCACACATTGGTGGGCAGTGGGAGCTTAATGCATGACCCAGCCACTGCCTGCCTCATTCTGATGGGCGGTGGCTGGGTCATGCATTTCTAGGTGGGTGGCACACATTGGTGGGCAGTGGGAGCTAAATGAATGACCATGCCACTGCCCACCTCATTCTGGCAGGCCGTGGCTGGGTCATACATTTCTATTTGGGTGGCACGCATTGGTGGGCAGTGGTGGGCACACATTGGTGGTCAGTGTGGCTGCATTTATACAGTACAAATACTCACCAAACTTCCAAAAAAAACACTTCAGTGTGCATGCTCCCGACTGTGCTTCCTTCTTTTTCATACACGATGCTGCACAAGATGGTGGAGGGGCATGTCCAGGCTCCTGTCAGTCAAATTTTGCGTTGTACAATGAATTGTATGATTCATCGTGAGTAAAAAACACCCTCACGATCGCTACCCATCATGTCCTGGATTGGTAAATCTGGCCTACAGCACGCCAGATCAGAAGATACGAGGTACAATGAGCGGGGATGTGCATCAGCATCGTGATTGTGTGTAAAAATTCACAATTTGGGCTTTTTTTGCACGATTCATCTGCATGATTCTTTTGAAATTGGTCAAATTGGGTGAAAAATCACTATGTGTGTGGGTAGCTTTATTCTCAAGAACCCTTTAAAAAAGAAAATAATTCGGAATTTTGAAGAAACATTTCCCTTCCCCAAATTTCTACAGACCAGGCAGAGACACTCACAGCTCCTATTATACCATCTGAACTTTCTAAAGCTGTTAAATCTCTCTCAGATGGTATGGCTCCAGGGCCAGATGGCCTTAGTGGCAAATTTTATTGTAGTCTGCATTCAAAAACTTGAGGGACCTCTACTCTCTGTCTTTAATTACATTATTTCAAACCATTATCTGCCTAATTTCGAACTCCCAAGCTTTTATAGACCCATTATGCTACTCAACGTAGATTAGAAACTACTGACTAAAATTTTAGCTGAACTTCTCAAAATTATTCTCCCTTATGTTATAGCTGAAGATCAAACTGGATTTATATGGCATCGTCATTCTGTCACAAATATTCAGAAAATTCTATCTATACTTCAAACTCTAAGATCCTTGGATACGCCCAACCTCGCCATCACTTTATCATTAGACACTGAAAAAGTTTTTGACCTTGTTACATGGGATCAACTGTTTGAATCTATGGCAAGATTCATTATATGGGAGCTACAACACAGATAGTAATAGTTATATTTCCTCTGCATTTCCAGTTTATAGAGGCACTAGTCAGGGGGGCCCTCTCTCCCCTCTTTTGTTTGCACTGGCCTTGGAGCCTTTGGCCATAGCTTTATGAAGAGGTAAATTGTGTTCTGGTATTTTGATTGGCACTATTGAAACCAAAATCACACTCTTTGCAGACGATATGAAGTTATTTGTTTTTGAAACAAGATATATCTCTTCCAGTCAACATAGATTATATCACCAAATTTGGCTAATTTGCAGGTTATAAAGTTAATCTTGAAAAATCTAAAGTGATGCTTCTCTCTGGTCATTGTGTTTCCAATATTAATCCCATTGTAACTCAATTTTTTAAAGTTACTTCTCATTCCCTCAAGTATTTAAAGGTTTGCATCCCTTCTAATCTAGGTGACTTTTATCAAATTAAATTCCCCCCCATTAAAATTTCTCAGCTATTGGATATATGGACCCATTTACCACTCTCTTTGCTGGGTAGGGTAGCTTCTTAAAGAGTGTAATATTTCCTAAAATATCATACACAATCCAAATGCTACCTATCACTCTTCCCAATTCCGACTATAAAAATTATGATAAATTGTTTACCAAATTTTTGTGGCGGGGAAAAACCCTAAAATTGCTCTTATAAAGCTTTGCTTGTCTAGGAAACAGGGTGGTTTGGGGATGTCTGACTTGAGGAATGTTTCTAAAGCAGTGTTTTTTTGTTATATACTAGACTGGTTTTGGAACACAGACATATATAAAAATCAATTACTTGAACAAGCCTTGTTCGCCCCATATTCTTGCGGCTTTACTACACCTCCCTTTTTCCGTTATCCCTCCATCCATTCATAATAACATTCTTTTTACAGATACTTAACACTTTTTGATTGAGATAAACAAGGGAATTCATGAAAGCTATCTTACCACTTTATACACCACTTTGTGGGGTAACCCATTATTTTCACCTGGATTGGATAATCACTTATTTATAACATGGAGAAACAAAGGTCTTTCGGCAATACATGTTTTTGATCCAGGGGCATATTGATGTCCTTTTCCTCTTTATCTGAGAAATATGCTCTCCCGTAATCACATTTTTTTATTTACTTGCAAGCTGGACACTTTATCCAATCTATTACTGCCACTGTCTCCTCTTCATTTGGCAAAGATCCTTTAATGACTGTAATTTACTCTTTGGGTACTATTCTCTATAAAACTCGTTACTTAACTGTTGATTTAATGCGAAATACAGCTATTAAGCTTTGTGATAAATTAACCTCCAAATGACAGGGTGAACTGGACCCAGACTTATCCTCTAATCATTTAACTGTACATTTTGATAAACCACAGTATGTCTATATTACATTCAGCTTTACTTCAAGAGGTACAGTATAGAACTTTACATGAGCTTACATATCACAGGTTCAGAGGAGATATATGATAGTGGGCGAATCTGGATCATGTTTGAAATGTAATTACAATGTAGCAAGAATTTTTCATCAATTCTGGGAATGCCAAAAGATAAGGAAATTCTGGGAAAAGGTACCATTGTTTATATCATCCATCATACATGTACATGTTCAATGAGACCCCCTTGCTATGCTTTGCTGTAATTTTAAACACTGGGACTTAGGTTCCTCTCATAAAGATATTATACATTTTGTTACCCTGGTGACCACAGTTGGTAAAAAAGTTATTTCAAATCCTGGATGATTTCTTCTCCTCTATTCTTACGTACACTTACAGCAATGTTCCTTCAAATATTATACTTTGACTGAAGAGCCACATTATCTGACATAGAGAAGGGCATTACTCATTTCTATGGCAAATGGGGACGTTATATTAAAACTTTTGATTCTGGGACCCGAGAACATATTATGAAATTATTTGAAACTCCCTCGTGGTCGTACCAGACAATCTTTATAAGTTGCTTTGAATACTTAATGCCATTTTTAAGTATCTATATGTCTTAACTGGGGGGAAGAAGCCAGGGACCTAAATACAAAAGCTACTTAGATAAATGAGAATTTGGGAGGGCAATTCACCAAATTTATCTACAGCAATTAATTTAGTCACTGTTTGTTTGGGACATTGAATTTTTGGGCCAATGTTTTTTAATACATTTTGTTAAGATCATAATTAATTTCTATTTTATTTAAAAATATATATATTATTTTGTATTTCTTTTTTCTTATTTTTTTCTTTCTTTTCTCCCCACTATGCTTGTAGTAACAAATTTGCCATAATTTATGCAACCTAGGTCAGAACATTATTGGAGGTGACTACACTATTGATGGTTTTTAACCCAACCATCTAGGCCTTCTATGCTGCAATATTATTTTTTGTTTGTATATCTTTATACCTATGTGGGTTATTGATATTGTATCTTTTTTGTCTGTTCTATCCTTTTTTTCATATTAATAAAAGCAAAATTGTTAAAAAAAAGTACCAACCAATTGGATCCTGTAATTTTTTTAAAAAAACAGGCTGCTACTATCCAAGCCCTTTATAAACTGACTAGGATGGCTGACGAACCTGCCGCTATATCCTGCAGTCCCGCTGCCTCAGACACCAGCAGCAAGCAGCCTTCTGGCATCAAGGAATTCACTGGCGTTGGTGCACCTTACCCGCTCTACACCTAAGTTTGTGCCGACGGTGGGTGTCTATGAATGAGCTGGACCAGCGACTCTGATAGGCCTTTACACTGCATGTGCCTGGGGAGATCTGCTAATTCTACTAAGTGCAGTGTTTCTGGATTTACCGAGATATACACACTAAGGGGTAAATTTACTAAAGTGAGAGTTTTTAGAAGTGAGTTTTAGAAGATATGTTGCCCATAGCAACCAATCAGATTCTACTTAACATTTAACTAGCACCTTCTAGAAGATAATAGCTAGAATCTGATTGGTTGGCTATGGGCAAGATCTCTTCTAAAACTCACTTCTAAAAACTCTCACTTTAGTAAATTTACACCTAAGACTGGTGAGTGATCTGTTCGGTGGTGTGCAGATGGAGAATAAGACCCTGGGGGTTTACTGATTTCAGATAATTCATCAAACCCATATAAAATAAGCTGACATTAAAGGAAATAACAATATGGTCTGCTGATTGGACAGTCCTTGAATCCAGGCACATGGTATTCTTGGAACGCTTTCAATTAATTAATTAATTTATTATTTATCATGAAATAGACCTGACACTTGTCATTGAACATTTATTTAATTTTTTTCTCTCAAGTCTTTAACTGCTGGATTCAGAAGAATACAATTTTTTGGGATACAGTTATTATGCCGGTGTACGGGTTGTTGGCAGTCAAAATACCGATGCTGCAAACCCGGCATGCAGGCATAATGCAAATGCCGATTTCCTGATGGACATCAGGATACCCCCGTCAGCATCCCAACCGCCGGAATCCAGACGGCAGGAGAGTATGAAGGTAAGCCGGGGATGGGGGTGATTAGGATTAGGCACCCTTGGGGGGGATTTATGGTTGGGCACCACTCGGGAGTGTTAGTGATAGCATGCGGGGAGGGGGGTTAGGGTTAGGCAGCTCCCGGGGGATGCTAGGGTTAGGCACCCGCCCGAGAGACTTAGGTTTAGAGTGTCGGAAGGGTGGGTTAGGCTTAGGCACCACTGGGGGGATTTAGGGTTAGGCAACCCCCGGGAAGGTTAAGTTTAGGCACCACTAAGGGTGGGTTAGGGGGTGGGGCAGGGTAGGGTTAGATTACTTACAAAGTCGTGACAGGATCTCCTGCTGTCAGGCTTCCGGAGGTGGTATTTGAACAAGATGCTAAAGAGCCGTCTGTGTTTTAATACCATTCCCAATTTTTTACCTTGTTTCATTCATTGCAAACATATGGATACAATCTTGATACTCTGTTATAGGAGCACTCTGCAGAGTTAACTAGTATTTATCTAGAAATTCCTAGATGATAAATATATACTTGAGAGATTGAAGTTATGTTATTAATTTATTGTATTATGTTTAAAGTGGATTAGTTTGTTTTAGGTTTATTGTTTATAATAAATTTAATTTTTTAACCTTATACTCTTGGCTCAGCTTCCTTTTGAATATAAGACAGGACAGCACAACCAGAATGTTCTTTTAGCTTTGGATATTTTTTAGGGCATAACAGTAGCCCTTAGGAGTGATGCTACCTTGTCTTATTGCAATTCTTGGTTTAATACTGACTCATGGATGATCATTGGCGCTAATTAAGACCTTAATAGTTTTGGCTTCAAACACAGACTGCACAATTGTATCACTCTCCAAGCTTTTATGAATGCCCTCAATGTCTTCCCAAAGGTGGTATATGCATAAAGTATAAAAACACTGTGGAAGCTTCATGACTTACAAATGATCCTCCTTGAATTCACTCCAACTGGAACCATTGCCCCACATAGCCACTGACCAGATTACATCCAGCACACAAACCTGTTCTGTTTTACAACTGCAACTTTTTAAAACCCCATTGTCTTGAGTGACATGTTTCACCTGGACAGTACCTGAGACCTCTCCCAGCCCTTACCTTGTCGGAGTCCTCACATATGACTTGGCTCCAGCCTGTCTGTCAAACTCCAATAGCACATGAATAGATGCATCTCGTACAGATAAAGTAACATTGCAATAGCAGTGTAGGTGTTAAAAATACATGGAATATATTACACATAAATACATGAACTTTGGAAATATAATGTATTATTTAATTGCATCACAATGTTTCCATAGTGCCAAGTGTCAGGTATATTTCTGTGCATTTGTATTGGCATTAGATGTTGCCTCCATACTGGGTACTGGGTACATGAAATGGCTTTGCATAATAGTCTGGATATAAGTCCCTACATATACTATTTGTCTTCACATCAAATCAAACATTTTAAAATAAATTACTATCGATTCCTACCTGTCTATACCTTCTAACAATCGATTCCTACCTATACCTTCTAAACAATATTCTTTTCTCTACCTTATAAACAATATTCCTTTCTATACCTTCTAAAATTGTCACTATTCAGCGTTATGAGTCACACAAGAAATAAATGCTTTCAGACTTTGAGTGTGGTTCCAAAGCACAAAAAGATATTATTCAATATAAAAACAGATGGTTACACGCTGTGATCTAAATACAATTAGTGCAAGTAAATCATACAGACCCAAGGTACAGTTGTTACATACGCACGCGCTCTGGACCCAGATACCGGCATCAGCCATAGAAACCTCCGTCAACAGCACAGCAAGAAGACTCCAGACTGGGATCAGAGAGCGCACATATATACACTTCCAGGGATAGGCAATACAATAGAACAGATTGACATGATTCCATTGGTTCTCCTTCATGGTGCTTCTGTTATAGGATAGTTAATAGGTCAATTCAAATGGACACAAGTCAGCCTCCAACAGCCCTTTGTGTCCTTTTTCCCACTGCATTCTAAGCTAAGCTGATAACATTACAGAGTACATTTTAATGCTCTAACTCTCTATAGTCCATAATTTGCAGACGCATGTTGCAATCTTCTCACCGATGATAGCGGAAATCTGTTGAGACACAGTGGATCAGTACAACATCAAACATGGTCTGCTTATCATGTCCTAAACCTTAGATATCAAATAACCTTTATTTCACAACATTAATCATTACTGAATAAATCTTGAATATTACACTTTGATGTTAAGGAATCTTTTGTGTGTCTAGTGTGTAAGTATTGGGGAATTGGTAAAAGACGCTACTTAGCGCTGTGCATATGCCAATTACTATGATGACAACCAGTATGAGGATCAGAAGTTTACCTACACTTGCAATCATTTCCTGGACCCATTCTCCTAGATCTGAGAACCATTTCACTGGGTTCAACCATAAAACCCATTCCTCTACTTCTCTTCTACTTCAGCCACTGAAGCATTATGGTTCTTCCAAAATTCCTATTTTAACTGCAGAATTTCATCCTTCTTCCTGTCTATTACCTCCTTGGGATCGCTTGTATCATTTGTAATGTAAGTGCAACATTTTACTCCAAATTGGGTGGCCAAAGTTACACAATACCTTCCAGTGACAACTGTTAAATAATTTAAGACTAATCTGTGTTGCACCAATTCTTTCTTGTACGCTTGCAATTCCCTACCTGTATACCTGAATGTGTCATCATACATCTTGGTGATATTATCTATTAATTTAGCAAGATCTTGGATATATCTAAAATTTAGTGTACCCCGAGCGATCCTGGTGGGATCCAATGCTACCAAAACTTGAAAGCCAGTTGACTCACTAATTACCTGAGTGGCTTTATGTACATCACCAGGTATCATATTTCTTTTGTCTCTGTGTTCATACTGTGTGTGAAGATATGGTGATGGTGTATCTTTATGAATACCAAGCATTTCACAATTTGTAAGGGTCATAACTTCTGGCACTACTCTTCCCAAATAACACAAACCCTCGGAACTTGGAGAGAGCCACTTATATGCTTTCCTTCCACATATAAGATATACATCATCGGGGAGAATATAAGGAATAGTAAACATCATTATCATCATACACATTTCCCTGGCAAGTGATCCTACTTCAGGTTCTCCCATTTGACTCATACAAGTTTCTCGTTGTAATATCTTGGCATAATACCCTTCTGGTACCCTACCAATAATTTCTTTGGTGGAACTCAGTGTATATTTATATCGGAAGTGTCTTCCACTCGACCTAATTGTGCGTAACAGTTCATAATTCATAGGCTCACGATCAGCTCTTAGTGAGAAGGTCTTCGTCTGATTATTCCCAGTCACCTCCCAACTTCATGGTTCATTGGAGTTGGTGATCTTTAAACATAAAAGTGATTTATCTACTTGGTACCGGTGGAGTTTAAAATGGGGTGGTTTGGTATTAAGAAATTTTCCATCTAGTGCATGCCCTCTCTGTGATTCTAAAATTTCAGAGACATTTAATGGGAATGGCACTATTCCTACATTATTCTGTCCTTGGGGTACATGAGAGCACACCCAACAATCAGTTTGTTAAAAATTTTGTCCACCATGGTGTGAAATTCCTCTAAAGGATACCCACCCCAATACTGATTATACTTAGGTTGACACCGTTGGATGCAATTCTCATCAATTACGGACCCACAGAACTCACACATACAATAATCCTCAGATGATAGACCTTCACACTGCCTCCGAGTTTCCAGAATAACAGATCTCTTAACAATTACTGTACTAAGATTGGTCAGACACTCCCCTGATTGGCATAGCACTCCTCCTCTCGACTCCACTCCATCAATACTGCCATTAGCTCCCATCTCCTCTATCGGTCCCCCGTCACAGAAACCAGAAATCCCCGAACAAACCAGGTTGATGGAAACTCTGGAAGAGAATACAAAAATGAACACAGCAGACCAGTCCATTGCCATAACAAGGACCTACAAATTTCTTTAGTTCAGATATCTCACTGCAACCTTTTAACTCTCCCGGAACAAGGTCGCGATCGACAGGTACACGTTATCTGCCTCATCTCCACCTTGTATCTTCTCTGGTTGGTTGACCTTCTTACAGTGAGTGGAATGGACCAGGTATCTCTCTCAGCCACCTTCAAAGATGTCGTACTCATCAACAACACCTGATATGGACCTTCCCAATGATCAGTCAAACAACCTTACAGTTACCTCATTGTTACGTTTCAAATCTCCTTGCGGACTTATAATCAAATGAGGTTGTCTATCAAACAGTATTTCAAAGGGAGACAGATTAAGAGGGGGTTTTAGAGTTGTCCTGATACTATGAAGGACAAGTGGTAGTGCTTCTGGCCAACCTAGTCCAGTTTCCGACATGATTTTACTCAATTTGTTTTTAACAGTACTGTTCATCCTCTCCAACTTGGCACTGTCGGTAGGGGGTCTGAAGTCTAGCATTAATACCCATCAACTTACACATGTTTTGGAAGACATCACAAACTCCTGAACAAATTTCTTGGCAGTAAACACAGCAGTATTAGTGGCAGCTGGGTATGCCTCAACCTAATTAGAAAACACATCTGTGCACACTAATACATACTTGAGATTCCTGCAGGGTGGTAATTGGATGAAATCAATTTGTATTACCTGAAAAGGTCCGTCGGTCAAAGGAACGTGGGATGGCTCGGTAGGGATTGTTTTCCCTATGCTTTCTTCCTCAAGCAGGTCAAATAGGACATTGCACTCTTTTCCGCTTGGGAAGAAAAACCTGGTGCACACCAGTATGCTCTCATCAACTTGCACATACCTTGCTTTCCCAAGTGAGTCAGACCGTGCGCTGCCTCAGCCAGGCTGGGGTAGTATGCCTTGGGAGCCACTGGCTTACCTTGTCCATCTCTCCAGAGTCCAGAGGACTCTTGCCCACACCCCTTGAACCTCCAGACTGCCTTTTCCTGAATGGAACACAAATTTTGCATCTCAATTAATTTCTGCATATCAATCATTTGAAACATCATTTGGTTAATTGGCATGTTCATTTTTAACCTTGCTGCCCATTTGGAAGCTTCATCTGCCCTGTTGTTGCCCAGTGACACCGGATCGTCCTCACATGTATGGGCTTTACACTTAATTACGACCACTGCCTTAGGCAATAGGATCACTGTCAGTAGTCCTTTTATGTGTTTTAAATGTGTGACAGGTGTGCCTGCTGCTGTCATAAAATTTCTCAGACGCCATAGAGCACCAAAATCATGTACTACCCCGAAGGTGTACCTAGAGTCAGTGTAGATATTAGCAGATTTGCCTTCTGCTAATTCACACGCTCTTCTTAGTGCCACCAGCTCCGCCACTTGGGCTGAGTGAGGTGGACCAAGAGGTTCAGCTTCTATGATGTCTTCATCATTTACCACAGCATAACCTGTACATAACTCTCCATTGTCAGTCTGTCTATGACAACTCCCATCCGTGTAAAATGCCACATCTACATTTTCTAAAGGTGTATCTCGTATTTCAGGTCTTGCAGTAAAGGTTTGATTCAGATATTCCATACAATCATCCATCACCTTCCACCAGTGACTCACCTCTCTCCACCCTTTGTGCATCCTGTGGCACATATGGTAAATACATTGCTGGGTTTAACGTACTGCACCGCTTAATGGTGATGTTTGCAGGTGCTATTAGGGCTACTTCCCATTTTGTGAACCTAGTTGAGGAGACATGTCTGGTTTGGGCAGAATTTAGCAAAGCAGATACAGCATGGGGAGTATAGACAATCATATCATGGCCTAATACTACATCCTCACTCTTACTGACCAATAGAGCAGTTGCTGCTACACTTCTTAAACATGTTGGGAGTGATCTTGCCACAGTGTCGAGTAGTGCACTGTAGTATGCTACGGGCCTACTGGCATCACCATGTTTTTGTGTGAGGACACCTGCTGCACAACCGTTCAGTACAAATCAAAAGGTTTTTCATAATCAGGTATTCCCAATGCAGGTGCTCTTGTCAAACTATCCTTAAGGTTAAGTAAAGCCTGCTCTGTTTTCTCTGTGTGTAGGACACGATCGGGCTTTGAGGAAGAGACTAAGGACCTCATTCAGAGTCGGTCGTTGCGGCCGCTCGGTCGTAAGGGAAAAGGGGCCGGATATGCAAATGAAGCGCTCACAAGTTGCGTCGTTAAGATGGGATCATTAGCTGGACGAGCAAGGGGAGGATGCGTCCGTAAGACTAAAAACACTCCCCCTTCTCGTTCGCAATACACGTCATTTCTGGGCTTATGAGGATTAATCGAGACCATCGGGAAGCATTGGAGCTGGTCGTAGAGCTTAAGGTTGACCATACCCTCTCTTAAGCACTACAATCAAGTCAGTGTAAAAACCTCCCATGTCACATGTGCCATGACACTACTTAGTTAATTATGCACTCCCATAAAACGTTGTTTGCATAGTCAGGCACGCCTGCATTCGGATCTCCACTCCCCCGTTCACAAGCACCTTCCCCTGTTACCACCCACAAATGGCTCAATCTGTCACTCAAACTAATGACCTGGCTGTGTTCAAGGAGAGAGCAATTTCTGATCATAACAGCTAGTTTGCGCACACGCATTGCAAATTGTATGCATGCGTAGTTTAGCGAACATCGGTTGCGTACGACCGAGCGGCCGCAATGACCGACTCTGAATGAGGTCCTAAGTCCTGTAGTAGCAAGGCCAAAATAGAAAAACTTGGGATCCACATACTGCATTATCCACACATTCCCAAGAAAGTACTGATTTGCTGTTGGTTCTGCAGCAGTGTCATGGTCTGTATGGTTTGGATTCTGTCAGTTGTCAGATGTTGTAACCCCTGGGTTAGGCAATGACCCAAATATTTAACCCTGGACTGGCATGGCTGTAGTTTGTCCTTAGCAACCTTGTGTTCTGTTTGCGAGAGATGAAGCAATAAAAGTTTAGTATCATTTAAACATGACATTAATGAATCAGAACACAACAATAAATTGTCCACATATTGTATTAGAACAGATCCATTGGCAGGTTGAAAAGATTGTAAACAGTTGTGTAAGGCCTGGGAGAAGATACTGGAGCTATCTATGAAGCCCTGGGGCAATCATGTCCATGTGTATTGTACCCCCTGTATGTAAAGGTGAATAGGTACTGATAGTCAGGATGGAGAGGGACAGAGAAAAAAGCAGAACAGAGGTTAATGACAGTAAAATGGGTTGCATTTGGTGGGATCTGCCTGAGAATGACAGCTGGATTCGGCACTACGGGAAATTGGCTCCCTACTACCTTATTAACCCCTCTAAGGTCTTGTACCAGCTTATAACCCCACTCTTTTTCACAGGAAAGATTGGACTGTTGGCTACACTCGCTGTATGGACTAAAATTCCCTGTTGTAATAAAAGCTCAATTATGGGATAAACCCCTATCTCTACCTCCTGTTTTAATGGGTACTAGGAAATTTTTGGAGCTTACCTACCGCTTTTTAGATTTACCATTATGGGAGCTACATTTGCCATCAATCCAGTGTCCTGTCCATCTTTGGTCCAGAGGGACCCTGGTATCTGGGATAACATTTGTTCTACTTGAGATGGATTTTTTTCTGAAATATTAGAGTGAAACATTAACCTTTGGGGAGTGTCCAGCATATCCCTCACCTTGTGCGCAACTCTCTCTGGGATATCTAGAAGTATACCATCAGTGGTGCAATAAATGACACATCCCATTTTACATAACAAATCCCTTCCCAGTAGGTTAGTAGGGGCCACTGCTGCCAGGAGAAAGGCGTGCCTTGTTTGCAATGGACCAATAGTAACCTCTGCAGATTTGGTTAACGGATAATGTTGCACTTTACCCATTACACCCATTGCTGGTACTGTTTCTCTGGTCACCTGCAAATTATCTGGAGAGTTTATCACTGATCTGGTCGCCCCTGTGTCTTCAAGAAAATAATGTTTAGTACCAGCTACATCAATTAACATTACAGGTTCTTCTCTAACATCCCCAGTTAACCTGACTGACTTTAGACTACAGGTGTGACCTGACACCTAGAGCTGACTATCTTCTTCCAGCAAAGCATTCACTGCTGTGACATGAGCAGGTGATGGCTGGAATTGTCCTGACTGCTGTGGGTGCCCCTTATGTGGGTATGTTGGTGTCCCCTGGTTTGGTGTTTCCCCTTTCTTAGCCTTACAGAACTTACTTATATGGCCCTCCTGGTTACACCTATAACACCTTCGTGGTTGATGTATTGCGAAGGGCTGTTGTTGTGTGGGTTGTGTATAGGAATAAGGGTTTGGAGGTTGTATGGGAAGAGTGTATTGTGGTTGAGTGTGGTAAGAATGCTGCGGTGGTATTTGCATTACTTCCAGAGCTTGAATACTAACAGCCATTAGTTTCTTGCTCTGCATTTCTCTCTTCCTAAAGATGTTTTTAACATGTTCAATTGCAGATTCCCTGAGTGTGTCCACTGTAACTCCCCTCCCCCCAGGAAGTGAGGTCTGAACCCTGGCCTTTAGAGGGTCTTTAAAAGCATCCATAAGCACTGTGATTGTCATTTCCCTGTGATGGGTGTTGTCTTTTATGTCCTCTATACCTGTGTATTGGGTAATAGTCTGCAGCACTCTGGTAAAATAATCTGCTGCAGACTCACTCTCTTTCTGCTTAATCGTGAAGATTTTATTCCAATTAACAATTAAAGGGAAAAATACAGCCAATTGGTTAACAATGTGGGTTATATTGTTCTGATTACCTTCATCAGTTATGGCACTATCTCCGTCCAATACACAGGCCGTGATAAACTTTTTCACGTCGGTATTGTGTGGAAGACATGCCCGTAATACCACTCACTAATCTTTATTGGTTGGCACATGAGCATTACCTAAATCCTTTATAAATCTCTGACACTTTGCTAGTTCTTTCCTAGGGTCAGGGAAATCTGTCAATATGGAACGTAGTTCTGCTCTTGTCCATGGACAATGCATCGCTACATCCCTTGTGGCCACCACACCATGTGCATCCGGATTCCCATTGGGAACAGTTACTGTCCAGATGGGATGGATGCTTGCCATAATGCTACCTTTGGTCTGATTACCTAGTTGAGGGTTCAGTCTACTGCTACTACATATGGTATTAGTAATCTCCACTACTGTTAAAGCGGGGGTTAATACTTCTTGTATGGGTGGGGCTACCTCCATTTCTGGTACTAGTGGGTACCTGTACTTGCTGTGTTGGTACATTTAACATTTGTGCAACATGGAAAGTGTTACACGCTGCTCTGGAGACCCCAGAACCAGACCCCGCCACTTACCTTTGCGGGCGCTGACCCGTGCTGTCTTCCAGCTCCTGCACCATACTCCTCTCTCAGGGCGGTCTCCTCTGTTCTCCTCTGGAAGGTCCTGCTGCTGTGCTGCTTCCACGCTGGCTCCTGCTGATTGCTGGTCCCCGCTGGTTACTTCCAAGAATCGCTGTCCTCCGGTCCATGGGCGCGGCCATCTTGGATTGCCCATGTGACTCCACTACCACCAATGAGGAATCTTCTCCTTCTCTCTCAGCCTGTCAGCTTTCAGCGTCTACTATACAAGGATCCCCAATGCTGACACAAGTTGCCAGTGAAACTAGTTTCTTAGTTTTGCTAAGTGAGCCTTTCCACTGTGCTCCAAAGGTGCTTCCTGCTATCCAGATTAGTATTCACCTTACAGCTATCCAGCCACTCCATGTAGCATCCCAGCTACCAACGTCTCCACACGGCTACCCAGCCGCTCCACATAGCATCCCAGCTACCAATGTCTCCACACGGCTACCCAGCCAATCCACATAGCGTCCCAGCTACCAATGTCTCCACATGGCTACCCAGCTGCTCCACGTAGTGTCCCAGCTACCAACGTCTCCACATGGCTACCCAGCTGCTCCACGTAGCGTTCCAGCTACCAACGTCTCCACATGGCTACCCAGCCGCTCCACGTAGCGTCCCAGCTACCAACATCTCCACACGGCTACCCAGCCACTCCACGTAGCGTCTCAGCTACCAACGTCTCCACATGGCTACCCAGCCACTCCACGTAGCATCCCAGCTACCAACATCTCCACACGGCTACCCAGCCACTCCATGTAGCCACCCAACTACCAATATCTACCCATGGCTATCCAGCCACTCCGCATAGCCACTCAGCTACCAACGTTTACCCATGGCTATCCAGCCGCTCCGCATAGCCACTCAGCTACCAACATCTACCCACGGCTATCCAGCCGCTCCACGTAGCCACCCAGCTACCAACGTCTACCCACAGCTATCCAGCCACTCCACATAGCCACTCAGCTACCAACATCTACCCACGACTATCCAGCTGCTCCACATAGCCACTCAGCTACCAACGTCTACCCACGGCTATCTAGCCATTCCACATAGTCACCCAGCTACCAACGTCTACCCACAGCTATCCATCCACTCCACGTAGCCACCCAGCTAGCAACGTCTACCCACAGCTATCCAGCCACTCCACGTAGCTTCCCAGCTCCTAACGTCCACTCTAGGCTATCCAGTGTTTCCAAGTGGCTTCCAAGCTACCACGCTACTTCTACATTACTCAAACTCCCCATCAGTTCACTGCTCCCTCTCATGTGGAGGAACTTTATTAAGCCAAGTCTCCTCCAGCGAGCATCTGCGCCAAGTAGTACAGGTCCAGGGCCCAGTCCGGGAACACAGCCTCTTGTGACAGAAAGAGCAGACATCACAACAGGTTCGTCATCTACATCATCAATATGTTCCTTATAGTAACTTAGAAGAGGGTACACATTACTTGTTAAATTTTTATGAGTTTTTACATCAACTGTACCTTCACCCCCATCTGCATAGGGCGGTGGTGGTGCGCGTGAACTACTGACAATACCTTCCGCAACGCTACCTTGCTGTGCATGTGTGCTACTTTGAGGTGCACACGCAATGCTATTTGCGTATGCGCTCCCTTGCATCGTGCACGAGATGCTAGTTTGCATCATGTGCACACCGCTAAGCCACATATCTTCCTCGTGCTGCCACAACTTCAAGCAATCATTAAACTTTACTCTTTTCTTCAGAGTCTTCACTAAACATATACTGTCTCTGAGATTGTTCAGAACCTCCGAATCAAAGCTACCACTCTTAGGAAAAGGTGTTCTACATTTCGTGGTCATTTTGACCCATATGTCGCAATACACTGTAGCGTATGCACCATACTTTTTAAACATAACATACCTGGCCGACCTTAACGGCCCTTCCATCTGCAGCACATCATCGACCATTACTAGAGATTGTTTCACACCCATCTGTGAAAACAATTAACAATCTCTAGAGAATTTAGATTGGTGAACGATTATTTTTTTCTAGAGTTAACGTTCACACACTCTTTCCCTTTTAGCACCAATTTCCCGCCCTTAGGGACCGTGTGCTTCAAGAGGAGTAAAATAACTGCTTAGCGAATTTCTTTACCCATAGTAAATAGACTCAAGCTTTACCACAGGCTTCCTACTTCGAGTTTACTCCCACTGGTAGCAGTGCCAGATTAAGGCCCTCTTGGGCCTGGAGCTGAAATTTCTGAAGGGCCTATTGTGTGCTGCTGCAGGGGGTGTGATTACTGATATGGGGGTGTGACCAGTGATGTGGGGGTGTGGTCTGTGCCATGGGGTGTGGCTAGCACCATGAAGCATAGCTACCCGCCTACATTCAACCATCTCAATCTCCCTCCCCTCTTTGATTATATGAAGCATACACCACCTGTTCTTAAAAAAAAAAATACAAACTTCGGTTTATTAATAAAATGCAACAAATATTATTAATAACGTGCTTTAACAGAAACATACCTGAAAATTGCTAGTTTTTCAATATTTACAGTTGAACAAAGTAAAAGATGCAGAACATGAAAACATAAATAAACTAAATAAATATTAAATAAAGCTAAAATATATGATCTGAATATTAATAAATATTAAATGAAATATGTTAACTGTGACTGCAAAAAATTGCTCCATAAGTCAGGGGCCAAATTGTAAAAAGGTACGCTCTTTGGAATTTGCTACATAGGGGTCAGAGATAGATAGATACAGTTGCAAGATCCACATTTTCAGCAGGATGCATACAGACATAATACTTAATACCCACATCGGACCTACCATGGTGCTACTTCATCGCGCATTGATGGCGTCAAAGGTTTCACGAGATTCAGGCGACACAGAGCATCCACACTGCAAATGAGCTGTAAACAAAGAGTGTGATTGGGATCCTGCCTCACAATTGTTGGCCCCGTGTCAGTGTTTCAACTGCCAAACCAGGGGCGTTTCTATAGAGGAGGGGGCCCGTGAGCAGTCTCCGACGCGGTGGCCGGCAGCCACTGAGCTGTGTGCGGCCAGCGCTGGAGTTATAGACTCTGGGTACTAGACGGTGCCCAGAGTCTATAGTGTATGCACAGATCACCAGGAAAATGGCCGCGGCGGCTATTTTCCCTGTACTGCGCATGCGCAAACGACGGCTGCCACAGCCATTTTCCAGTCATTTTACAGCACAGTACCCCCATGCTGACGTGGGACTTCGGAGAGGTAAGTAATATTATGGGTGCAGTGTGTTCCCCGTACACCCTGCACCCATTAGAGATACGCCTATGAGCCAAACCACTGCGATCACAGGGCCTGATTCAGAGCCGGACGCTCTGACAGAGCGCTCACTCTGAATCAGGGCCGGCCCTCTGGTTTTTTTGAGCGGCCTCCTGGCCACTCGCATAGACCATCGCGACCATCGGGCTTGCGACGAGACCCTTGTGGTAGGGTCTCGTTGCCGCAAGCCCAAGAGTGCTTTCAGCTCTAACAGAGCTGAAAGCACTCCCACTGACATCACTTGGGATGTCAGTGGGGCTGGCCCCAGATGGTAGGCGTTCCCATGGGAACGCCTCCATCTGGGCTGCCACGCCCCTGGCCCGCCCACCAAAGGGGGTGAGCTGTCACTCAACATCGACAGCACGCCCCCTTTTGTACGAGACCCGGAGACCTGAATCAGGCCCACAATGCAAACTCAGCACTACATAAGGACGCCCACTTTACCATACGCACATCTGTAATACATAGCAGAATAGCGAAACCAATCGGTACAACTGAGTACCATCACAGCCTCACACAGATGCACAAGCCCTGACCTTACTCAGAAATTGCTAACAGCCATGCACGCTATGAGACTTCACACTGTGGCGTGTGAACGCGTCGGCACGCCTGCGTTTCCCCAACCATCCCCCCCGCGCCACCACCCACAAATGGCACTTCCTGTCAATCACTCTGCGATGGATCTGCAAAGTCTCTGAGATCGCAGTCCCGATCGCAGTGGCCTCTTTCCGCACTGTGATGCATACACATGTGCAGAACACAACAATTGCCCTATTGCATAGTTGTGATCGATAATGAATCAGGCCCTGTTTGTATGCAACCTGACAAAATGTTAATCTTGCACCTACCCCTTCCTATCTCATTCAAATATTGCACTTTTATTTTCCATTGTTTCACACATGCAAAAATCAAACATGCTCTCTCTATATATATATTTATAATATATACACATATATATTATATATATTTATAAATACATAACACATTTTTATTATCTATATACATAAAAAATATGAGATATGGTAAGAACTTACCCTTGTTATCTCTATTTCTACGAAGTCCATAGGGTTCCACAGGATACCTTGGGGTATAGGTGTGATGTCAGTCGCAGGGCACCAAAGAGTTAAGCTTTCAGCCTCCCAGGATGCACTAGGTCCCCCTCCTATACCCCGCCCCCGGGCCAAGGCACCTCAGTTAGTTACCCAGCCATAGGCCGGAGGAGGAGAAGGAAGAGAGAGAACAAAGATCTGGACACATACAAGAATCACATTCTCACCAGAGGGAGACGGAAAACCGGTGACCAGAGCAAAGCCCATCTGCAGCACAGGTGCGACAGGGCGGGAGTCCTGTGGAACCCTATGGACTTCGTAGAAATAGAGATAACAAGGGTAAGTTCTTACCATATCTCATATTTTCTACTTCAGGGTCCATAGGGTATCCACAGGATACCTTGGGGATGTCCCAAAGCAGTATCCTTTAAGGGTGGAGACGCTCCTGTGCAGAAAGGAGAATCCGCCGCCCGAAGGAAGCATCCTGAGAGGCGAAGGTGTCAAACCTGTAATACCTCACGAAGGTATGGACAGAAGACCACGTAGCAGCCTTGCAGATCTGAACTGCCGAGGCACCACATCGAGCTGCCCACGAAGGACCCACAGACCTAGTGGAATGAGCCTTCAGAGAAGGAGGGACCGGTAAGCCTACATGAAGATAAGCTTCAGAAATAGCCATACGGATCCAGGCTGCCAAAGTTTGCTTTGAAGCAGGCCAACCCTTTTTACGGAAGCCATAGAGGACAAACAAAGCGTCCGACTTCCTAAACGAAGAAGTGCGGTCAACATAAGTCCTTAAGGCCCGCACAACATCCAAAGAGGCCTCACCCACGGAAAGACCCGGTGAGTTAAAGGCCGGAACAACTATTTCCTCGTTAACATGAAACTGGGAAACAACTTTGGGAAGAAACTCGGGCCGAGTGCGGAGCACTGCCCTGTTCCCATGAAAAACCAAGAAAGGGGGTCTACAAGAAAGAGCCCCTAACTCAGAAACACATCTGGCCGAAGCAATGGCCAGAAGGAAAACAGTCTTAGCTGTTAGCCATTTAATATCCACTGAGCCCAGTGGTTCAAACGGCGGTCCTTGGAGAGCCCTCAGGACCACAGCCAAATCCCAAGGCGCCACAGGTGGAACAAAGGGCGGCTGAATACGGAGAACACCTTGCATAAAGGTGCGCACATCCGGGATTGTAGCAATCCTACGGTGAAACCAGACAGATAGGGCCGAAACCTGTACCTTCAAAGAAGCAAGGCGAAGCCCATGATCTAGTCCCGCTTGCAGGAAGGCGAGAATCCGAGACAGACGAAACTCCCGCGGTGCATAACCTCTCGGTCGACACCACTGGAAGAACGTATGCCATACGCGATGGTATATCCTCGCGGAAGACGGTTTCCGAGCTCGTAACATGGTACGCACCACAGAGCTGGAAAACCCCCGGGACCTCAGCATGGCCGTCTCAACAGCCACGCCGTCAAAGACAGCCGAGTCAGGTCCGGGTGAAGGCAAGGACCCTGAGACAGAAGGTCCGGTTGTAGCGGCAACCGCAGAGGACTGTCCATGGACAGACCCTGAAGGTCTGAGAACCAGTGCCGTCTGGGCCACGCGGGAGCTATCAACAGGAGCGTCCCTCCTTCCTGTTTGAATTTCCGGATTACCCGTGGAAGAAGGGAGACCGGAGGGAACAGGTATGCGAACCGGAACGTCCACCGGACGGACAGAGCATCCACCAGAGATGCCCCTTCATCTCTTGTGCGAGACCCGTACACCAGCAACTTGTTGTTGTGCCGGGACGCCATGAGGTCGATTTCTGGAAGACCCCACCTGTCCACCAGTAGTTGAAAAACGTCCGGCTGCAGGGACCATTCCCCTGGATAAACGTCCTGGCGACTTAGAAATTCCTCCTCCCAATTTAGCACTCCCGGGATGAAGACCGCTGATATGGCCGGAAGATTGTGCTCTGCCCAAACCAGGATCCGAGAGACCTCTACGAGAGCCGCCCGACTGCGAGTTCCTCCTTGCCTGTTTATGTAGGCCACGGTGGTAGCGTTGTCCGACTGGACCTGCACCGGGTGACCCTGGAGAAACCGCTGTGCCTGCAGGAGAGCATTGAAGACCGCACGGAGTTCCAAGATATTTATTGGAAGCTCCGCTTCTGTCGGCGTCCACCTGCCCTGGAACAAGTGTGGACCCAAAACTGCTCCCCAGCCCCGAAGACTGGCGTCCGTTGTCAACAGGACCCAATTTGGAACCCAGAATGGACGTCCCTTGTTGAGGTGGGTCGTCTTTAACTACCACGCAAGGGACAGGCGAACCTCCGGGGTGAGCACAATCGTCTGGAACTTCAGAGACTGAGGCAGCCCGTTCCACTTGGACAGGACCAGGTGCTGCAGAGGTCTGGAGTGAAACTGGGCGTATTCCACCATGTCGAACACCGACACCATGGAGCCCAGTAACCTCATCGCCGAGTGTAAGGACACCCGGCGGCTGTGCAGACAACTGCGCACCCTTGACTGTAAAGCAGAGATCTTGTCCTCCGTCACGAAGATCCTTTGCTGTCCCGAGTCCAATAAGGCTCCAAGATGCAGAATCCTCCGAGACGGGATTAGAGTGGACTTCTGCCAGTTGATTAGCCAGCCGTGCCGTTGCAGCAGTGCAATGGTCAGGTCCAAGTGGTGTAACAGGAGCTCTGGAGATCCTGCCACCAATAACAGGTCGTCCAAGTACGGCAACATGCGGACTCCTTGCAGCCGCAGAGAAGCCGCCATGACCGCCATCACCTTGGTGAAAACACGTGGTGCTGTCGCCAGGCCAAAAGGTAATGCCCGAAACTGGAAGTGGTCGCTGCGGATTGCAAACCGAAGGAACTCTTGATGGCGCAAAAGAATAGGGACATGCAGGTAAGCGTCCTGTATGTCCAATGACACCATGTAGTCCCCAGGTTCCAGCGCCAGAATGATGGACCGTAGGGTCTCCATCCGAAACTTCGGGACCCGCAAAGACTTGTTGAGTGCTCTGAGGTTGAGAATCGGACGATATGACCCATTGGGTTTCTGTACCAAAAATAGATTTGAATAGAAACCCTGGCCCCTCTGGGAGAATGGAACAGGCACTATAACTCCAGCCTGGAGCATAGTGTGCAATACCTTCAGCAGCTCCGTAGCCTTGTTCCGGTCTGATGGTAGACCCGTGGTGAAGAATCGAGCCGGGGGTCTGTGCCGGAAGGAGAGGGCGTACCCGTGGGAGACCACCTCCAGAACCCAAGTGTCTGTCGTAGTGAACGACCAACACTGGGAGAACTGCAGCAGACGGCCTCCCACCCTGGGATCCCCCAAAGGGAGGCCCGGACCGGCAGGCCGCTGGCTTGTCATCTGGCTTGGGGGCCGGACGTCTGGTACTCCATGCCTGTTTCCGGGGCTTGACCGATTTCTTAGGGCCAGCCTGTCGAGGAAACGACTGTGGTTTGGGCCTGCCCTGGGCCCTAGATGACCGAAAGGACGATGGTCCAGAACCAGAAGGAGCAGCGGCCGACGGGAGACAAGCAGATTTGGCTGCCGCCAGCGTGGCCACAATCTTATCCAGATCTGGACCGAAGAGAACTTCTCCGGTAAACGGCAACGCTTCCAGACCTTTCTTGGAATCTGCGTCCGCCTTCCAGGATCGCAGCCACAAGGTGCGACGAGCAGCTACCGCTGCTGAAGAAATTCTAGACACCAGAGTACTAATGTCTAGAGCCGCCTCGTTGATGTAGGTGGCCGAATCATGGAGATTGCCAATCAACTCCGCCTGTTCGGCCGGACAGTCGGATTCAAAAGAAGCCTCTAATGAATCCGGCCAGCGCTCCATCGTTCTGGCAACCCAGCAAATGGCCATAGCCGGCCGTGCTGCCCCCCCTGCAAGGGAATAAGCGGACTTCAGGCAGATTTCTACCTTGCGGTCCGTAGCATCCTTAAGGGAGGACATGGATGGCATCGGCAATGTGGCACTACGGACAAGACAGGTCACGTGAGAATCCACCTGTGGAGGGGATTCCCACTTAGCAAAATAATTATCCGCGAATGGATAAGCCACCGCCAGGCGTCTCTGTGGCTGGTATCTTTTGCCAGGTTGTTTCCATGCCTCCTCTAAATGGTCCACCAACTGACCCGAAAGAGGAAAGACTGTGGCATCGCCCTTCACATCTTTGAAAAAGGCATACTTAGATTTAGCCGCTGGGGGAACTTCGTCCTCAATCACCAAGGCTGTGCGGACCGCCCGAATAAGTCCAGGAATATATACTTTGGACTTAGCATCAGCGTCCTTAGTATGGAGAGGTTCCTGATCGTAAGGATCCAGAATCTCCCCATCATCAGACGTCCCTTCGTCATCCTCATAAGGAGCGGACAGAGACGCCACCGGCCTTTTATGAGGCCGCATCACAGACTCCCCTTGCAACACATCCGACAAGTGCTGTACAGAACTCGTCAGGGAGTTAACCCACGCTGGCTCCTGAGAACCCGGGAGCGGGGAAATAGGGAGACTGTGGGGTACCACCAATTGTCGTGGGAACCCCTGCATGGGTGACGACACCACAGACTGCTGGGACAAACCCATCGGAGTAAACGCGGGCTGCGGAGCTAACTGGCCCACTAAAGCTGTTAACGCCTGAGCGAAACAAGCCCAGGGCGGCTCCTGTACCGGTGCTGTAACTGTAATAGGCCGCACCAAGGACAAACACTGGCGGCAAAGGCCCTCCGCGCTACCCTCCCCCTCCGCTAACGGTACTTTGCACGTGGTACACTGTAGCCGGAGGGGAAAATCACTTTCAGACATGATGGCACCACGTATGTGACCTCTCTCACCAATTAAGTATTAAATAGGTGAGAGACCACCCTGCAGCACCGCACTGCAAGGGCTTTAGCAGAAAGAACAGGGACAGTAATAAAGCTGACAGTTTTGAGAAGATAAAGTTACAGGCAGCAGCGCTAGCACAGTCACATACAATGCAGAGAAATAACAATTCCTGCAGTAACAGCGCTGATCACTCAACTACACAGACACAGGGCCTGGTAGGACACAGCGCTGCATACACAGACCTGAGCCACAGCGGAGGAGAGGTATGCGGGGGGACCCAGACCATGATGCTTCCTTCCATGCTTCCAGCAGCGTTCACCATGTGTTGCAGAGAAGATGGCCGCCGAGGAGCAGAGAGAAGCTGGCCTGGGGGAGGAGCGCTGACACAGGACCAGTCAGCACAGTGCAGAGAGGGCTGTGTGCAGCGGGGGAGGCGCCGGCTGTGAGACAGGGAAGGCGCGCTCCCCTGGCATGCATTTAACCCCTGGGACGCCGCAGCGCTACCGCTCTGCTGCGGTCCGCTGTCCCAGGGGGTAGTGGAAAGCGCAGGTTCAGTACCTGGCTCCACGCTGCAGCCAGTCCCCAGGGAGCCCCCTGCCTGGGGACTTAGGACCATGTGACCAGCGGGGACCCACCGCAGGACCCCACTGCTTACCTTTGTCCCCCTTGGATCCGGCCATGGTCCGGAACATCTGGGGTCACCGCTAGCTGTGACCCCAGATGCTCACCAGCATCCCCGGATCGGTACCGGCGTTCTGGTACCGGCGGGGGTGTAGGGAAGACAGCATGGACGTCAGGACTGACTGTCCATGCTGTACATCCAGATGTGCAGCCACAGCTGCACTGAAGAAAGCTTCAGGGGCTCTTCTAGCCCCCACTCCGACAGGTGCACCCGACGCCGGCCGGGCACCAAACTAAACTGAGGTGCCTTGGCCCGGGGGCGGGGTATAGGAGGGGGACCTAGTGCATCCTGGGAGGCTAAAAGCTTAACTCTTTGGTGCCCTGCGACTGACGTCACACCTATACCCCAAGGTATCCTGTGGATACCCTATGGACCCTGAAGTAGAAATACATATATACTACAAATATATATATATATATTAACACACACACAGTATATTTATATATACATACACAGCCTATATATGTATATATATATATATATATATATATGTGCACAGTATTTATATACAGTGTTTATATTATATATACACACATACAGCTTATATACATACATGAAATATAAATGTGTGTGTGTATATATTTTAAATGTTTGCAGTATACTCAAAATATGTATTTATATATAATTAAACTTTGTAACAAACTCTGGGCCTGATTCAGAGCCGGACGCTATTTGCGTTCGCTCGTTCAGAAAAAGGGGGTGGCTATTCAAATTAACCGTTCGCTGTTTGCGGTCTGTTGATGCCTCCATGTCTGAACGAGGGAACAAAACTTGCAGTTGGAATTTTGGAAAAAGCGCCCCCTGGCCGCTCGCATCATACATCATGTCCGCTATTTATTAGATTAATAGAGTACATCGACCGGCGCCTGAACTGCTCGCTATTCTTGTGGTTGGTTTTTCCTACCGCAATCTTGCGAGCAGTTCTGACTATAAAATAACCCAGTGACGTGGTCAATGACGCTGCTCTATTAATTATGCACACCCTTAAAACGCCCGTTTTGACCTTTAGGCACGCCTGCGTTCTGATCTCCACTCCCCGTTTTCAAGCACCTTCCCCTGTTACCACCCACATACGCCTCCTCCTGTCACTCAAATTAGCAGGCATTCGCTATTTAGCGAGCACACGATTTTCAGCCGCACTGACTGGTTCGCGCATGCGTATTACAATCCGTACGCATGCGCAGATGTGCGAACATCGCTCGAACGAACAAGCGGCCGCTTACGAGCGGCTCTGAATGAAGCCCTCTGCTCACTGCTCAGCAGCAGGACCGACTTGCAGCTTACCTCAGGACTGCTGCTGCCAGCTGCTGAGTCTGCTCGTGCTTGTGCCTGTTGGACATACTCATAGATAGAGCCGGGCTGCTTCAGGCTTTTGGTGCAGTGGTGGTGGGTGGCATCAATGTGATGTTACACGCAGTGCGTCACGTGGTGCGGAGGTGGCGGCACCGGCGCCGAGTAACTGTGAGCTAGTGGCGCTTGGAGGGCAACTAAAATCCCCCATTCACCACAATCATGTTTTTGCTTTCGGCTTTTGAGCCATCGGTGCCGCGGGTGGGGGAAAGGGGGGGTGTCGTGCGCGGCTGGGGGGCGGGGCCTCGGACTGCCACTGGCAGACTGTGGAACGGGGAAAAAAATCCTGGCTAGCACACAGCACAGATCTTTCTGTGTGGGCCTATTCTGATCGAGGGCCTGGAGCTGTAGTTCCATCAGCCCCATTATTAATCCGGCCCTGACTGGTAGCATCTAGAAGTTCCAATAACCCCTAACCTTGCCAGCAGTTCACAATCACAATTTAAATAATCATGCAGTCCGATCACTTCGCCCAAAGAACCTAACTGATCACTGGACTTTGCGATTAATGGGTGTTCGGACCAAGAAAAACCCTTGTCTCTCGATAATACCACAATGTGTTATGTTCTGGGTTGTTTGTGGACCCGGGGTGGTAGCTGGAGCGATCACAGAAGCGGGTTTGAATATAAAACTAGGATTTTTAATAGGTGCTTGAGTAGACATAAAATATGGCAGTAAATAAAATTCCAGGTATATATAAACGTGCACTAGAGTTCTGTGGTGGGAGTAATGGGTTAATGTCCAAGTAGAAACAATTAGAACTGTCCAGGTGTGCAGGTAGTGAGACTGGAATAATCATCCAGGTATGCAGGTAGTGATGCAGGAAAATAATAAGCCAGGTATGCAGGTAGTGAACTAAGGCAAATGAGCAGGATGTCAGCAGGCTCAGGCACTCAGGTATGGGCAAGGGTGGTGGAGGAAGCGGGGTAGTCCAGCAGAAGCTAGGAGAAAGGCAGACTGGCAGACAGCGAATTTCACAGGAACAGGATAAGCACAGAGAACTCCCTCTCAGCTAGGCTGAGATACACGTTGCACTGGCCAAGAAGGAAGGCACTGAACCTTCCTAAATACCCCATGCTGTACTGTTACTGGCCGGAGGGAACATGTGACTCACCAGGATTGGCCAGCCGCATCACATGGCCAGAAGGCAAAATGGCGGCACCCATGCCAAATGGAACGGAGATGCCGCCAGGCCTTACCAGCGCAGAGTGACAACAGGCCAGCACAACAACGCGCGCAGCCAAAGCCTCCCGCCAGACACCAGCTCCGCCACCAGACAGTCTGCACCACAATGACCTCACAGGTAACACCCGCCTAGCGCCATGCTGAAATACCCTAGCCATGACACAATGTACCTGCTTTGTACACTGGTCCTGTAGTCTGTATGGCCCTGTCGGGCACCTACCGAGCTTCCACTTGAGGCTTAACAGACAGTAACCTCCACCTAGGCTTAACAGACAGTAGCCTCTGCTTTATACTCAGGCTTTACAGATAGTAGCCTCTGCTCTACACTCATACGTTTCAATTACACACACCTTTTCTGTACAGAAAATAAAACCTTTTTCCCTTAATATAGCAGTATAATACCGAGGTTTAACAAACAATCATGCTATACATACAATGACCATTGAACACGTGGCAGCAATACAGGAAATATGTGTACGCTATTGTGCGACTTCCCCTTTTTAAAACAAACCTTTTTCAACGAAGGAAAACAAACAAGTCTAAACTGGCTAATAAAATTACATTAACAGAGTACATTTCAATGGCTATCTCTCTATGATCCATAATTCCCAGACGTATGTTGCGATTTCCTTGCCGATGGAACCGGAAGTCTGCAAATAAACAGTGGTTTAGAATAGCACCAAACACGGTCTGTTTATCATGTACTAAACCTGAGATCTTAAATGCAGTCGCTTTATTACATAATTAATGATGAATAAAACCTTGAATATTAATCTTAATACAGGGGAACCTTTATATGTAAGTGTGGTGTGTGTAAGTATAAGGATATTAAGAAAAGACGGTAGTTAGCGTTGTGCGTCTACGTGTTTGTGAAGTACACCGTGGTATGTGTTTTGCAGGGTTGTTCATATTATATGTTTTAGTAAATGTATGTATTTATATAATGAGGACTTTTGATAGTGTTCTATTTTGTGGGAATCGCACGACGCTAAATAATAGCATCGCCGTATGTACTGATATTGTGGGATTCGCTAAAATGGCGTTGGGCGGCCACTCGCAAAATGGTATCTTGTTGCCATTCGCAAAATGGCATCATGCAGATTTTAATTGCAACAGATTCTGTCTCAGCCAATTATCCAGCTTCGACAGTATTCTCTTTCATTAACCTTGCAGCAAGGAGGTCTTCATCATATAGATTTATTGTGATACCACTGGCATTAATGGCTCGTTTATATAAAAACTTGACACACAGTATACAATATCTGTATACCCATTACTAACACAATATTTCACAGTAACTACAGTCCCCTATTCAGAGGCATATTTATTTATTATTTATTAACAGTTTCTTATATAGCGCAGCATATTCCATTGAGCTTTACAATTGGAACATTAACAATACAAAACTGGGTAATAACAGACAGATATATAGGTAGGAAGGCCCTGCTCGCAAGCTTACAATCTATAGGGCAATAGGCATTGATACACAAGGATATGTTGTATATATTGCATTTTGGTCCAGCCAGACTGCAGAGTGGACATGAACAAACCTGCTAAAGTAAGTTTTAACATGGAAAAGTCCTTCCTGGTCTTCGTGTACAGTTGGAGCTCATTAGTTACAGGAGATCCAAGTTAATCCAGCTCATAATAAATCAGCCACTTAGCAGAGGTACAGATGTGCCCAGCTAGTTTGTTATTTATGGAGCGCCATTCAGGCCTCTGTGTTACGCCATGGAACGTTACGTGATGGCTGGACTTGTGGTGTACCATGGTATTCTTCAATGAAGGATATGCTACGGCATGTAATACAGCGCTTAACCGCTGGGTGGCTAGTGCTCAACTGTTGTAATTTGTACTGAATACCATACTGTTAAATTGGATGGATATCACATTCACACACTGTACAGTATTTTCATGTTCACACAACCAATATTTTTAATATCACATACATACAGTAAACTCTTAGAATAGGACTCAAATCAGTACACATACTGGGCCTGATTCAGACCCACTCGCGAGTGCTGAGCACTCACAAGCAGGTCGATGGTGGCCCAGTGCACATGCGCATGACGGAGTCGGCTCCGTCATGCGCATGTGCGACACCCGGATAGCTCCAGGCAAACCGTCGCTTTGATGGGCGGGCCGGGGGCGTGTCTGCCCAGACGGAGGCATTCCCATGGGAACACCTACCATCTAGGGCTGGCCCCACTGACATCACAAGTGATGTCAGTGGGACTGCTTTCAGCTCTGTTAGAGCCGAAAGCACTCTTGGGCTTGCGGCAACGAGACCCTACCACAAGGGGTCTTGACCATCACGACCATCTTCCTGGCCACTCGCTATAGCTGTGGGTGGTCACCCACAGCTATGTGAGTGGCCAGGAGGCCGCTCTAAAAAAACAGAAGGATGGCCCTGATTAAGAGCGAGCGCTCTGTCAGAGCATCCGGCTCTGAATCAGGCCCACTGTACATAACTGTACAGTAGTGTAGTTGCCCGAGTTGTTATCATGGTATAACCGATACTGTAGATTAATTAGATGCATACACAGTTTTCAATGAGATGGAATGAATTATTCTCTAATGGTGGGGTACTGTGTATATATGTACTAGCACTGTATAATATTTGGAAAGGAAGACAATTTTTTTTATTATTAACAACAGCAGCGGGTGGGTGGAATGCACAAGTATGAGCCCGCTGTGTGCAGTTCTTAATATAGCTGGCTTGTAGGCCAGTGGTTAGGTGATCACTTTGCAACAATGCTTGCCCCAGGTTCGAGCCCTGGAAAATATAAAAATAAAATTGGCACTGTCAGCTCTGGACACTATAGTGAAACTAGTAGTGGGCTGTTTAAAAGTAAGGCATTACAAACTGATTGTGCATTTAGAAACTGCAAACTTGCATCAATGTTGGCATGTCAGCGCTCTGATGGCTGTCAGCTCCGAGTGGTTACAATGGGATCTCTGGCACATGCCCAGTGGAGGGGTTGCAATGGGATCTCTTGCACATGCCCAGCGGAGCCACTCCATAGTTGTGGCGTAAGGGGGCTCATACAGTAGTACTGCACATGCCAAGTGGGTCAGGAGTCAAACACAGCAAAAGTGGGATGTCTGTATTACAGTACATACTGACTGTGCAGTTGAATTTACAAACTTGCGCCACTGTCAGTGCTGTCCCAGACTTGGACACTATAGTGATTTCTCATGACTTCAGAAACTGGTATTGGGCTGTGTTTGAGAGAGAGGTCTCTATATTACAAACTGATTGTGTGTTTAAATCGCAAACTTGCATCATTATCAGCACATTGGTGCTGTGGTGGCTGTCAGATCTGAGGGGTTACAATGGGATCTCTGGTGCATGCCCAGTGGAGGGGTTGCAATGGGATTTCTGGCACATGTCCAGTGGAGGGTTTGCAATGGGATTTCTGGTGTATGCCCAGTGGAGCCACTCCATACACCATGTAGCGCTATGCCATGGTGTATGGAAGATCACAGCACTGCACATGTCCAGCGGGTCAGAAGTCAAACACAGCAAAAGTGGAATGTCTGTATTACAGTACATACTGACTGTGCATTTAAAAAGCAAACTTGCATCAGTGTTGGTGCTGTCCCAGACTTGGACTCTCTAGTGATTTCTCATGACCAGTACCTGCTAGTGTGCTCTGTTTAAAAGGGAGGTCTCTGTATTACAAACAGATTGTGCATTTAAAGCGCAAACTTGCATCAATATCAGCACGTCGGCGCTGTGGTGGCTGTCAGCTCCAAGGGGTTACAATGGGATTTCTGGTACATGCCCAGTGAAGGGGTTGCTATGGGATTTCTGGTGCATGCCCAGTGAAGGGGTTGCTATGGGATTTCTGGTGCATGCCCAGTGGAGCCACTCCAAAGCTGTGGTGTAAGGAGGCACATACAGTAGTACTGCACATGCCCAGTGAGTCGGGAGTCACACACAGTGCATCAGGTCCCCTCCCCAAAGCAAGGAAAAGCCTTTCATTGCCATAATAAAGGACACTCTGTTAATCCATTTACTGTAAGCAGTCAGCCCAAGGTCTGCCCCAGTGTCCTGAAAAGGCGATGAATGGTGACCATTACCATTACCTGTATGTCGCTGTATTTTGTACAATACAAACAATACAATGTCTTGTGCATTGTGGTTTCATGTAAAATACAGCTGGGTGGCATAGAGTAGCATAGAAATGGCAGGTAGTGGGAAGTTGAGGAGAGTCTACTGGGATTCAGTGGCATCCCGGCAGCAGTGAAAATCCTGATCATCGACATGTAAGTATTGACAAACCTATCCTCCCCCCTAACCCTAACCCTCCCTTAGGAGTGCCTAACTCTAACCTCCCCCACAAGTGCCTAACCCTAATCCCCCCCTCTAAATGCCTAAACCTAACCCCCCCTTCCCTGCCACCTAAACCTAAGTCCCCCGGGGGGAGTGCTTAACCCTAACCTCCCCCCGGAGGTGCCTAACCCTAACCCTCTCTTCCCCTAGCCTAACCTTAAACTCCTGGGGGGTGCCTAACCCTAAGAGTCCCCTGGGAACCCTAAACCTAACCCTCCCCCCCATGGCTGTCTGTGCCCGGCACCTGGCTTACCTTCAATCTGTAAGCCGGGTGTTGGGCTCCAGGCATAGGTAAAATGACAGGCGTCAGGATTTCAATGCCTGTCATTTAGCCCTTGCCGGGATTAGACAGTCGGGAAGCAGACAATCTGGATTCCATCCATCGGCTTCCCGACTGCTTCCCGTCTACTGTACTGGAGTAAACTTACTTAATAATATTGAACTTCAATTGCTCTATATTTATGCAATGCTGTGTGTGCATCGATACCTGTATGTGTTGGTATAAATGACAGAATTCACACACCACCAAGTTATTTCTGTGTAGTCCTGTAGTAAAGATTTAAACAAAAATAAAAATAATAAAAAAAAATTAAATATTGTAGCCTTTTCTAACCAGTACAACACAGACGCCTGCCATAACGAGTGATGCACCTCTGTTTAATGAATGAGCATTGAGCGTCTTGAGTGCATCATACTGTACATCTTATTGTGGTTAAGATGGCATCTACATGAGCCAGGAGATTTTCTCCAGGTGAGCTTTTTCTCTTGGTAAAGTGGAGAGACCAACAATTCTCCACCAACCAAGAGAAAGAGCTCACCGATAGGAAAGCGAGCAGGGCAATATTTGCCCGATATGGGTGCTGCCGGACTATCAGGTCTCTCCAAAGGCGGTGGTCAGATTTGTTGTGCAGGGATGTGCCTCGGCTCAAGCGCATCAGGAGGCACCTACTATACAGTAAATACAGTAATGCTGTACAATTACATGAATTACAGTATACTGTACGTTACAATAACAAATACAATGCACTACTGTGACATACAGTACACTGCACTGTAGGGTGTTGGATATCTGACAATGACTGACAGTTGTTACCACACACTCACATGACTGGCAGAGATTTGATTGACAGGGTCATTAGATCTACATGGACTAAAGGGCGACACACTATTGGTCGACATGGCTTGTTTGTACAGTAAACCTACAGTAACAAAAGACAAGTTGACACACCATACTATATTTGGTTGTCAAAAATATTTTGGCAACATTTCATCCATTGTTATCTATTGCCATATTGGCAAATACTGTGTGTGATCATGAGTCACAGTCAACCATTTTTGGTCAACCTAATGCCTATTGACCAAATCTATGTTGACCTAGACACTGTTTATCTGTGCTGGCCCTGCCCCCTTTAAGTCTGACATTATAACATCACAGACAGATTAAGTGTTCGCATTCCCTCTAAACTACACTACAGTATTGCACTGTCCAGAGAGTCTTAAAGATTTTAAACACCAGGGTGTGCCTATAGTATCCAAAGTATGCAAAGGGCAGCAATTCTGGCAGCAGGGTGCTGATCCTGGTACCCTGCAAGGCAAAAGCATAGCTCGTGGGATGGCGACAGTGCCACCCACAGAGCCTCTGTGTGACGTGGCACCACTTGGGCATATTGTACCTTCTGTAGTTATGTAGTATATACTGTACTGTATATTTTTCTACCATACTGCGCCATGTTGGGCCCAATGCCAGCTTCACAGACTATAGAAGTTTTTGTACTACAATAGTTTGTGTACTACAGTATACTGTATTGGTTTGTGTTGTTATTTCGGTAGAGACTTGTCCTACAGTAGGCTTTTTGGTATAGTATACAGTAGTCCAATAGTTTACAAGGCAAAATTACATGTTTCTTTTTTTTTTAAGGGCGTCAGCCCTCCCATCCTGGGCCCAGCCGCCTAGCCAGGCCGCGTAAGTACAGTAGTGTACACTACATTGTTTTCTATCTCTCTCCTTTTTTTCCCTTGTCAGTGTCTCTCTCTCTCTCTTGCTCCTGTACTCCAAAGATGCATCTTCAACCTCTTCTCCTTACACACTAATTCTTTCTGTTATTAAAGATAAATAATGTTGAAGTCTGTTCAGCTCACATGGAGTTCCAAAGTCCAAAGGATTTATTTGCACAAATAAATAAATAGTGTACCACCCCTCTCTTAATTGCCCTTTTCTTTCTGGGAATACAAATCTTGCATTTCAATTTGTTTCTGTACACTTAAAACTTCAAACATCATTGTCTCAGTAACATTAATCTTTATAGGTATGTAGCATTAGGTATTTGGGTATTGTCTAAATAATTCCCATGTGGTGGGCCTCTTTCTAATCCTTGATGCCTTCTAGGACAACTTACCCTGTTCCTGTGTATGTATAAGGTAATTTCTCCCATGTTCCTGAGAATAACCGGAGTCTCTATTTTCCTTCTTGTACTGTCCCAATCTACATTTCCTGGCCATACTGTGACAGTACTGTATGTCCTTTATGTCCACATGTGTAACACTTACTATACCTGACTGTGGCTGTCTTTCCTTACCATACTGTCCACTGTACCTTTGCTGCTGTGGATGTTGTTCCTGTAGGGCCTGTATACTCACAATCATTAATTTCTCTCTTTGCATTTCCTTTCTCTTGGTTAGATTTGTATCATGGTCAATAGCAGATTCCCTAAGGCCATCTACCATAATCTCTCTCCAATTTGGAATAGAGGTCTGAACTCTTGTTTTCAAATTCTCCTTAAGGCCATCCAGAAGAACTGAAACAGCCACTTCCCTGTGATTCACATTGTCTTTTATGTCAGATATTCCTGTATACTTGGCCATTTCCAACAAAGCTCTATGGATATATTCTAAAGCATTTTCATTATCTTTTTGCTTTATGGAGAAAATCTTATGCCAATCAACAACTACAGGGAAGTACATTTTTAACTGGGTGTTAATGTTAATAAGGTTCGCCTGATTATTCTCATCAGTTAAAGGTTTGTCTTCCTCCAGTTGACTATCCTTAATAAAAAAAAAAATCTGCACATCACTTGTGGGAGGAAGACATGCCCTTAATACTATTCTCCAATCTTTATATGTGGGTTCATGGGCATAACCCAAATCCTTAATACATTTTTTGACAATTGGTTAAATCTTTCCTACTGTAGGATCTGGTAATTCAGTAATAATTGACCTTAATTCAGATCTACTCCAAGGACAGTGCTTACAGTAGCTACATTTGTAAATGGGATCATACTATCCTTATCAGGTTACTACTGTATTAGGAACAGTTACAGTATTGTCCGTATAGGGTGTAGTTCTGCATGTTCACTACTTATTGTGATTGCAGAGACTATTGTTTCAAGAGCACAAATGCTCCTGGGCTTACATTATTAACATCTGATAGCACCTCCTGTTCCTCAACAATGGCCACTGAAGCAGAAACTACCCCTCCCCTCCATTGGGCCCTCCTGTAACTTGTAGATGATATGAGAAACAGCAGAATTTAAAGCAGGTTCATTGTTTTCATTACAATCATCATATTTTCTTTTTCCAACCCTGGATGCAAATTACATTTTACTTTATTATCAGCGATACTTAAGCCATTATCGACTTGTATAACCAATTGTTTATACCCCAAATTCAAACATGTATTATGTTTAAGGTGCCACTTCAGCGATCTTAATGTAGAAATCTTATCTTTAATAGTGCTCAATATTTCTGGGTCAAAGCTTGTACCAACACTAGGAAATAGTTTCTCACATTTTGTAGTTAGTTTCATCCACTTATCACAATACAGCCTTCACACCATACTTTTTGTGCATAATATACCTTGCCGACCCTACTGGTCCAAATTCGACCTGCACATCTGTCACAATTTGCTCCTGCCACCTCTGCTTCGCTCCCATAGCAGAAAATATTATTCCTGCCTTATGCAAACAGACCGCAGTGTGTGTCCACGAACTCACGTTCCTTTTAGAGACGTGTCCTCCACTCTACACAACTGGGA
The DNA here is from genome assembly GCA_031769625.1 of Taudactylus pleione. Lineage (NCBI taxonomy): Eukaryota > Metazoa > Chordata > Amphibia > Anura > Myobatrachidae > Taudactylus > Taudactylus pleione. The sequence continues at coordinate 14,353,696 of JAUIMM010000108.1, forward strand.
GCAAACCCAGCAAACCTCAAGGTGCTTTCCAGCATGGTCCCTAACTCACCCTTTTGATGACTGATACAGTCACTCAGTCGCTTATGCTTGAACATAACCACCACTTTAAGTACACAATCTGTTTACATAATAAAAAAATTAAAAAAAATCGCAACAGGACTTTTGTAGGAATTTGGTTTTCTGGTTTAAAGAACAATTTACATTCTTACCTGTAAAGATGCCTCCACCCTTGTGCTGATAAAAATTAATTCTGGGGCAGTACCTTTAATTTAAAATAATTTCTATTTAAAACATACAGGTATGTTGACTAAGATAAAACTAAACTACAGTATGATTCCAGTTTCAGTCTGTTAGAAGGCCAAAGCTTCTATTGTCTGTGTCCTGGCTCAATGTTTTCATATGCTAAATTAACTTGTCTAGCAAGTCTGCCCAGGAACAATAAATGATATAGCCTGAAACAGTGAGCTACTGTATACAATTTTGCTTAAGGTTTAAATGATATGGCAATGTAACTCTGAGGCAGAAAGTTATTTTAAAATACAGAAAATACAGTATCTATGCAGACTACTGTATCCAATTTATTTGACCTTTTCCCGAATTCTTTCTCTGCATCTTCTCAATTCATAAAGTACAGAACTTGGTGTATCACCACAGATGGTGTAAGATACAGTATAGGACAATTTGTTCCTACCTTTTTGTGACGTGTCTCCCAGCTCTGGTGAAACCGCAAATTCTCGTCCATGAAAATCTCTCTCTCCTTTTTTTTCTTTTCAGTTTCTCTCTCTCTCTGCACGTGCTCCCCCGGGGTGTCAACAATATCCCCAGTGGGCTGTACATGCAGCCCAATCTGGGGATATTGTTAACCCTCCCACCCCCTTGTCTTTCCTCGCTGCTGGCATCAGCAAGTGTGTATACAGTGCACTTGACGATGCCGGCACCATGGTGAACAATATCAGCTTATACACACCTGGTCTAGTGCCCATGGGCCATAATGTACAGTAAGTGCATACTGTCAGTAAGGATATTGAATTAGAACCTCTATACCTTCTAATATCCTGCCTATATCTTCTAATATCCTGCCTATAAACCTCTAAGGATGACGCTATTTTGCGTACATAGTCATATAGTAAATAAAGACTCCAGACCTTGAACCTGTGGTTCCAAAGCACAAAGTGATATTTCAAGTAAAAGTACAGTCAGTTACACGCTATGATCTAAGGGGTTTGATATAAAGATGCTAGTTAACTTGGGGCAGATGCGTGCGCAAGAAGCTAATAAACAGCGTTTTCATACAGGATCTTATGCATTCGCTAATATGCGACTAGTTAACAGCGCAATTGTGTGTATTAATGTGTGTATGAGAAATGGTGAAAGATGCAATCGCATGATGCTAATAGTAATATCGCCATATGTACTTAAGTGTGAGTTTACCTACAATGGCGCTTAGGCGGCCATTCGCAAAATGGCGTCTTGCGATCTAATTTTCTAAAATGGCGTCTTGCAGCCAGTCGCAAGATGGCTTCTTTACGATCTAATTTTAAGCTGATCTTGTCTCAGCCAATTATCCAGCTTCGACAGTCAGTAAAGTGTAATTATACTGTAATAATAGTACTGTGAGGCTGAATTTATTGATAATTTTCCACATTATTTTGAGGCAAAATGACATGGGTTTTTTTGTTTTGTTTTTTTCCACAGTACAACAAATTGAACGGCCTCAGCCCTCCCAGCCTTGGCCCAGTGGCCTTGCCAGGCCACATAAGTACAGTAGTGTACACTACAGTACATTGTATCTATCTCTCTATCTCCTTCTCTCTCTCTCTCTCTGTCTCTCTCTGTCTCTCCTGTACACTAAAGACACATCTCCAACCTCTTCTCCTTCTGCATTCTTTTATTTTCCAGTACTGTATATTTTGGTGACCTGTCTTAGGAGGCTTATGCACCAGGTGATATGCATGAACGATAACAATATGGTTCAATGATATACTGTATTGTTCATATCATCTTCTAGTGTGTATGCAGTAAATCACCAAGAATGCATGAACGCACATGCTCCCCCGAGGCATCAACGATATCCCCAGTGGGCTGTACATTCAGCAAAATCAAGGAATATTGTTAACCCTCCCACCCCCTCATCTTTCCTCGCTGCTGGCATAAGCAAATGTGCATAGAGTACACTTGATGATGCCGGCACTGTGCTGAACAATATCGGCTCATACACACCTGGTCTAGTGCCCATGGGCAATACTGTACAGTAGCGCCCTGATTCAGAGCTGCTCGCTGCTGGCGGTCGCTCACTCTGAATCTGGGCATTTTTTTTTATTTTTTACTCCGGCCGCTCGCAAAGCTGTGGGTGACCATTCACAGCTTGTGTGAGCAGGCTGGAGACCCTCGCGATTATCGCGACCTTCGGGCTTGTGACGAGACCCTATGGTAGGGTCTAGCTGCCGCTTACCTGTGGATGATAGAGCAGGAGGTCCACTACTGACATCACTAGTGATGTTAGTAACTTCTCCCAACAAACACCAGATGTTTCTAAGGGAACCCCCCTACCCGCCCACAAAATGGGGCGAGCTGTAAATCAACATCAACAGCCGCCCCATCTTGTTGCGAGCCCCACAGCAACTGAACTTCAGACTGAACTTCAGTCGCTCAGCAGGGCTCACACATGTGCACGCCGGACACGGTGCATGCGCAGGGCATTACCATCGCTTGCGAGTGGCTCTGAATTGGGCCCTAAGTGCATTCTGTCAGTAAAGTGTAATAACACTGTAGTAATAGTACTGTGAGGCTGAATTTATTGACATTTTTCCACATTGCTTTGAGGCAAAATGACATAGTTTTTTTTTGTATTGCTTTTTTTCCACAGTACAACAAATTGAAGTGCCTCAGCCCTCCCAGCCCAGGCCCAGTGGCCTTGCCAGGCCACGTAAGTACAGTACTGTACACTACATTGTTTTCTATCTCTCTCCTTTTTTTCCTTTTCAGTGTCTCTCTTTCTCTCTCTCCTGTACTTCAAAGACGCATCTCCAACCTCTTCTTCTGTGCCATTTTTCCACATTGTTTTGAGGCAAAATTACTTTTTTTTTTCCTCCAAAGTACCACAAATTGAAGGTCCTCAGCCCTCCCCACTTGGGCCCAATCGCCTTGTGAGGCTGTGTAAGTACAATACTGTACACTACATTGTTTTCTCTCTCTCCTTTTTTTCCCTTGTCAGTCTCTCTCTCTCCTGTACTCCTAACATGCATCTCCAACCTCTTCTCCTTACACACTAATTCTTTCCGTCCTTGTGTTTTTTTTATTTGCCAGTACTGTACAGTATATTTTGGTGACCTGTCTTAAGGGGCTTACGTACTAGACGATTTTGATGAATGATAAAAATATGGTTCAATGATACAGTATACACTATTGTTCATATCATCTAGTGTGTATTGTACAGTATGCAGTAAATGACCAACGATCCATGCTTGCTCTCTCAGGTCATCAACAATATCCTTAGTACATGCTGTTACAATTACTCCCTTGCTTCATAGATTTATTATGTACAGTACTGTACTTCAGCAGATACCGTTAAAGCATCTCACAGTCATTTTCTTTCTCATTGCTTTGTTGCCTTTCTTCTTTGCCTTTTACTGTACTGGAACTCACTTGAAGTCATCAGGCCAAATGTAATATGGTGAGAGTTTAGCTGTAAACTCTCACATTGGCTGAGTTTTATCTTCAAAATAGGAAAACATTTGGATGAAAGTTTACATCATGAGAGTTTTTTGCCTGTAAAAACATGGGAGTGTGCATGTTCTCGGACTAAAATAGGCCAGTTTAAAAAGTTTGAGAGTTTGCAGTCTTTAATTGTACTGTATTACTGTCCTATTCACTTCTCCTGTGTGCACTACAGTACTGTACAGTATGTAGACTCTTTCAGTACAGTGTGTTTGTTTTTGGTGTTATGGATTCTCTGGTCAATAATTGTACAGTAGGGCTTTATTTGTTTCCAAATTGTTTTGAGGGAAACTGATGGTACAGTGTTCTTTTTCCACAGTTCCAACTTGGTAGTGGTAATGATTAATACAGTTATGGACACACTAGTGCACTGCTACTGTGTTTTTTTTTTATTTTTTTTTTCTTATACACACAGATGCACTATTCATTGATGAGGAGGAGGAGCCTCCAAACCACCGCTGCTCTTGCTGTTTTAGTAAGTACTGTATGCTACATTTTCTTCTATCACTCTACTTTTTTCCTTTTAACAGTGTCTCTCTCCTTTCTGTACTTGTGTAACAGTAACACCAACCCAAGGGCACCAGCCCCCCCTGCCCAGGAGGACGCAGCCAGCCCCAGCAGCTCATTTAGGTTTCATAAGTACTGCACACTACATTGTCTTCAACTGTACTGTATCTCTCTCCTTTTGTTCCTTTTCACAGTGTCTCTCTCTCCTTCGTGTACTCCAAAGACCCATCTCCAACCTCATCTCCTTACACACTAATTCTTTCTTTACCTGTGTATTTTTTTTCAGTACTGTACAGTACACTATGTTTTGGTGACCTGTCTTAAGGGACTTACATGCTAGATGATTTGTATGAATGCTAACAATATCGTTCAATGATACATTATACAGTATTGTTCATATTGTCTAGTGTGAATGCAGTAAATCACCAAGGATGCATGCACACGCTCCCCTGAAGCATTAACAATATCCCTAGTGGGCTGTACATGCAGCCCAATCTGAGGATATTGTTAACAAGGCCATGCTGGTGTACGTAGCATGGCCTACTGTACCCCCCCCACACACCCCCTCATCTTTCCTTGCTGTCGGCAACAGCAGGTGTGCATAGAGTACACTTGACAATGCTGGCACCATTGCTGGGCCCATGACAAACAATATCAGCTCATACTGTACACACCTGGTCTACTGTCCATGGGCCATACTGTACAGTAAGTGGATACTGTCAAGTGTAATAATACTGTAGTACTAGTACTGTCAGGCTGAATTTATTGCCATTTTTCCACATTGTTTTGAGGCAAAATTACTTTTATTTCCCCACAGTATCACAAATTGAAGGTCCTCAGCCCTTCCCACCTGGGCCAGTCGCCTTGCCAGGCCGTGTAAATACAGTACTGTACACTACATCGTTTTCTCTCTCTTTCCTTTTTTTCCCTTGTCAGTGTCTCTCTCTCTTTCCTGTACTCCTAACCCACATCTCCAACCTCTTCTCCTCACACCCTAATTCTTTCTGTCCTTATGTTTTTTTTATTTTCCAGTACTGTACAGTATGTTTCGGTGACCTGTATTAAGGGGCTTACACACCAGACAATTTGCATGAATGATAACAATATGGTTCAATGATATATTGTTCATATCATCTAGTGTGTATGCAGTAAATCACCAATGATGTGCGCACTCACTCACTCCCTCGAGTGACCAATGATATCGCCAGTGGGCTGTACAGTACATGAAGCCCAATCTGTGGATATTGTTAATAATTCCATGCTGGCGAATGCAGCATGGCCTACCATCCCACCCTCTCATCTTTGTATCTAGTCTAGCGTCCATGAGCCATACTGTACAGTAAGTGGATACTGTTAATAAAGTGTACTGTAATAATAGTAACACTGTCTGGTTGAATTTATTGACCTTTTTTCACATTGTTTTAAGACAAAATTACATTTTGTTTCCCCCCCCCCCACAGTTCCACAAACTGAAGGGCCTCAGCCCTCCCCCCCTGCCCAGGTCCCTGCAGCCAGGCCCAGACATCTTTCAGGGCCATGTAAGTACTGTACATTACAGTACATTGTCTTTTCTCTCTCTCCCTCCTGTACTCCAAAGACCAATCTCCAACCTCTTCACCTTACACACTAATTCTTTATCTACTTGTGTAACAGGAACATTTTTTTTCCACATTGCTTTGAGACAAAAAAAATGTTTTTTTCCTATAATTCCTGAAACTGAAGGGGTCCAGCACTCCCAGGCCCAGGAGTCAGAGGATAGTTGTAATTATTAGTACTGTTAGTACAGTACAGTACAGTACAGTAGTGTATTTATTGTCATTTTTGGAATTGACAACATTTGTTTTTCTTTGACAAACAGACTGCATCCTAATTGACAGCAGCCATCCCCCGAGCCATAAGTACTGTATTGTACAGCAGATTGTTCTACCAATAGTACTTACTGTATGCTCCTTTTCAGTGTGTATTTCTCCCTCCTGTACTGTACCTTATTGAAACCTTGATAAAGCACTGTATAGAGTAGTTGATAGTTCCCATCATGTTCCCCCTTCAGACTTTCACACTTACAGTATCTTCAATGTACAGTAGAGCCAATGCAGTTTCTTTTTACCTTTAGAGGAAGAGCTATTGGACAAGGAGGACGAGGACGAGGAGGAGCTGCCGCTGATGCCAATTGAAGGTAAATACTGAGCAGTAAATAATGCACTGTACATCACCGTATTACTGCAATGAAAATAGTTTTTCCAAAACAGAATAAGGTGCTTTTGATATACTGTACTCTAGCGAGATGCAGGCAGTACTGGAGTATCAGCAAATAATGTATATAGTCACATTTTAAATCCCCAATCATGTGATGTACAAGGCCAAGCCAGGTTGTTTTACAACACAGCCTACTGTATATCTCACTGCATATTATATAAGCTCCTACTGTACAAATAACCGGTGATTGGCAGGGACAACAGTAGTGGAGAGGTACAGTAATTCTTATTGCTAGAGTTTTCTGTAGTTCCTACTATAATTTTCCATTGTGTGTACTGTATTTAAACAGTGTTGGGATTTTAAAGATGGCATGATTTTCATGTGTCAGTACAGTATTTGTTACAATAGCAGCACTGGAGAATGGTACAGTATTGAATAATGTCACTCAGATTAATGGTGTACTCATATTTTATTTATAAAATTCATTAAGATAATGTACTGTATCTACAGTATAATCATCTTAAAATATAAACAATGAGATACTCTATTGATCCTGCAATGTTCCAACAGAGAAACAGATACAGTACATCTATTGTAAATACTGTAGCATCAAAGTAGTTACAGTGTAACATTGTTTATATTTTAAGATTACTGTATACTGTAGATACAGTACATTTTGATTAATTGCATAAATAAAATATGTGAGAGTACACCATTAATCTCAATTTATACATACAGAGGGATATTATTCAATACCACACTCTAGCACTTTTACTTTACAAATATGTCTTGTTCATGTTTAATTTTTTGGGGGTATTATACTATAGCAACCAATCTCCATAGTACAACTGCACAAGCTTAATTCTACAATTTTATAAAATACAGCACTCTAAAGGTGTCCATCCACTTAAAGATCTGAAAATGACTGCACAATTACGACATTGTAATCATGCAGTTGTTTGTCAGTCTGTGATGAGCCTGCACTGAATGAGCAGTCGTTCAGTGCAGGCTCATCAACCATCTGTAATCATGCTCAACCTGACATTATAGTATGTATAACCTGTGATGATGCCGTTGCAGATGGCTGTGGTGGCAATGCGTGCCTTGGAACAGGGGGCAATGTAGGTGGAGGAGCCAGTGGAACGGGGGGTTGAACCAGCTTGCACACTGACTAGGGACATATTCAACCTGCTGTGCATAAGGGTTAAACAGTGTAGGTGCAGTGATGTAATGCTGCAAGATTTGTCCTGGGCCATGAGGAAAGGAGGGGGTGGAAAACTGCTGATTAATAAATGTGAATTGTGGTTACAATGACCGTTAGAGGTCTCACAGCTTTGACCAGGTGGCGGGGAGGGGAAGCACTGGGGTGGGGATGGGGCTTGGCTGGGGAATAGGGGTAAATATGAACAGAGGTGTGTGACAGCAGAAACATGAGGATAGGGGGGAATTAGGAGAATATACAGTATAGGGACAAAAAGCACAACCACAATACATACAGTATGGAGACAGTGTACTTAACAGTTCGGATCACAAGCTGGAAAGAGGAAGTTAAACCCCTCCTCCACATAACTAATTATATAACATACAATACAGTGCTGTACAAGCTACATAGCAGTTGCTTGACCATTTCTTTCAATGACAAATGGTAAGACTATACAGATGATCAATATAATTGCTACACTGGGCACATGTCAATACGGTTTTCCAAAACTTCATTATCCCATCCAAAAGTTCCTGTTTAGTTTTTGGTTTCACATCAGACCTGATGAACCTCTTCAACTGGGCCCAGACCAATTCAATGGGATTCATGTCAAGTGACCTACAGAAAAGTAAAAAAAATAAATAAAATTATTCAGTCACAGTACTTTAATAAAAAGCATACTAGAATAATTACTGCACGGTACATACTTAATTGTACAATAAACAGTTAATACAGTAGGACAATACTCACTCTGGTAGTGTGCATTGCCAATTTATACCTCTCTCTTCCATAAATTTCCCTGAAGCCGAGTGTTTTGGATCATTATCCTGGAATAATCGATGTCTTGATGGAAAGCATCTTCTCACAAGTGGCACCATACAACCATCTACTATTTGTTCTTAGAAGTAGGTCTTATCCATGATGCCTAAAGAGATGAGAAATTATTGTCAGTAACAAGTGCACACTGTACAGGACTGTAAATAATTTTTTCAACAAACATTACTGTACTGTACCTTCAAAAATTAAGATTGGTTCTGCACCCCAACGAGATATACCTCCCCATACATGGACCTTTAATGGATGCTTAGGACGTGGTTTAAGTGAGAGATGTGCACGGTTCCGGAAGGACAGTCTTGAGAACCTCTGGAGAGAAAGCGAAGTTTCATCTGTGAAAATGACATCAATAAAATTCTCTCCACTCTCTATCCACCATCGTGCTTGTTCAACTCTCTTTTCTTTATTAACATCCCTTATCATGAGATGTATCCTGTGGAATAAAAACAAGTATTAGTTTACAGTCATGTAAATCATTGCATTATTAAGGACAGTTTACTGAATAAAATAGTGCACTGTAGAGTGCATTTGTGCAATTTTGTACACTATAGTATTTTACGTACCTTGTAGGGCCAAAAATCCATCCCAGATCCTTACGCATCCATTTGATGCTGGAACAGGAGATGTCCAGGTCATATTCTGTTTGTAGAATACGTTTTATTTGTAAAGCTGTACGCTCATCATCCTCACAAGTTAATTTGTGCACAATCTTTTTGACACTTCTATGGTAGAACACATACAGAACATATAGAAATCATTGCACAGTCAGTGTTTAAATTGGAACACAGTACAGTAGCAATCTAGCAACATACAGTACTGTATTATAAAAAAAAGGTTGCTATAATGTACCTACCATGTGTATTTAGAAGGAAATCTATAATTGGGCCGCATTCTCTCAAATGCATGATAGCACACAGTCTGTAAACTAACAACAACACCACTCTCTTTCAGCCAGGCCTACATCTGTCGTGTTGTTTTGTGTTCTTTTTTCATGTTTGCAATTATCTTGCTCATGTATTTGCTGATTTTTGCCGGCATGTTTTACGACAAAAACTGTGGAGAGAATAAGAGAAATACTGTTACTGAGTATACAGACTGAGTATACAGAATTTAATGTTCAGTATCTTAAAAAAATATATTATACTGTATAACATACTGTATTTTAGTACACAGGGGGATGTTACATTCTTACATCATCCGTAACATATGATAATTATGGGTAAGGGCACCCTCAGAGCAACTCAAATGTTCTGGCCAGACAAATTTTTTTTTTAACCAAATATATAGTACTGTATTTTGAGAAGTACAATGTACAGTACTGTATACAACTGGATACACAAATATGCATCTAGGGCCGGGGACATTGTAGCAGCATATACTGTAGAGTTAATGGGGCAGTATTAAACAGCAATATTGCAACTCACAAGATGGGCGCCAAGCATACACAAGATGGGCGCGAGGCAGTGGGGGGCTATGCAACATTCAGCTGTATACAGGGTATGTGAAATGTGGCCTGCTAGATAGAAACTCAGGGGTCAATTTACGAAGCAGTGTTAGGAGACAGTGAAAAGAGATAAGGTACCAACCAATCAGCTCCCAACTGTAATTTTTCAAACACAACCTTGAAAAATTACAGTTGGGAGCTGATTGGTTGGTACCTTATCTCTTTTCACTGTCTCCTAATACTGCTTAGTGTATGTGTATGTGTATATATACAGTATATACAATATATATATATATATATATATATAGTGATATCTTGGGGGAATTAGCTCAGCAGAGGGTGGATTGGTGCAGTGTTTAGGTGCTTAATGAGGGTCCATACATAGCTTTCCAGTCAAATAATTGAGATGGTGCTTTACTTCCAGCAGGGAAAAACAGGTACAACACAAAGGAATAGAAAATAATAAACAACCTAGCCCCTGTTTAGGGTGTCTAACTCACTTCTTGAGATTGCTATATCATGGTGCAGCTAGTCTGCCAACAAAGTCTCTGCCTGCTTTATGCAGGTCTATTGCCGGCTCCATCCTGGATTTCCTTGGCTGCCACAGCTACACAAATACAGTTTGGGTGGCCTCCCCTGTATCCTACAGATTTAGGCCCTGGCTGCCTGCAGCTTCACTGCTTTCTTGTCACACAGTCTGAGAGTTTGTGGTCCCCCTTGCCCGCTGCAAGGTCCAGACACAAGCCTCCTGGCCCCCAATGGCTTGCTTAGCTTCACTGGGCTCTCTGACTGGTCTGCCTTCTCAACAGACCACACCTGAGCTCTATCCACAAGGCAGCCATTACACATCTTCCCACAATGCTTTTCTAGTCTGTGTGGGCGGATCTCCCTTGCCCCACACAGAATCTGCTGCTCACCAGTGCCACCTCTGGTGATACTGCCGCAATATATAAATATATATATATATATATATATTAGGGATGTGCAGGTTCGGATAGGTTCGAAGTTGCACGCCGAGTTCGGATTTGTCCCTCCAAAAAACGGGACTCAGAAAGATGCAAAACATCATCTTGCATGGACAAACATCATCATTCCTAGACAAAAGTCCTGAAATGATGATGTTTGTCCATGCAAGATGACGTTTTGCCTCTTTTTGAGTCCCGTTTTTTGGAGGGAAAAATCCGAACTCGGCATGCAAATTCGATCCTATCCGAGCCTGCACATCTCTAATATATATATATATATATATATATATATATATATATATATATATATATTATAAGCCAGGCACAGGCATACTGTATGGACCAGGGCTAAACATACTATACAGTAAAGGCTAAAAAGTTTTACACATTACATTTCCTCACATTTACACCAGCAGATAATGTGAAATGTGGCCTGCTCGATGGAAGCTAAGGGGCATACAGTATGTATCAAAGCTTGATGTGAGATAAAATTGTGAGATATATATCACCAACCAATCAACTTGTAACTTATATTTTGCAGGCTGTGCGGTTAATAAATGATAGTTTGGAGCTGATTGGTTGGTGATATATATTTCACAATTTTATCTCACATCAAGCTTTGATACATATGCCCCTTAATACGCAAAGATGCGTCTACGAAGGAGACATTATACCAGCACATTAGACATAGCAATATTGCGACTAAAAACAAGATGGCCACTGAGCATACATAAGATGGCCATGAGAAAGACGGCCACAGGAAGCTAAGTACTTATGTGAGATAGATTTAAACTCGATACGCAAATATGCATCTACAGAGGAGACACACAGTAGCAGCACATAGTTACTCGGTCAGTATGAGACACCAATATTTTCAGTGGCTGTGAGGCAGCGAGAGGCTATGAAATGATCAGTGGTATATGGTGTGTGATGGACAGGTCATAGCTTAACAGTTATTGGGTCTGTTTAAAACAGCAATATTGCAACTGGCAGCTAGGCAGCGGGACATTAGACATAGCAATATTGCGACTAAAAACAAGATGGCCGCTGAGCATACACAAGATGGCCATGAGGAGAATACGGCCATGAGAGGCTAAAAGGGGCAGCAGGAGGCTAGGAAACGATCAGCGGTATACAGTGTGTGTTAGAAACTCGATACGCAAACATGCGTCTAGGGACTGTGGATGGGACATAGCTGCACAGAGTTATTGGGTCAGTTTAAAACAGCAATATTGTGACTGGCAGGAGGCTATGAAATGATCAGCAGTATACGGTGTGTGATAGAGACCAGATACACAAATATGCGTCTAACTCAGCAAACATAGCAAAGTGACCATGAACCACAGCAAGCTACTTACATCACCAGCGGGATGATACTGTAGGAAACAGCTGTAGAAGCTCTGGGTACAGCAACAAAGGTGACTCGGAAGTCAGGCAGAGTTGCAGAAATAGATCACTATAATTGAGCAGCAACAACAGCAACTTAGAAGTCAGGCAATGTTGCAGATAGTAGTATCTCAAGGGTTCGTACTGGTGATACGTGCGGAAGAGATGATCCAAGCAGCAAGTCCATACGGTTAAGTAACAGATTCACAGTGTGGATCGCTACTCTGGTCTGAGATGCTCAATTATACTACCAGAGACAAAAAAATTCCTTGCAGCTGAAACTCTGCCCACTGAATGGTGTATTTGAAAAATGCACTTCCTTGTCATCCAATGGCATGGCAGAGTTTTGGCAGCATAATACTATGAGACTCTAAACGCCATAGCGTAACTCACAGGGTGCTATGTGGGTACTGTATGGAGCACCGTACACCACTTTCTTGAGCACACAGTGCATCAGCAGTACATAGGCATAAAGTAGAATATAAATGCCAGGTGGTATGAAGTTGTACAGTAAACAATGTATTGAGTTCAGTTGGCTTTGATAAAAATACTGAACTTCAATTGCACGGTCTGTACCTTTATAAATGACACAACTCACACACCACTAAGTCTTGTAGTGAAGATTTATTTTTAAAAAAGTGACCCTTACCAGGTCTCAAACCCGTGATGGTCACTCTTGCAAGCCGATCACTAAACCTCCAACCTACAGTCGCACCTGTTGTATACAGTTAGCAGTGCATCAGTGTAGTGCTAATTGCACTGTCAATCCAGATCAGCTCCACTAGACATGCGCAGTACTATTAGACTTAATATGCCACAGTGTAGCGCGACTAGCAGGGCACTACATGGCATATGGAGCAACAAACTACAGTAGCTGGGCACATCTAGTATATATAATGTATTGAGTTTAGTAAGGGGTGGATAACAATAATGAACTAGTGAAGATTTATAAAAAAAAAATTATCAAGGACTCCAACAGGCAGGACAGGAAGTGTATGAAGGTGGATCACCTAACCCCTTGCTCGCAAGCCTGTCCTAGCAAGAACTGCATCTGGCATTTATGTGATATGATGTCTGCAACTTATGTGTACTGTGTGCCTCCTTGTAGCTCGACTGGCATATGGAGTTGCTCCATTGTGTGAGACTCCCGACACACTGGGCATGCACAGTGCTAGACCCCATTGCAACCCATGTGCCAGAGATCCCATTGTAACCCCTCCACTGGGCATGCGCCAGAGATCCCAGTTGTAACCCCCCAGAACTGACAGCCACCACAGCGCCGATGTGCTGACATTGACGCAAGTTTTCACTTTAAACGCACAATCAGTTTATAATACAGAGACCTCTCTCTCAAACAGAGCTCACTACCAGTTACTGAAGTCATAAGAAATCACTATAGTGTCCAAGTCTGGGACAGCGCTGACAGTGGTGCAAGTGTGCAAATTCAACTGCACAGTCAGTATGTACTGTAATACAGACATCCCACTTTCACTGTGTTTGACTCCTGACCCACTTGGCATGAGCAGCGGAGAGATCTTCCATACACCATAGCATAGCGCTACATGGCGTATGGGGCGGCTCCACTGGGCATGCACCAGAAATCCCATTGCAACCCCTCCACTGGGCATGCACCAGAAATCCCATTGCAACCCCTCCACTGGGCATGTGTCAGAGATACCATTGTAACCTCTCAGAGCTATAAGTCACCACAGCGCTGACGTGCTGACATTGACACAAGTTTGCACTTTAAATGCATAATCAGTTTGTAATACAGAGACCTCTCTCTCACAGAGCCCACTACCAGTTACTGATCATGAGAAATCAAGTCTGGGACAGCCCCGACATTGATGCAAGTTTGCGCTTTAAACATACAGTCAGTATGTACTGTAATACAGACATCCCACTTTCGCTGATTTTGACTTCCGACCCACTGTGCATGCGCAGTGCTGTGATCTTCCATACACCATGGCATAGCACTAAATGGCATATGGAGTGGCTCCTCTGGGCATGTACAAGAGATCCCATTGCAAACCCTCCACTGGGCATGCACCAGAAATCCCATTGCAACCCCTCCACTGGGCATGCACCAGAGATCCCATTGTAACCCCTCAGAGCTGACAGCCACCACAGCGCCGACGTGCTGACATTGATGCAAGTTTGTACTTCAAACGCACAGTTTGTAATATAGAGACCCACTTTTAAACAGCCTACAGTACTACTAATTTCTAAAGTCATGAAATCACTATACAGTAGTCTGGGATGCAGTGTGTGACTCCCAAAACACTGGGCATGCGCAGTAGAAATAGACTCGAAATGCCATAATGTAGCGTGACTAGCAAGGTGCTACATGGGTACTGTATTGGAGCGCCATACACCTCTTTCTTGAGCACATAGTGGCATAAAGTAGCATAGAAATGCCAGGAGGTGGGAAGTTGTGGATAATGTATTGAATACTGATTTAGTGAAGATTTAATATATATATATATATAGTCATCCCCAGGAAGAAGTTAACGGACGAAACGCGTTGGGACTTTACTACTTGCCCTTGAGACTTACATCCAGACCCTCTCAAATCCATTTTTTCAGATAAGCTAAAACTCTTCTTTTACCTCTGAAATTGATTTTATTTTTTATCGCTTATTTATTGCCTCTGGTGGTCACTCCTGATTAGGAACCACAGTGTCTATTTTTATTGTGTACATTTTATTTTTGTCAAATTCTATTAAATATATTTTTTATGCTATTAGCCTTCTCTTATCACTGTATTTGTTTATGCTGCTAAAATCAATTATATTGCACTAAGCACTTCATTTGTTTAGGCTGCTTGAAGCACAAAGCACTTTTTGATTTTAATTCTTTGCTCAGGTTGATTTTTAAGCACGTTTGCACTTAGCACTTTGTATATATTTATTTATATCACTATGGAACACTAGCAGGTTGGTCGCCCACAGTCAATAACTCCCTTTCTTAATTTGATTGGTAGTGTATTCACCAACACTACAAACTATTGACATAGGAGCAGACGCCCTAGGTCTAAGTCTTGGCTTTTACCTGCATTTGCATAATACACCAGCAGTTTATATATTGGTTTAAGGTTCTGGCGCCGAATTCATTTATTATTTGCGTAATATATATATATATATATATATATATATATATTTTCAAGGTCTCAAACCCGCTGGACAACAAGTTGGTAGAAGCAGCGAGGCTAGGCATTAGCCCCCTAGCCCATAAGCCTCAACCCGATACTACAGTAGTTCCTAAAGTCATGAAATCACAACGATGTCTAAGTCTGGGACAGTGCCGACAGTACTTACATTATCGCAACTGTTCAACTTCAACCGCACAGTCAGTATGTAATACAGAGCTGTGCGTGCATGTGAAATATTTTTATATAGTAGAGGACTCACACACTTAATGATTTCAAACTTTATTATACATTCTTCTATAGCTTTCTTATACATTCCTGATTCCATGTGGAAAATACTCTACTACTGTATAGTCTACCGAATCACCGCTTCTGTCAGCCAATCATCGGGCGGTGATACAGAACATGCATTGGAAATCAGACGCATGCGCTGTGTAGTTTAGGATAAGTGACACCTGGTGGCGAAAAAGTTGTATTACACGTTATGAATTCTTTCCAGCGCTACGCTACATTATGAAACTTTCTGTGCGGCACGACCCATGGCATGGTGTGTGGCACGCCATGCATGGCGTGCTACATAGCGTATGGAGCAACAAACTAGCTGGGCACATCTGTATGAATGAAAATGAGCGCACAATGTTGCTGATTCTGTGCCTTTTGCAGCAGTTGCATCTGCGTCTTTATGCTAATGCTGCTACAAAGTTCTTCCCTGGTGGAGATCTGTGAATCTGAATATGTAAGAAGTGAAACTATCCGCATCTGTAGGTATAGAAATACTGCTTGGTGCATCTTTAGACGCTCCATCATTTTTACTTTCAAAACTTGCACTAGCCATGTGGCAGGAGTAGTTTCTTCACCAACTATGGCCTCTAATGTGAGGGGTTCAGCGTCTTTGTATGGAACTGCTTTCCGCAATGTAACCCCCTTTTACCCTCTATAAAGGGTCACCAGGTTGCTAACCCCCTTACTGTCTAATATTTACCTACCTTTAACCTCCCATTTAGTGGTGTACTTTTCTACATCAGTGCCTCCACCCAAGTATTAATAGTCATTATGGGCCTACTTGGGAAAACCCACTTAAAAGTTACAACTAACGTCTATTTTTTTTTATTAGGGAGCTATGCAACCCATATACTATGACACAGGATATTACAGTGTAAAAATTAAGTAAACCTGTTCTTCATTTACAGAGATTCTTCAAGTGTTCTAGAATCCTTTAGGCAAATAATACATTCCAAAGTTTTATATTAGCATTTTCTTTAGAAATAGCAACATAACTTTCAGGTACACGTCATACAATAGCATGCACTGTTTGTACATAAATATGCATTCATGTTTTAATTGAACACAAGAACAATACTATACACCAATGACAACAATGAATATACATATTAAACCTTAGTGTCCATGTCAAGTCCTGTTGTATCTCCTTGGTTAGGTAAGTAGATTATTTGTCATCTACCTTTAGTATTGTCCTCTTCACTAAACTTAATTTTCCAAAGTCCATAAATATATAGATGCTTTCCTGAGGAATATGATCGGTTATACTGTTAATCTTCTATGTACAGTATAATGATGACTGTGGTGCTGCCTAAGGCTCAGATCTTGTTACTTCTTAGCACTTTTAGTGTAATTATCCTTTCCCTGCCGTCTGCATGACACTTTACAGCTTAGCATGTAGCTTTTACAGCACCTGTGTCTAAGTCCCTATTTAACTGCATACCTTGCAACAGTGTCTATGTCAGTACCAGTGTTTAGGTTACAATGGCTACTTTATAGTCTATTAGTTATAGATGAAGATTCCTCATTGTCCATAGTTCTGCATTGGCAGTATGGTTTATAACTACACCCTGAGTTTTATCAATTAACTGTAACCCAGTTATATAGATACATAGGACCTCATTCAGAGTCAGTCAAAGTGGCCGCACGGTCATACGGGAAAAGGGGCCGGATATGCACATGATTCACTCGCAAGTTGCGTCCCTAAGTTCGGATTGGCTGCTGGCCGACCAAGGGGAGGAAGCGGCCAGAAGACAAAAAAAATACGCCCCCTTCTCGTATGCATTACACGTCATCTCCAGGCATATAAAGATTAATCGAGACCATCGGAACTGGTCGTAGAGCTTAAGGTTGACCATACCCTCTCTTAAGCTCTACGATCATGTCAGTGTAAAAACATGTGTCATGACTCTACTTTGTTAATTATGCACTCCCATAAACCGTATGCACTCCCATAAAACGCCGTTCGCATAATTAGGCACGCCTGCGTCTGGATCTCCACTACCCCGTTTTCAAGCACCTTCCCCTGTTACCACCCACAAACGCCTCCATCTGTCACTCAAACTACCGACCTGGCTGTGTTCAAGGAGAGAGAAATTTCTGATCGTAGCGGCTAGTTTGTACACGCGCATTGCAAACCTTACACATGCGCAGTATAGCAAACATCGGTGGCGTACGACCGTGCGGCGGCTTCGACCGACTCTGAATGAATCCATATTCCTCCCAAACGGCTGGCACTTAGACTTAGTAACTGGTATGGTGTTATTAAGAGTTTTACTTTAACAGTGCTCACCACTGTGCTGACGCTGTGATATCAGGCAGAACGACCACCATGCAGCAGCATCCGCCTCTTGTCAGCTGTGCAGTGTCTCCCTATCACTCCCTGCTCTGTGACTGACTCTGCCTCTGGGCGGGAGCTAGTATCATGGCTGCCTATGAGAAACTGTCATGACCTCAAAACCTCACACTGGCTCCACACTACCGATCACCGTTCTCCGCTGACAGCCAACTTAGGAGCCGACCACCTTATTGACTCCACTGCCACTACTGGCACCAGCAACCTGACCACTGCTTCCACCTCTCTGGCAGGGTGAGTAACTCGGCTACCCATCAGCTTCACATCCCCTGCTGTGACAAGCTCCCTATCTCCGCCTCCACCCCCCTGAGCCTGGCAGCCCGTCCATAGATCAGCTGCCACACAAGACACAGGGGGGTGAGCACTCAAGGAAGTCGCAGGTCTTTTGTGACTTTCACAGCATTACTATCAGACACCGGTTTTCTTCTACTCAAAACGCACCGCATTAGCTATCATCTACTCCTGGATAGTGACTCATATTGACAACATATGTGCACAACTCTGAAATATCTTTCCATGTAGGAATACACCAGTTGACGGTGGATTGGTGTAAGTGGTCAATCTGACAACGTTTGGCTGGACATATCCTAACATAGGCAATTTCACTGCTGTCAGTCCTCATAAAGCAGCGCTCTGTATATGACGTTTCTTATTTGATGTTTTGTATGTACAGTACATCTTCTACAATGTATTTATATGTATTTCATTTACAGTAAAGAATATTTAACATGTATGACCAGTTATACTAGAATCATTGGACACACCTATATAAACATATCTTTATTCTCTTTATAAGAACCAGACCCCTCCCCCCTTTCCCTTTAGGTGTAGCACTTCGGTTAACCGTGAATTACCACTCAAGGAAGTGATCTCCAGACTACCTGTCAGCTGCTGCTGACAGCTATTATATGCCTCTCTCAAAACTGGAACCATTTTCCCTGGCAGGAACCAAATCACTCCTACTTTTATCACTCCGCCCCTTCCTCCACAGTACATGTGTATCCCACACACTGGGGTACAATTTTACCTCAGGAGGTTATTAATACATATTTTGCATACAAGTTATATAAATGTGCATTCATTTACACACAACCTATCTCAACAAACAAAATAGCTACATAAAGTACCACATATTACCTAAGGAATGTGCAAACCATGAAATATGTACATATAAAGTACCTGTCATCCTCAGGATTTGTCACATATATATTTTTATTAGAACTATAGTTACTCCAGTCCCTAATCAGGGCTACACCAACAGACCCAGATTCAACCAACCCACTATTACCGCCGAGTCACCATCCAGTAATGCCACTCTTATTTCTACTACCGCCTACCCTCCAACATGACCCCTCCCATCAGGTACAAAATGCTCTGCTCCTGGACTTCCCACCTAATGTATGATTGCAGTCACCTGTGCTAAACTAGTTAACTGATGAGAAAGGTGTTTCAACAGGTGGCTGCAATCATAAATTAAGAGGGAAGTTCAGGAGCAGAGCATTTTGTACCTAATGGAATGGGTCATGTTGGAGGGTCTGCTACCGTGTGTCCAAATATGAACTGTTATTCTGAACGTGGAACATCAGGATTCATTCATAGTGCAACTCGGATGCATGGGCAAACAAAGGACATTGCTCCACATCGCCACTATGTCTGACTCAGAATAAGCCCTAAAATGTCCCATTAAATGTCAGACACTGTTCTAGCAAAAAAACCTTTAGACTGGCTTACTCTATGCATTAACCATTGCTCCTGGTACTTGTAGTTGCACGACCAAATGAATGTAAATGGAGGAACTGTATAATCCAATACTTTTTCCACAGGAGTCTCTGGGCCTGATTCAGAGCCAGACGCTCTTTCAGAGCGCTCGCTCTGAATCAAGGCCCTCCCTCTCTTTTTTTAGAGCGGCCTCCTGGCCGCTCGCATAGCTGTGGGTGACCACCCACAGCTATGGCGAGCGGCCAAAAAGATGGTCGCGATGGTCAAGACCATCGCGACCATCGGGCTTGCGACGAGCCCTTTGGTGGGCATGCTGGGGGCGTGCCCTTCGCTATGCGGGTCTCGCGCATGCCACGACGGAGCCGACTCCCTCATGCGCATGCGCACTTTGCCAACATCGACCTGCTTGCGAGCGCTCAGTGCTCGCGAGCGGGTCTGAATCAGGCCCTCTGTCCCCAAATGTAACCTCCCTGTTCACCCTATTAGGCATATACACAGACCAAACCTTCTTTACCCTTATTATATTTCTAAAAAGTAGGAGGACAGCAAAGCCAGGTTACTACTGAAAGTTCTCCAATTGGTAGTCAGGGTCTGGCAAGCACCTACAGCAGACCCTGCAGATTTTCTCCACTCCTGCCCAAAGGGTAACTTGTGGCACAGCATTTTCCCTTCTGGATACTCTCTGGAAATTGGTCTTTCAGTTTCCCTCAGCTCTGAGTTAGGGGATTGAGGGGATTTTTACACTGAGCTGCTCTGACAGGATGCAGTCTCTCCCACACAGCTGTATAGACACTTAATTACCTCTTTGCATCCTATATCTGCTTTCTCCATCACTACTCCAACAGATTTGTCACTAACTGTAGCTCCTCTCTGGGGTCTCTCTGTGGGGAAAATCTCTGAGGTGCTTCTTTTTGAAGGGCGACTCTCTCCATCTCTATGGCTACATGATGGCTCCACCCCATTCTTACCCCATTCCAATATCTTTTCTAGCAACCCCTTTGCAGATTGGTCAATGACTTACCCATTGTTCACCAACATTCCTCACTATTCATCCCATGTTTGCAGGTGGAAGTTCCAGAGACTTGGGTGCACTGCATGCTGGGGCCTGTGGTTTTGGCCCAGGGTATATGTGGGCTGTGGACAGTGCTGGTCTCTCTCTTTTTCCTGGTTGCTGGTTCTGACTAGCTCGATGCTGGTTGTGCTTAAGTACGGGGTACCCCTACGTCACTTGTCCCCTGTATTTAAGCACAACCAGGCCTGGCTGTGAAAAGCCCGTGGCCCGTGGCTGGTTTGTGCTTTAGAGGGATTGGGGGTCACTTCACACAATCAACCTCGCATGCCTCCAGCCCGCCCCTGCAGCCATCTCTCACTCTGCACCTCCCAAACCACTCTTCCACCTGCACTAGTGTATCATCTTGTTGTCCTTCTCCCTGCAGGTGGCCCAGTTTGCTCATCCTGACCCTGATAGTTAATACATTTTTAAAAAGCAATGAAATTCCATAGACAAACAACCTTATGGTTTCACATGTCCCATTAAGGCTTCTTAGACATGATCTGAAGTTTCACAAAACCTATTGAATTTCTGACACTCAAATTTCAAAATACAATGAAATTAGGATCATTAAGGCTGATGCCTTAATGGACATGTTCCTTGCGTAATACAGATATGGTATGCCATGACACCATGTGGTTAACTGCAGATTCAGAACTCTCACAGAGTGAGATTGCTGTCACTCACAAAATGGTGGAGCTGCTAATTCACAGAATTGTGTGCTCATTGGGAACAGAGGGCTCACTGGTAGTGTGCATGCACCTCAGAAAATAAAGCAATAAGTCA
The DNA here is from genome assembly GCA_031769625.1 of Taudactylus pleione. Taxonomy (NCBI): domain Eukaryota; kingdom Metazoa; phylum Chordata; class Amphibia; order Anura; family Myobatrachidae; genus Taudactylus; species Taudactylus pleione. The sequence goes on from JAUIMM010000108.1 coordinate 14,375,285, forward strand.
CAAATGCATGAATGCAGCAGTGAGATCCATCTACGCATCTATGTTAAAAATTGAATGTGTAAAAAAAAAAAAAAGGTGCCCCCCCCCAAAACACAACCAGCACTGGGCTTTAACAGCCAGTCCTGGTTGTGTTTAAATACAGGGGAAAAATTACATAGGGGTCCCCTGTACTTAGGCACAACCAGCACCGGGCTAATCAGAACCAGCCCTGGTTGCCAAAATATGGGGGACAAATGTTGTAGGGGTACCCCATATTCAGCGCAACCAGCAATGGGCTCTGAGCTGGCCCTGGTTTTGGAAATACAGGGGGAAAAATGCGTAGGGTCCACCCGTATTTACAAGAACCAGCATCTGACTCTTTCTAGTGGGGGGTGATGCCACAGTCAGAAGAGCCCTTTCATCGGGCCCCCCAGCTGAAGCATCACCCCTGATCACTAGTCAGCCCAGGCCAGGGATCCCTGGAGAGCTGGGGACCCCCCAAAAAAAGGGGTCCCCTTCTCCAGGGCACCGCAGGCCCAGGCTGAAAGCCAGGGGCTATCCCTGGCAACCCTGGGCGGTGGGTGCCAGGTTGATTATATAAAGTGTGGTGCAAGTAAAGTTTGAATATTGTCTTTTGCTGTGGAACTAGTTTCCAGCAAGTCTCCCCCGCATGCTGGTTCTTGGAGAACCAAAAGTACCAGCAGGTGGGGTATTACGGGCCTGCTGGTAGCTGTAGTTCCACAGCAGAAGCAATATTAAAAAAACACACAACACACACCGTAGAAAAGTAAAAAAAAAATTAAAACATATATGCACGCACACACATGTACTCACACATGAACACACTGTCTCACATACTCACCTATGTATCCCTGTAGCCAATCTGTCCAATGGAGCACCTGTAAATATGAAAAAAAAAATCATGCCACACCCCCCAAAAACAACATCCAGTGCTGGGCTTTGAAGACCCAGTACTGGTTGTGCTAAATACAGGTGACAAATGACGTAGGGGTCCCACATATTAAGCACAACCAGCACCAGGCTTTTTAGAACCAGACCTAGTTTCCAAAATACGGGGGACAAATGATGCAGGGGTCCCCCATATTCAATGCAACTGGGTTCTGAGCTGGCCCTGGTTCTGGAAATACAGGAGGAAAAATGTATAGGGCACCCCCGTACCCCAAAAAAATAAATATAAAAATAAAAAAATGATCGTTTTTTAAAATATTTTATTTAACCGGACCTTCACCTGGGGGGCAGCAGCCCTTAAGCTCTTTTTCATGGCTGCCACTCCCCCAGGACTTCTACGGAATCTTCAGCTGGAAGGCGGCAACCTTCAAGCTCTTTTTCCCAGCCGCCGCCATCCAGGGCTTCCGCGGCGTCTTCTTGCTTCAGCTGGTCTTCTCTCTAGCTCCCCGGCCGATGACTGAGTGGACGGCGCCTCGCGCTGGCTTTATTTAAGCCAGCCGAGGGGGCGGGGTGATGACGTCGCAAGCTGTGATTGGCTTGTGGCGGCCATCTTTGAATTTCAAAAATGGCACTGAGGTGCCATTTTGAAAAGAGCACACTCGGTTCTCACCATTGAAGTCAATGGTGAGAACAGCTCATTGGCTGAGAGGTGGAAGGCTCGCCTCCCTCAGCCAATGAGTGCTCCGCACCAGGATTTCTAAACTGAAATGCTGGGTGGAGCTGTCATTCAGGTAGTAGTGTGTTCATGTAGTAATGTTCGTGGGTCCGGGTATTTTGTTTTTTTTTTCTTTCCCAAGACCCAGGATTGTCTGAAGAGGACAGATCCATGCATAGGAGGAGGTGAGTATATAATTTTTATTACAGGTACTCCATTGGATTGTCTACTGGAGAAGAGGACAGATTGGCTTCAGGGATACTAGGTGAGAATGTGAGATAGTGTGTGCATATGTGAGTACATGTGTGTGTGCATGTATGTTTTAATAAAATTATACTTTTCTATGGTGTGTGTGTTGTGTGATTTTTTAATATTGCTTTTGCTGTGGAACTACAGGTACCAGCAGGTTTGTAATGCCCTGCATGCTACTTGTGGTTCTCCAAGTACCAGCATGCGGGGGACACTTCCTGAGAACTGTATTTTTACAGAAAAAGACAAAATTTTAACTTTACTTGCACAACACTGCACAATCAACCCAGCACCCACCATCCAGGGGTGCCGGGGATAGCTCCGGGCTATCAGCCTGGGCCTGGGATGCCCTGGAGAGGGGGAACCCTTTTTGGGGGGGATCCCCAGCTCCCCAGGGATCCCTGGACTGGGCTGACTAGTGGCCAGAGGTGATGCTGTGGCTGGGGGCCCAGTGAAATGGATCCCCTGGCTGTGGCATCACCCCCCGCTTGAAAGAGTCCAGTGCTAGTTCTGGTAAATACAAGGGTACCCTATGCATTTTTTCAACCTGTATTTCCAGAACCAGGTCTGGCTCAGAGCCCAGTGCTGGATGAGCTGAATACGGGGGACCCCTACATCATTTGTCCACCATATTTTGGCAACCAGGACTGGTTCTGAAAAGCCTGGTGCTCGTTGTGCTTCATACGGGGACCCCTATGTAATTTTTCCCCTGTATTTAGCACAACCAGTACTGGCTTTACACAGCCTGGTGCTGGTTGTTGTTTTTAGGGAGTGGGCCACGCCATTTTTTTATTTTTTTTATACAGGTTTTTTTTCAATTAAACACAGAAGCACAGATGGGTCTCACTGACCCATCCCTGCTTCTGTGTTTGTTTTTCTTAAACACAGATGCAGGTATTATGCAGGTATTATGGATATTCCAAAGCCTGTATCTGTGTGCTGCTACCTCCCCCATGTCCTAACGCCTGCTACACTACAGCCCACACTGCCTCTGCACCACAGCCGCTAATGCCCACTACTGTTCCTGGTTCCCGGCTGCAGCTATTGCCCGCTAACCCCTACCCCCTCTCCCCCGCATCCTGGCCACAGCAAATGCCGGATTTCTTCCCACCGGACCCAGCCCCCACTACCGCCCACAAAAGGCAGCCATCTTGCTGCACCCAAGTGAAGCCACAGTGAATACACCTGCTGGAGGCTCCTAATGTGGCTGCACAACAAGTTAAAATTTCCTATCTATTCAATTGTGCATTCTTGAGGTAATAGTTTCAAAACTGTAACTTTCTAATTTACCTGAACCTCAAAAGCACGTACCCTGGCACAATAGCTACCTAATAAAACAAACCCCAAGTCTAAATTTGCCCCCTACCCTGAGTTATGCCTTCCTAAAAAAAAACAGAGAACAGCAGAAAAGTTGTCCTAATTGAGAATGTCAGAAGAAAGTGACAGTTGGAGCTTTAGATTACTCCCAAATCCTTATTTTTTATGTTTTCACCATGATTTGGCATGCAGCACCGAGCAACAGTTCTACCCATCCATGCCAAATTTTAGCCCATTACCTTCTATAGCTTTTGAGGTGTAGCCCCTTAAACACCATGGCCACCCTCAGGAATTCTCTATCGAGAAATCCACTTTTTTAGATGCAGCCTTAATATAAGGGCATGACTCTGCCCTTATAATATATATATTGTGGCAGTATCACCAGAGATGGCACTGTTGAGCAACAGATTCTGTGAGGGGCAGGAGAGATCAACCCACACAGAGAAGAAAAGGGTTCTGGGAAGATGTTTAAGGGCTGCCTTGTGGAGAGAGCTCAGGTGTGGGCTGATGAGGAGGCAGACAAGTCAGGCTGCTGTTGAAGACAGTCTATGTGGGACTGTGGCAGCCAGAGAGCCCAGTGAAGCTGAGCAAGCTATTGGGAGCCAGCAGGCCTGGGTCTGTACCTGCAGGAGGCAGGGGGGACCACAAAACTCTCAGACTGTGTGACAATAAAGCAGTGAAGCTGCAGGCTGAGGAAGCCAGGGCCTATATCTGTAGGATACAGGGAAGGACACCAAAACTGAATGTTGGTGTAGCCGTGGCAGCCAAACCAAGCCAGGCTGGAGTTGGCGATAGACCTGCAGAGAAGCAGGCAGAGACTGTGTTGGCAGACTAGCTGCACCACGATAGAGAGGGTTCAAGAAGTAAGTTAGATGCCCTAAATAGGGGCTATTTTCTGTTTCCTGATTTCCATGCTGGAAGTAAAGCACCATCTTCATTTACTTTTACTGGAATGTCATGTGTGGACTCTAATTCTGCACCTAATCACTGCACCACTGACACCAATCTACCGAGCTAATTACCCCCAAGATATCACCATATATATATGTATATACAGTTTTGTGGTGCAGGCACTCCCAATCCAGTTTAAATAATTGCCATGGTGCACAATCAAGAGGGTTAACAACGAAGCAGGTTAGTGTCACTCTCCGGACTTGGTAAATCAAGGTGACAGTCTCGTCACATTTGCCAATGTTTTGAGTTTATTTCACAAACTCATCATCAGGACATACAAAAGTGTTACTAAAATCTTACCTTATATAACCCATGTCTCCCCTAGGGGGTCTGCCACCTGACGGCTCTGCTTCCGGCTCCCACTCAGTGCCCAGCAATTGCCAATGACATCACGGGTGTTGTCACGTCGCCCAGGCAACCAGATGCCCGGCACCCGTGAAACTGTGCATAAGTAAAGCAAAAGAGATATTATAAAAACATTGGCTGGTCTCATATTTGTGCTTATTTTCTCCAAGCAGGTAGATATATACAAAAAACAACTAGTTTGTATTGACATGTGCAATAGTGTACATGTATAACAATAATAGAGACTGCACACTATTTATGTAGGGTCATTATAGTAATGGATTAGACAACCTTTTACTTACTTGATAAAAGATAAAGGATGAGCACCCAATATTCGTGAGGCTCCCGGCCAAATCAGGAGGGTAGGCAAGCCTGATTTCATTCAGTGCCCACAATCTTCCCATTCAGTCACCACAATAATCCCACTGGGTTCCAACATCCTTCTCACTCAATACATCCATCTCATTCATTATACATATTCAGCTCCTTAATTGCTAAAACTATCATACTCTGTCTATGCATCTACACTATTTTGCCTCCATGCTGCTATAACTTCCCCAATCCCTATAGCTGTGTGGTCTCCCAACTGTGTTAATCTGCATGCCCTCATCCACACCAATATGTTTTTCCCATGTGTACTGCACCTGTCTTCCTGCATCCGTGCCACTGTGTTTCCTTCTATCTGCACCACTGCTTTGCCCCCAACCACGTCACTCTGTCTTCCCCTCATCTCTGCCACTCTTCCTCCATCTTCACCACTCTGTCCCCCCCAACCATGCCACTCGGTCTTTCTCCTCCCACCTGCACCACTCTGTCTTCCCACCCATCCACACCAATATGTCTTCCCCAATCCCTACTGTTGTGTGTTCTCCCATTGTGCTAGTCTGTCCCCCCAATGTGCACCACTATTTTCCACCAATCTGCATCAATTTGGCTTACCCCATCTGTATTGCTTAATCTTACCCTCTCCATGCCTTTTTGTCTGCCCCATCCACACCTCTCTGTCTTCTTCCCCCATCCACCATACTCTTATCCCATCTGCGTAGCTCTATGTTCTGCTCAGACCTCAGTTGCATTGACCGCATGTGTGTATTCCAATGAGCACACAGTTCTGTGAATTAGCAGTTCCTCCATTTTGTGAGTGACAGCAATCTCACTCTGTGAGAGTGCTGAATCTGCAGTTAACCACATTGTGTCATGGCATACCATATCTGTATTACGCAAGGAACATGTCCATTAAGGCGTCAGCCTTAATGATCCTAATTTCATTGCATTTTGAAGCTTGAGTGTCAGAAATTCAATAGGTTTTGTGAAATTTCAGATCATGTCTAAGAAGCCTTAATGGGACATGTGAAACCATAAGGTTTTTTGTCTATGGAATTTCATTGCTTTTTAAAAATGTATTAACTGTCAGGGTCAGGATGAGCAAACTGGGCCACCTGCAGGGGAGAAGGACAACAAGATGATACACTAGTGGAAGAGTGGCCGGCACACAGGAGGTGGTTTGGGAGGTGCAGAGTGAGAGATGGCTGCAGGGGCGGGCTGGAGGCGTGCGGGTTTGATTGTGTGAAGTGACCCCCCCCATCCCTCTAAAGCACAAACCAGCCCCAGGCTTTTCATGGCCAGGCCTGGTTGTGCTTATACAGGGAACAAATGACATAGGGGTCCCCCGTACTTAAGCACAACCAGCATCGGGCTAGTCAGAACCAACCCTGATTGCCAAAATGTGAGAGACAAATTAAGTAGGGGTCCACCGTACTTTGCGCAACCAGCACTGGGCTCTGATCCAGTCCTGGTTCTGGAAATACAGGGGGGAAAAATGAGTAAGGTCTTATCCAGAACCAGCACCTGACGTTTTCTAGTGGGAGGGCTAATGCCACAGTCAGGGGAGCCCTTTCACCAGGCCCCCCCAGCCAAATCATTAACCCTGACTGCTAGTCAGCCCAGGTCAGGGATCCCTGGGGAGATGGTGATCCCCCAAAAAAGGGGTCCCTCTCTCCAGGGCACCTCAGGCCTAGGCTGAAAGCCCGGGGCTATCCCCGGCAACCCTGGGTGGTGGGTTCTGGGTTGATTATGTATAATGTAATGTTATTTTCCTTTGCAGGTGAACCACAGGTCCCAGCAAGCCTCCTCTACATGCTGGAACTGTGTCAGCTCTTTTTCATGGCCGCTGCCCACTAGGACTATTGGCATTTTCCTTCTTCAGGAGCTCTTCTTTGCTCCTTCCTGGCTGTTGGACTGCCATGCCACCTCCTCGCGCTGGCTTATATAAGCCAGCCAAGGGGAAAGGGCGATGACGTCATGAGCTGTGATTGGCTCGCGGTGGCCATCTCTGAATTTTAAAAATGGCGCTGAGGCCAAACTCTGCAGAATGGCAGGCAAGGACTGGATCCTCTTGGATGCAAAAATGCTGCCAATGAACACACACCCCCATCAGTTCCCCCACCGCTGCTGGGTCTCACTGACACCCGCACCGCTGCCGCTCACACTCGTGCTGACACTGACACCCGCCCCACTGCTGCTGATGTCCGCACCGCTGCCGCTGATGTCCGCACTGCCAACGTGTCCCCGCTGCCATTGCCGGGTCACTCCACCACTAGCACCCACTAAAGGCAGCCATATTGGTGCACCCAGGTGAAGCCACAATAAGTACACCTGCTGGAGGCTTCTACTGAGGCTGCGCAATGAATTGAATCTTCCTATCTCTGTAATGGCGCAATCTTGAGGTAATAGTTTAAAAACTGCAACTTTCTACTTCGGGTTCCACAGGAGGTCCACAGGTAACCTTGGGGGTATAGGTGATGCAAGGTCTCCTGGCCACCACGCAGTTAAATTCTTCTCCCACCAGTGCACCAGGGCCTTCCCCTATACCCCGCCCCCAGGCTGGGAGCTCCTCAGTTTTGTTAGGTGGCCAGCCAGAGTCGGTCACTGAACATGCAGTGGGGCTGTTTGGTGCAAACAGCCCTGAAGTTCTTTATAGGCAGTAGTGCAGTCAGTCTAGTGGAAGTTCGCACTACTGCGTCTTCACCCCTCCGGTGCTGGGTCGCCAGTACTGATCCGTGCTTCACAGCAGGCCTCTGAAGTTTTAGCTGGCAGAGACCTTGGAGGTTCCCTAGACTGCGGCTGGACAATGGGGATGCAGGTAAGCGACACATGCCGCGGTGGTGCGTGGCGATGTGCAGTCTTTTTCCTCCAGGACTGGGGACTCCTTGGGGTTGACAGTAAGTGTTGCCAGACACTGAGAAATGCATCCACACTAAGCTGCTCGGACAGCGGGCTGGAGTTTGCAGTTATACTCCAGCATCCTGGGGGTTATACGCTGGCCAGGGGAGCTTGCTTTCCCTGTCTTACAGGCTGCTCCTCCCCACTGTACAGAAAGTCTTTCCATTGTTGTCTGCCTAAAAATGTGACAGCTTTCTCCCTTCCGGCCCCACCCCCAACGAGTGCTTCTCCTCGTGTTGCAGATTTCAGAGGGCAGTGTGGAGCACGGGTCCCCTTACATACCTCTCCTCCTGTGGTTAGTGTATGTAGCACTTTTGTCCTATTAGACGCATAAAAGAAGTCTTTATAGTTGACCAGTAAGTGCCATTTAAATGCAGCTATTGTTATGTATTCTGCATTTGCCTGTGACTGTATGCTAGCTCTGTCTGAAATTTCTCCTTTCAACTGTCAGTGATTTTTCTGCTATCCCTGTACTTTGTCCTATTTTGAGCCATAAGCACTGGTGTTGTGCGGGTGTGGTTAAAATCACAAGGGTGTGGCCCTTTTTCAATCACAGCTATTGAGTGGTAGCCTCTTCTCTATGTATGGTAGTGAGAGTGATATATCAATTTGACTTCCTAATAGACTGCTCTGCAGGAAATGTACAGCTGTTTTAAAGACAGGAGACAGAATCTCTGAGGAGGTATGTCTGCGTTGTTATGCACCCCCGGTTTTGTCTGCGGCCTCTGACGCACAGCAGTGGCAGCCAGGAAACTATGGGGGTCATTCAGACCCGCTCGCGAGCGCAGGACGCTCGCAAGCAGGTCGATGTTCCCCCACTGCGCATGCGCATGATGGAGGGAGCACCGTCGTGCGCATGCGTGAGACCCGGCGAGCGACGGGCTCTCCATCGCTCCGGGTCTCACACCAAAGGGGGTGTGCTGTCGATGTTGATTGACAGCATGCCCCCTTTGGTGAGCATGCTGGGGGCGTGCCTGCCAGACGGAGGGAACGCCTACCGTCTGAAGCCGGCACCACTGACATCACTAGTGATGTCAGTGGGAGTGATTTTGGCTCTGATAGAGCCAAAATCACTCCAGGGCTTGCGGCAGCGAGACCCTACCGCAGGGTCTCCATCGCAAGCCCGATGGTCGCGATGGTCAAGACCATCGCGACCATCATCATGGACGCTCGCATATGCTGTGGGTGGTCACCCACAGCTATGCGAGCGGCCAGGAGGCCACTCCATTTTCATGGAGGAGGGCACTGATTCAGAGCGAGCGCTCTGGTCAGAGCGTTCGGCTCTGAATCAGGCCCTATGTTTCAGGGGGACAGACAACTAATAGACTGCATTGCAAGAAATGTACAGCAGTTTTTCGAATAGGAGACATAGCTTCTGAACAGTTATGTATTCAATGTTATACCCCTCCAGCTTCCTCTGCGACTCTTGCCGCAAAACAGCCGCTACCAGGGGACTATGTTTCAGGGGTACTGACAAAGATGGCAGAACGTCTTTTGCCAGCCCACGTTTGCCACAGATATATGTACCCACACAGGTACTACACCCACAGTGGATTAATATAGTTCCTGTGGTATTACAAGGTACGATGAGGTGCGGCAGGTTAACGCACCTAGCACTAGGAAAAGGGTCAGGTGGCCCTCACAGGCCAATCTATATGAGGATGTAACATCAGTTGAGGGTCTACTCCCTGATGAGTCCGACATTGAGTCTGCTCCTCAGGAAGTGGAGGTCAAGTCAAGTTTAAATATTACTGGGCTAATACAGGCTGTTAAAGCAGTCCTGATTAGTGAGGACGATGAGCCTCCCGCACCTAAATCTAGACATGCATATTTTATGGAAGAAAAGATGGTTGAACATGTATTCCCGTTGTCTGATCAACTAGTGAATCACTTAGAGAATGCATGGAAGATGCCATGGAAGCGCACAGGTATCTGGCCTCAACTTACCCATTTGCTGACAATTATTTCTCCAATTAGAAAACTCCACCATTGTGGATTCGCATATTACACGCTTAGTAAAGGGAACAGCTGGATTTAGTGGGGAATCTTCAAGATTTCACTAAATATATAAATAAGGCAGCCTTAGACATTAGTATGCTACAGGCCAGGGTTTCTACAGCAGCCATAGCAGCTCGACGATCCCTGTGGCTCTGTTCTTGTACAACAGATGCTGAATCCAAGAAGGGATTGGAGGGTTTACCTTATGATGGGAAGCTCTTGTTTGGCTCTGAGTTAGACAAAATTGTCAGTAACTTGGCTACAGCCAGAATTGCTTGTTTGCCTTCAGCTCCAACCACTTCATGGACTTGGACTCCGTCTGTTAGAAACTTTCGGACTTTGGACAGAGCCAGGCCTCAGACCTATCCCAGGCCATCTAATACCAGAAGGGTGGCCGGGCCTGGTAGGTAGCCTTGGAGTACCAGGCATCCAGCTCCTAAGCCTGATGACAAGCCCTCCACCTGATGGGTCTGGCCTCATCCTGAGGGTTCCCAGGGTTGGAGGCTGACCTTTTCAGTTCACCCTGGGCTATGATGCATGCCTGGGTGAGAGAGGTAGTTCCTCTGGGGAATGCTCTTTCTTTCCATAAATATGGTTTCCTAATCATATTCTTTGTATAAAGACTTAAGAGGCTGATACTTCATGGAGGGTTTGTAAAGTCATAGACAGAAAACACCACAACAGTGGCTTATTTAGCTAGTAACCCAAAGTCTAGTTGCAATGTCAGAGGTGTCTTGCAATCTGACATAGGATCATCCACCAGGAAATTGGGGTGGAATTCATTCTTCAGCCATCAGAACATACATTCAGGTGAATAGTGTTTCAGCTCCAAGTGGACAGACAGGTGGGGTCTGCCAGAGGTAGACCTCATGTGTCCAGGATCACTAGGGCCCTTTAGGGGTCTCCATTTGAACCACTGGATTAGTGGATTTCAAATGGTTTACTGACCGCAGGGACAAGGCAGTGTTGTAAACTTGCCCTGGGTTCCTTTCTAAGGTTGTCACTTTAATGCAGAAATTATTGTGACAGACTCATTTGTTTTAGGATGTACCCCCAGGATTCATGGGAATTGTATCAGTGCTCTCTCTGAAATTCAGACTCCTTGGTTATTCTTTTTTAGTTTGCACAAGAGAGAATGGCCAGTTAAGCTACATTTAAGCCATACAGCTTGGTAGGATAGCCACGTGGTTTCTTATTCAGGCATCTAGTTTGCCACTCAGGATGCTCCCCTCGGGTGGCGGATTCTCCTTTATGTACATGAGCGTACCCCACCCCCGTAGATAACTGCTTTGGGAAATCCCCATGGTTACCTGTGGACCTCCTATGGAACCTGAAGTAGAAAATAAGAGATATGGTAGGAACTTACCCTCATTATCTCTATTTCTATGAGGTCCATAGGGTCCACAGGGCACCCGCCCTGACGCACCTGTGTTTCACATAAGCTTTGCTCTAGTCACCGGTTTTTCTGTCTCCTTCTGGAGAATGATGGTAGCGTGGGAGCTACTTGATGTGGCTGAGAAGCCGTATGGAGAATGGTGGTAGCACGGGAGCTACTTGGTGTAGCTGGGAAGCCGTATAAAGAATGGGTAGATAACTGGACTTCAGATATAATGGAGGATGACTATAACTCCGGTTAGGACCGGAGGGTAATTGGACTCCAGGTATAATGGAGGATGACTGGATTATCACCGAATAGGATCAGCAGGTAAACTGGACTCCACGTAAGGATGGCCGGTACACTGGTGTGAACCAGTAAGATTTCCAAATGCGCCAGGTATAGCTATTAGCAGGACTGCTGGATGAACTGGTCTGGGAACCCGCAGGTTTTCTGGGTATGCCAGGTATTCCTGTTAGCAGGATTTCTGGGTATGCCAGGTATTGCTGTTAGCAGGATTTCTGGATTTGCCAGGTATTGCTATTAGCAGGATTTCTGGGTATGCCAGGTATTGCTGTTAGCAGGATTTCTGGATTTGCCAGGTATTGCTATTAGCAGGATTTCTGGGTATGCCAGGTATTGCTGTTAGCAGGATTTCTGGATATGCCAGGTATTTCTGTAAGCAGGATTTCTGGATTTGCCAGGTATTGCTGTAAGCAGGATTTCTAGATTTGCCAAGTACTGCTGTTAGCAGGATGACTGGTCTGAGAACCAGCAGGTTTTCCAGATGCACCAGGGGTTGCTGCCAGCAGGAGCCTGGGATACACTAGTACACAGAGAAACAGATATAGCACAATATGTACACCATGGGAAGTAATGAGATGTTCAGGTCCAGATGTTCAGGCCCAGAGTGCTACTGCCAGACCACCAGTCATGTGGTCTGGCAGTAGCACTCTGAGTGGTGGAAGGCACAACATGCAGAGGGAGCAATCATCTCTGCAGTACTGAGAGTCAGAACCACACCTGCGACTCCAATCAAGGCTAGCAGTGTGCCCAGACAGAGGAGGGCCCAGGTGAATAATCACTGTGGAAAGGAGAGCACAGTCCAAATGCACACAGAAGTGTTACAACCAGTATGATTTAGAGCAGATCTCCCAGGTGAATTGCACACACAGATCCATGGAGCAGCTGGCAGAGGTAAGTCTCAAGGCAAAAGGTAAAAACTAGCCAGGGTTGTGACACTCAGATCCTAACGTGGGATATCTAGGTGTAGATAAAACCTCTGAGAAAATGTTGCAGTGGTTTTTATGTCCAGGGGACCATAAAGATGTATCTGATTACTGTGTATTATGCCCTGAGTGTTAGTACCATGCTCCCAGGCCACATCATAAATGTCTGCTTGTCCCATTGCACGTTATTGAGGTCCCATTTGAAAGAATAGCTATGGATTTCGTTGGACCTCTATTAAAGTCTGCCATGGGAGAAAGCAAATTCTTGGCCAAGTGGCAAAGACCATTTAAAAACACATTAAAAATGGGTGAGGTTAATTATAAGGTGTACCAGCCTGGGAAACTACCCAGAACAGATCTACCATGTAAATCTTATATAGCCTTGGAAAGATAGAGTAGCTCTGTCAGCCACCCCAGTTCCTCAGATAACTGCAGTACCTTTGCTCACTGGAGTAGCAATAGCTAAAAACCACTCAACTATTTAATAGCATGAGGCTAAAGAATTTCTCGTAAGAAATAGAGATTTGTTTTCTGACGTATCTGGTAAAACAAGTCAATAAACATGACATAATCACTGAACTAGGGATTAAGGTTAACCTAAAGTCCTATAGAAAACTATAGAATACTAGAAGCCCAGTGGGACTCAGGACCTCATTCAGAGTCTCTTGCAAGCGGCCCGATGGTTTGCGTACATGCATGCGCATGCTTCGTTCTGCGCATACGTGAACTACTCTGTGCAATCGCAGGCCGCTCGCTCGCCCAGCAAAGACAGCCCAGTGAATGAGTGACAGGAGAGGCCATTTGTGGGTGGTAACAGGGGCAGGACACTAATAATGGGGGAATGGAGGTGCGAACGCAGGCATGCCAGAGTGTTTCATCACCATTTTAGAGGCGTGCATAATTAACACGTAGCGTCATAGTACAGGTCACATGCCTATTTTTTACACTGAAGTCCTCGCAGTGCTTGTGGAAGGGTAAGGCAATCACAAGTGCTACGATCGCTTCCATTTGTCCTCGATGTACCAATGTTTTAATACACTTCTTGGAGATGACGTGTGCTAGTGGGCGGCTCTGCCTGTGCGATTGGGTGTACGCTGGCCACTCGCTAAGACATGGTGGGCATGCTTATGCCTTGGCGAGCGATCACTTCCCGTGGCGTCACTTTGACAAATTTGCATACACAGGGGGAGAGTGATCGCATCTAGCGAGAGACTCTGAATGAGGTCCTCAGTATCTAAAGCAATGTAAAACATGTTGGACTTAAATATAATTGATGAGTCACATAGTGAGTGGTCAAGTCCCATTGTACTCACTCCAAAACCCGATTGGAGCTTAAACTTCTTCAATGATTTCCATAAATTAAATAGTGTGTCTAAGTTTGATGCCTACCCAATGCCTCATGTGAATGAACTTATTGAAAGGCTGAATGTTATTTAACCACACTAGACTCAACCAAATGGTACTGACAAGTGCCTTTGGATGACAAGGTAAAAGAACATACAGCTTTTTCTGCACAGGTGGTATGTTCCAACGTAGGTTTTTTGCCTTTTGGGTTATATGGGGCACCTGCCACATTTCAGAGGATGATGGATTCAATTTGAATGCCTCAAAGACATTATGCTACTGCTTATCTCGATGATGTAGTCATTTGTCATTTAAATTCTGATGAGCAGTCTCACATACCCAGGGTACAAGTAGTGTTGAACTTCATCTATGATGCAGGATTGACAGCCAACTTAAAAAAGTGTTGCTTAGGGATGGAAGAGGTGAAGTATCTTGGATACACCATAGGCAATGGGTTGATAAAGCCTCAACTTAATAAAAGTGAGGCAATACAAAATTGGCCACGACCCCTAAATAAGAAGCAGGTGAGAGTTTTCTTAGGAATCACAGGGTATTAAAGAAGATTTATACCCAATTTTGCCACAATTGCTGTCACTTATCAAGGGTAAACAGTAAGTTATGGTTAAGTGGAATCCCGATGCAGAAAAGGCTTTCAGGCATTGAAGGTAGCATTGTGCACCCAACCAGTTTTGATGACACCTGACTTTAAAACTTAATTTGTCATACAGACAGATGCATCAGATATAGGGACAGGTGCTGTGTTGTCTCAAAGCAAAGATGGTGAAGATCATCCTCTTAATTATTTAAGAAGGAAATTGAATACAAATGAGAAATTATGTTACTGTTGAAAAAGAAGCATTGGCAATACAGTGGGTATTAGAAACACTAAGCTACTACATTTTAAGGCGAACATTTAGATGGCTGAGAATAAAGAGACCAGTGGGAAAATAAATGGTTATTGGTATTGCAAAGATTTAAGTTTTCAGTAGAGAATAGGCCCAAAAGCCAACTGGCCAATGCAGATGCTTTGTGCCATGTTTTTTTAGGGTTTACAGGTGTTCCACCCCACAGGTAGATACAGGAGGAATGGATATGTGACAAAAACCCTGGAAAGGTTGTCAAGGGGAAATATATATGACCCAGGTGTTTAGCTTCTGTCTGGCAGACAGAAGCTGATCAGCAGCCTTTCTTGCCAGACCACCAGTGAGAGGCTGATAAAGTGTGTGTCAGTCTATGTAAAGCTCTCACTGCATGGGAAACAGGTCAGAGGCCTGTTGAGAGATACTGTGATTACTAAATGTAAGTGCTGTGCTAAACACTTCTGTTTTGTGAGAGGAGCGTTAGGTTCCTCCACTCTGAGTGTAATGATTCCTGGAGGGAATCACCAAGGTTATGTAGAGTTACTGATGACAGCCTTGAGGGCTGGAGTGTATAGTACTAGTCGTGGCCAAGGGTTAAGGATTTGGTTGCTGCCGTTGGGCTGTTGATGCCTCCTTGGGGCTGGTTTGCTTTGACTAGTTGTGCCGAGGGCAGGAGGTGTGATGCAGCCTGTGGGCTGTTGGAGCAGCCTTTGGGCTGATTGTGCCCTTTATAGTCATGGCCAAGGGACTGATGGTGTGACGCATACTTTGGGCTATTGGAGCAGCCTTGGGGGCTGATTGTGGCCTTTATAGATGTGGCCAAGGGACTTATGGTGTGATGCAGCCTTTGGGCTGTTGGAGCAGCCTTGGGGGCTGATTGTGCCCTTTATAGTCATGGCCAAGGGACTAATGGAGTGAAGCAGCCTTTGGGCTGTTGCAACAGCCTTGAGGGCTGATAGTGACCTGGGACCCCAGGCCCATTGCAGCTTTGGGATGACGAGACTCAGGAGAGGTATGCAACAGAGAATGTGGGGCTGCTACCAGTGCCACCAAGGTGACACTGGTGACGGTGTGCTTAATAGTGCACCAGGAATGCTGAGTTGCTACCAGTGTCGCCGGGATGACACTGGCGACGGTGCGCTGGATTGCGCACCTGGAACGCAGAGCTGCTACCAGTACCGCCGGGATGACACTGGTGACAGTGTGCTAGATTGTGCACATGGAACGCAGAGCTGCTACCAGTGTAGCCAGGATGACACTGGCGACGGTGTGCTAGATGGCGCACCTGAACTGCAGAACTGCAACTAGCGCCGCTGGGTTGACACAAGCCGCTGGATGGTGACAGGCACTTCGGAGGTAGGAAGCACTCCGTGCTGCCCAGATGGAACAAGCAACACGCATGGACAGAATACAGGTGGAGCCGCCTGAATGGAACAAACGGCACACACGGAAAAAAACAGCAAGACTGACTCTGAACTCGACTGACAAGCAAGTTACTGGAAACCGGAAGTACGAAGAAACTTTATCACCGGCATGGAATGAAGGACTGGCTGTGTTTAAACAGGAACAGGCCCCAATCAGAGCAAGCCTCCCTTAACGATACAACTGTGCTGTGCATAAACAGGAGAATTAATTAGCGTGCACTTGACATTGCTCACAGACTGGCAGTAATTAATGCAATGCATCAGGCTGGAAGCTGCAAACAATAAGATCTTCTTAACCGCAGATCCTGACACTGAGAGAGGGAATAATTTTGTTTAGTTAGAGCCGGACAAGCCAGAATTTACTTTTGTTTATTTTTGTGCTGCTAATAAAACTAGCTGTGGATACTTGTACTCTCTGATGCTTCTTCTGATATCAGAAGCTGCAGGGAAGTTAATCAATAGGATCTGTAGTGCTGGGGAGGAGGGACGAGAGAGAGACCAGCACTGTGTATGGCTCGTGCATGCACTGGCCCAAAACTACAAGCCCCGGCATGCAGTATGCCCCTGCTTCTGGAACTTCTGCCTGCAGACCTAGTAAATGCATGATAAGGGGAACAGCACTCTAACAGTATGTTGCATAAATGCATAGGTTATTTACACACAACAGTAATGTTTCAAACACGCAGGTCCTATACCAAGCTTGGAAAATAGAAAGTGAAAAAATAACGCACTTTAATAAAGGAATTGGCACCAAACACACCCCTCAATGTGACATAAAAATGATCTCACTGGAAAACAATAATAAACTCCAAATAAAATTTAAAGAAAGTAAGTAAGAAGCACCAAAATATGTAACGGAGAAAGGGGAAATAAACAGAATAGCATGGACCAACATAGAGAAGCCAAGTATCAAATCAAGAATAAAATAGCAAATATATAGTACCATTGAAACAATGTAGTGCCCTCACAGCATTGTAACTCCTATGGAGAATAGGGCCAGAGCTATGGAATGAACAGAGAAACATTGTAAATCACAGCCGTGGTATGGGAACATCTGTGCATGTAGAGTATAACAGCAGCAGCAAGAGTAGGTCCATTAGTGTAAATGTGAGTGTTGTTGCTAGGCAACCAGGTGGTGCTAATGCTGTGCACAGGGGATGTCTAAAAGAGTAGAGAACAAACAAATGGACTCCGTGGAACTCAGCATAGTAGCTCCTGTAAATTTCCTACCCTCCTGGGAACTCCCAGTTTTTCAGATAACCCCCCGCACCCCCGGGAAAGTAGACTCTTCTCCCGCATTTTACCCAGTTCCTAGTGAAGTGAGCAGAATGAGGAAAATTCTCTTTGCAATCGGCAGGTCCGTGAGTAGGTGGCAGAGCCTAATGACGTGATTCTTTTATCATTGCGTCATTTAGCCCCACCCCTATTCAAATATGCGGGGTTTAATGACGCGGATCGTTTGGCCCTGCCATCAAACTGCTTCTCCTCCCCGGGCTTTTCCCGGGGATGAACTTTTAGAAGTCGGCAAGTATGCTATATACAGTAGTTAAGAAGAAAAATTGTTCTGACATCGAGCAATGTTGTGGGAGCGTCTATGGGGCCCATTTATCAATCTTGATGCGATCTTAGCACCCAAAATCGCATTGCAAAATGTAATTATTCTGCCCAAATGTGTTAAATAGCACATGCAGGGACAAAGCATCCGAAAGGAGCCTGACCCTTGTATGTGCCCGGAGTCAGGGGCGCAGAGAGGGCGGGGGAGCAGGTGCAAATTACCCGGGCTTGCTGGAGGGGCCTGGCGGGGGCCCCGGGCTGGCACCGCTTCCCCCCCTCTTACATCACACAGCAGCCCAGCACACGCTGCTGTGTGCTGGGCTGCCCTGGACACTGCTCAAGGCTGGAGACTGCTGCATCGGGCTGACGGGGCTCATTGTGCCCCCCCCTCACCAGCGCTTTGCGTGCGGCACTGCAAAACTTTTTTTTTTTACCTACGGGGGCGTGACCACGCCTCCCACGATTAGTCCACGGCCCCTTTTTTACCAGGGCCTGGCACGGCTCTTGATGAGCCTGCCCGGAGTGAAGTGACTGTATTACACGCGCAGTCTACTGACCACACATGTGCCAAGTGTAGCATATAAGCTACAGCGGCTAATGCCATCTTCAAATGGCGTTACCAGCGGGGGCCAATCTCCGGAATACAAAGCATTCCGGAGCTTGGTAAAACTAACAGGTTTGCTACCCGCATAGAAGCCCCAGCAAATATTGGAGAAATCTGCTGTGATCGCTCCATAGTACATCTGGGAGATTCTTAATATTTGTGGGTATTCCCCAAAAACGGCTGTTTTGGGGGAATATGCCACAAATGTTTAATAATAAATAGGCCCCCTATGTCACTGAAGGCAGGGCCGTTTCTAGGGGCAGGCGACCCGCGCAATCGCACGGGGCGCGCCGCCTCCGACCTCTGCAGCACAAACAGAATATTAACTGCCGGGCACCCGCTGAGATTCAGTTACCAGCGGGTGCCCGGCAGAGCAGAGCAGCCGGAGAGACGGCTCCCGGCTCCCCCAGTGTGCACTATGGGAGGACGTCATGACGTATTTCCCATAGTGCAGAGGAGCAGCCGAGCGGAGCGGATGCCGCAGCGGGGCTGAAGGTAAGTGTTACTGTTTTTTTTTTATGTGCAGGCAGCCAGGGGACATTACTCTGGGGGCACTTCTGCGGTGGGAGACACCACTACTGGGGGCACCCGGGCACTACTACTGGGGACATTACTCGGGGGGCACTTCTACTGGGGGCATTGCTTAGGAGGTACCACTACTGGGGGCATTACTCAGGGCACAGGGGCACTACTACTGGGGGCACTACTACTTGGGGCTTTACTACTTTGGGCACTAGTACAAAGGGAGCATTACTATTGGGGGGACTAATACAGGGGCATTAATACTGGGGACACTATTACAGGGGGCATTACTAGTTCGGGCAATACAACTGGGGACACTACTACTGGGGCACTACAGCAGGGACCATTACTATTGGGGGCATTACTGATGGGGGCATGACTACAGGGGGCACTACTAATGGTGGCATGGCATAGGGGGCACCACTCCTGGGGGCACTACTACTGGGTGCACTGTATAATGGGCATCACTACTGTGGCCTCTGCATAAGTTGCACTACCACTGTGGGCACTGCATAAGGGGCATAAATACAGGGGACACTGCATATGGGGACAACTACAGGGGGCACTGCATAATGGGCACTTTTGCCTGAGAGCCAGTGGGGGGGGAAGCCTAAGACCTGTCGAGATGGAATGGCAAGGGAGGGGGCTGGAATGAAGTGTGTATTATGTGAATCTTGTTTTTTCAATGTGTTTTATGTGGTTCTGGATTTAATAATGTATTTGAAGTGGATGTGGTTTTAAAACGTAGTTTATGTGCCTCTTTGTGGCTTTTCCAATATATTTTATGTGGAAGTGGTTTGTTGCAGTGTATTATATGTGGATCTGGCTTGTATTTTCAATGTGCTGGGTTCGCTCCCAACGCGACTAAAAACGAGTGTGATGCAAGGTCATACTTCTGCAAATGTCACACCAAAGGCATGCACACAGAAATGCGGCGTGGGCTTGTGACAGCTAGGCCACACCCCATTTTTTGAGCGCGCGCCTACGGTGCACGCATGCTGTCTGTCTTTTGTTTAACTACATATATTTTTCAGCGCTTTGCCCCTGACAGGTTAGCCAACCCAGTACTCAGTAGTCACAGTGGCTGTCATTCTGTGGTCTTTCGAGATCACACTCCCTTACTGTGATACCACACCCCCTTATGATGAGACCACGCCCACTCCACAATATTACTGCTTCGAGGGGGGGGGCGCATTTTGACTGCTCGCACTGGGAGCCTCAAACCCTAGAAACTGCCCTGACTGAAGGCACGTCTACAGCTGAGGAAGTCTAATGTTGGAATGAGAGCCTTTGCTAGGCAACCACTGGGCGTTAATGTAGTGCACGGGAGAGAGTCATAGTGAATGATTCACAAGGGCTCTAGATGCTCCTGCAATAAAGGAGGTAATATTAGAGTAACCCATGATAAATATTCTGAATAGGGTTACAGGATTGCCAGAATAATTGAAAAAAAATTTGGTTTTATAGAACCAGTAAATCCTGCAGAAATGGTCTGACAAGCGTAAAACAGGAGAGTTAGTACTGTGCATCTATTATAATGAAAATGGGTTGAATAGTGTTGGCAAATCCTGAATAGCTGGTATGATGGGGTATAAGCAAACCAAAAATTTTATTTAGTAGGACACGCAAGAAGAGGTACAGGGATGTCGTCAAAATGTCGACATTTACAATGTTGACATTCATAATGACAATATTGTTAATATGTTGACATTTAATATTTTGGCGTGTGCAGAATGTAGACATGTGAAACGTCGTCATTCTGCACATACCAGCAGCAGAGGTTTAGGCTGCGGGAGATGAGGCTAGGGTTAGGCACTAGGGTGGAGGCAGGGCTGGATTAAGGTCTGTGGGGGCCCCTGGGCAACAAACTTGTGGGGGCCCCTATATACCACCGTTTCTCGTCACCCTAGGATTTTTTTTTTTCTATTCACCTTAATGCCCCTCATGCAATGCTCACTGTAGAAGTGCCCCTTATGCAATGTCTCCAGTAATGGTCCCCCCTATACAGTGCTCCTTATGCAGTGCCCCCTGTAGTAGTCCCCCCTTATGCAGTGCCCCCTGTAGTAGTGCCCCCTATACAGTGCCCCCAGTATTGGTCTTCCCTATGCAGTGCCCCTTATATAATGCCCACAGTAGTGGTCCCCACTATACAGTGACCTCAGTAGTAGTTTCCCCCTATGCATTGCCCACAGTAGTAGTCCACCCCTATACAGTGCCCCCAGTAGTAGGCCCCCCTATGCAGTGTCCTTTATATAGTGCCCCCAGTAGTAGTCCCCCCCATGCTCTGCCCCCAGTATTAATTCCCCCCATGCTCTGCACCCAGTAGTAATTCCCCCCCATACTCTGCCCCCAGTTGTAGTCCCCCCATACAGTGCCCCAGTAGTCCCCCATGCTCTGCCCCCAGTAGTAGTCCCCACCTATACTGTGCCCCAGTAGTAGCCCCGTATGCATTGCCCCCAGTAGCAAACACCCCCACTATACAGTGTCCCCATGAAATGCCCCCCCTATACAGTGACCATTGTAGCTGCCCCCCTATACAGGGACCCTTGTAGCTGCCCCCCTATACAGGGACATCTGTAACGCTCCCCCCCAATGCAGTGACCATGCCCCCCACACACACACACACAAAAAAAAGCTTACCTGAATCCCCGCTCCTGAAGCGAGTCCCGGCTCTTCTGTTGCACAGTTGGGAGAGACGTTAGGATCATGACGTCTCTCCCATCATCACCAGCTGCGGGGTGGAGCCGGCTCCCTTCTGTTGTGCAGCAGCCAATGAGAGGCTGTCTGACTCTCATCGGCTGCTGTAACATACACATAGCTGCCACCAGCGGCTGTGTGTATGTCTCCGTGTAGTGTGGCCACGCTCACTGCGCGGTCTACACTACACTAGCGGAGGGGACACTAGTGGGGGGCGCAGACAGCGCACCGCTGCTAGTGGGGGCCCCTCTGTGTGTGGGGGCCCAGGGGTGACCACCCCTGTCCCCCCCCCCCTTAATCCGGCCCCTGGGTGGAGGTTATGGTTAGGGTTAGGCATACTCAATGCCGCAAGTGCGGCTGAATCCGCTGGAAGTCTTCATCAGACCGAAGACATCGCTTGAGCCGCCAGACACACCATACCAGGTGAGTCACCGCTAGACCACCAGGGACATTTTGTCGACATTCTAATCATGTCGACAATTGAACAGTGTCGACATGATGAATGTCACCAAAATATACCACACCCCAGATTAAAAGTACGTGTAGGGAAGGTAGAGGCTAAAGACCATTCAAAATGCGAAGGTAGTGAACGGTTGAACAGTATTACAGGAAACCTGAGTAATTAATTTGTTCACTTAGTTCTTTTGGGCTCATGGTACTCAATTGTGAATCCACTTATGCTGGGTACAGACTGGCCGACATATCGTCCATTCAAATGAACGACTGATATATCATGTGTGCGTCATCCAGTGTGTACAGATGATATGTCTGTGAATTATGTTATTCACAGACATTTTGCATTGGCTAAGAATGGTTAGGGGACCTGTGCACTGAGAGTATGTTACTTCTAATGGTGGGCTTCTGCACGTAGATAGCTGACCCTATCTTATTAGTCGCACAATATAATATAGATAGTGCTGCGCTCAGCCTATTTACTTGTATGATATACTATGAGGATGTATTCAGACAATGTAGAGATGATGCTTGTGACCCATTAATATAATTGTAAGCCAAATAATACATAATACTAAATATAGATATGTAACAATGATTCAACTGGCTATAAAGGTATCATTAAAATAAGCAAGTTTACTGCAGCACACACAATGGCACATCGTGCTGTGCGTACAGACGGTCAGATGACCTCCCGCACACTTGCTGCACAGGCCGCCAGGGAGGGGGATGCGAAAAGACCCCTGGCCAGCGGGACCCCCGGCCAGATGGCAGTGATGTTTGTTCAGTGTGTTTGAACAACCATTATTTGCAGGTATATCTGCAGATCAGTCAATCTGCAGATATACAGTATATAGACAAAAGTTATTGGACACCCCAACGCAAGCAAAATGGTCCCATGCATATGAGTTCCAAATGGCCACTAATGTGGTGGTTTCGACAAGAACACTTCGTAGGGAGGCCCATGCACTTGCAGTTCTACGGAAACAACAAATGTTGTATCAGGACCACAATGTCACCTGTCATGTTTCCAGGGCGACCTTGGACTGGTATACAGGAAATTCGGTAACCCAGATGGACTGGCCAGCTCAGAGTCCAGATCTTAACCCCTTTGAGAATTCTGGGATGAATTGGAGTGACAGGTGCATTCTAGGCCAACGCAACCTTCATGGTCACAGTTGGTCACTGTACTTAAGGCAGAATGGTAAAACATACCGCCTGCTGTTGTCCAGGAACATGTAGACAGTCTGTCAAAAAGGGTGTCTGCAGTAATCACTGCACGTTGTGGACCTACAACGTACTGACATCAACAAATAGTGTATCTTTCAGATGTGTACCCAGCTTTAGTCTCAAATCTTAGTAGTAAGTTAGACCTGTTTCCTCCATGCACTGGTATGGGAACATGGGGACTGATTCAGAGATGTCCATAAACCCAATAGTTTACAGACATCTCTGATGGTGGAGCGCATGCGCAGGACCCACTCTGCACATGTGCAGAACGGGTTCTGTGTGATCACACGCAGTGCCCCAAAGCATGATTGACATGCTGCAGCGATTAGGGGGTGGGGAGGTGGTGGTGCCAACCTGTGTCGCAGGAAACTCCCTCGGTTCCTGGGAGTGCCGAGACCAGGATCTTCATCGGAGCAAGCAGATTTCCTTGCCTCACAAGTGGGCAGGAGGCGGCTAGTCTGTTACTCAGGTGGCTGATGGTCGCAATGTTGATCCGATGCTGTGTCATCAAACATAGCACTCGGATCGCAGATGCCTACAGGAGGCGTCTTTTTCCTACAGACACCTCCTGCAGCATTAGCCTATTTACACATTGCTGCTTTGTCCAAAGACGCAGCAGCGATGTGTTCTGCTTCCAACTCTGAATCAGGCACATGGTCAATAACCATACAGTATGTCTTAATGTTTTTAGGTTGTGCTTTTCATCGGCAAAATTATCAGCCACTAGTTGGTCACTCATGCCGACCTACCATGCGTTCTTAATGGCAGAGCAATGCAGTGCCCTTCTCTCCCTGACACTGGGGGTCATTCAGACCCACTTGCAAGCGGCAGTACGCTCGCAAGTGGGTCAATGGTCCCCACTGCGCATGCGCACGACGGAGGGAGCTCCGTCGTGCGCATGCGCGAGACCGGGGGAGCAACGGGCTTCCCATCGCTCCGGGTCTCGCACCAAAGGGGGCGTGCTGTCGATGTTGATTGACAGCATGCCCCCTTTGGTGGGCGTGCCGGGGGCGTGGCTGCCAGACAGAGGTGTTCCCATGGGAACGCCTACCGTCTCAAGCCGGCCCCACTGACATCACTAGTGATGTCAGTGGGAGTATTTTGGCTCTGATAGAGCCAAAATCACTCCAGGGCTTGTGGCAGGGAGACCCTACCGCAGGGTCTCCGTCGCAAGTCCGATGGTCGCGATGATCGCGACCATCATCATGGCCACTCGCATATGCTGTGGGTGGTCACCCACAGCTATGCGAGCGGCCAGGAGGCCGCTCCATTTTCATGGAGGAGGGCCCTGATTCAGAGCGAGCGCTCTGGTCAGAGCGTCCGGCTCTGAATCAGGCCCACTGTGTTCTGATTTTTTTCAAGAAAAAGAGGTCACAGGGGCAGATGATAATGTATACATGTACTTTGGCAGTGTCACTTCACCGGGAGTTTGTTGATTCGGGTCCTGGAGCTAGCTGTATGTGCTGGAGAGTAAATGAAGCTGACTATACTATTCCTCGGGTGTGATAGGCATGGCCAGCGGTTCAAATCCCGGCAGCTGCAGCCCGGCAAGGGTGAAGATCCCGATCGTCCCTTTGGTAAGTGTTGCTAACCTATTCTACCCCCTAACCCTAACCCTCCCTTAGAGGTGCCTAACCCTAACCTCCCCCCTAAGTGCCTAACCCCAATCCCCCCTCTAGGTTCCTGAACCTAAGTCCCCGGGGGATGCCTAACTCTAACCTCCCCCCGGGGGTGCCTAACCCTAACCCTCCCTCCCCTAGCCTAAACCTAACCCTTCCGGGGGGTGCCTAGCCCTGAGTCCCCCCCGGGAACCCTAAACCCAACTCTCCCCCTCCCCCGCGGCTGTCCACGGCTGGTGCCTGTCTTACCTTCATTTGGTATGCCGGGCGTCGGTCTCCCGGCGTATACTTAATGACAGGCGTCGACTTTTCAATGCCTGTCATTAGTACCACACCGGGATTAGAGAGTCTGTAAGCCAGTGGTCGGCATTTAGACCGTCGGCTTCCAGACTACATCCCTATTCCTCATGCTGACCACTGGTAGTAGCAGAGACTGATGCAACAGAATGATAAGGAACAGATTTTGAGACTAAGGCCCTGATTCAGAGCCGGACGCTCTGACCAGAGCGCTCGCTCTGAATCAGGGCCCACCTCCATAATTATGGAGCGTCCTCCTGGACGCTCGTATTGCTGTGGGCACCACCCACAGCATATACGAGCGTGCAGGATGATGGTCGCGATGGTCTTGACCATCGCGACCATCGCCACTGCGAGCCGAAGCCTGCGGTTGAGTTTCTCAACCGCAAGGCCCGGAGTGATTTTGGCTCTATCAGAGCCAAAATCACTCCCACTGACATCACTAGTGATGTCAGTGGGGCCGGCTTCTGACGGTAGGCGTTCCCTTGGGAGCGCCCCCGTCTGGGAGGCACGCCCCCGGGACGCCCACCAAAGGGGGCGTGCTGTCAATCAACATCGACAGCACGCCCCCTTTGATCAGACACAACGAGCGAAGGAAAGTCCTTCGCTCATCGCGTCTCGTGCATGCGCACGACGGAGCTCCCTCCGTCGTGCGCATGCGCAGTGCAGACCATCGACCCACTTGCGAGCGGACAGCCGCTCGCGAGTGGGTCTGAATCAGGCCCTAGGTGCAGGCTATCAAGATAGCCGATGGTAACAGTAGTAGTAGTAGTAGTAGTAGTAGTAGTAGTAGTATATTGGTAAATCTTGAACAATCTGTAATAACACACTGGAGCCATGTACCGGAAGGCTGTTAGAGATACTGGGCGCTTTAGAACAATAGACTTCAGGAACTTTAGAACTTGGTGGCAGGAGTACAATTAAAGCTGGCTGCTGGAGAGTCTTGAACAAGCTGCTATAATAATACAATAGATACAGGTTGCAGGAATTTTAGAACTAAATGGTGGGGTGCAGTACTGGTGCAGATAACTGGGACAGGTGCAGAATGTTGTGAAGAAAATACTGAGCAGGTAACAGGTGCAGAATGTTGTGAAGCTAATACTGCAGGTAACTGGAACAGGTGCAGAATACTGTGAAGCAAATGCTTAGCAGGTAGCTGGAATAGATGCAAAATTCTGTGAAGCAAAAACTACAGGTAAATGGAACGGTGCGGGGCCGGTGCTAGGGTGTTCGGCGCCCCCCTGCAAACTATAAATTTGCACCCTCCCAGTCATATTCTATAAAGGTACAATGCACCCCGAAAAGCTGTGGTCTCACAAGGAGCTTGACAACGCATTCATTACGCCAC
The DNA here is from genome assembly GCA_031769625.1 of Taudactylus pleione. Classification (NCBI taxonomy): domain Eukaryota; kingdom Metazoa; phylum Chordata; class Amphibia; order Anura; family Myobatrachidae; genus Taudactylus; species Taudactylus pleione. Next base: position 14,401,529 of record JAUIMM010000108.1, read on the forward strand.
ATGCGCCCAAATTACATTACGCCACATGCAGCACAATCTTATTCACATTACACCAAGTAGTGCCCCTTATTCACATTATGACAAATAGTAGTGCCCCTTATTCATGTTGCGCTACACAGTAGTGCCCCTTATACACATAATGCCACAGTAGTAGTGCCCCTTATACACATAATGCTACAGTAGTAGTGCCCCTAATACACATAATGCTACAGTAGTAGTGCCCTTAATTCACATTACGCTACACAGTAGTGCCCCTTATACACATAATACCACAGTAGTAGTGCCCCTTATTCACATTACGCTACACAGTAGTGCCCCTTATACACATAATGCCACAGTAGTAGTGCCCCTTATACACATAATGCTACAGTAGTAGTGCCCCTTATTCACATTACACTACACAGTAGTGCCCCTTATACACATAATGCCACAGTAGTGGTGCCCCTTATTTACATTATGCTACACAGTAGTGCCCCTTATACACATAATGCTACAGTAGTAGTGCCCCTTATTCACATTACGATACACAGTAGTGCCCCTTATACACATAATGCCACAGTAGTACTGATAAGAAACCAGATCCCCAGCTGCATCCAAATAATTGTAGAGGGCTCAAATGTCAATGGAACATCATCCTAGGACAGAATTTAAGCAAATCATGTGACACGCGCTTTCAGTCATGTAATCCTGTTTCCACCGCATCACAGCCTTTCCTACCATTTACATGTTTGTTGCCCATGGTGTCTAGATTGCCAAATAAAAATACTTAGAATAAATGTTGATGCCGGCAGTGCTGGCGAGGGGCCATACTGCATTCAGCAACATGGCCCCTGCTCACGCTATATACCCCGTCAGACCTGCATGTAGGTCTGATGGGCAATGTCGCTGATGAAGCGTGAGAGCACGCATCGTCCATGAGATATCGGGTACACACTGGCTGATGTTCCCGTTCTGTACATATCATCTAGTGTATACCTGGAATTAGGTTTAGGGTGCGAGGAGGGGGAGGTTAGGTTTAGGCAGTAGGGGGAGGGTTAGAGTAAGGCACTAGGGGGGAGGGTTAGGGTGCAAGGAGGGGGAGGTTAGGTTTAGGCACTAGGGGGGAGGGTTAGGGTGCAAGGAGGGGGAGGTTAGGTTTAGGCACTAGGGGGGGAGGGTTAGGTTTAGGCACTGGGGAGGACTCAGGATGTCATGCTGGGAGCAAGCAGGGACAGTGTACAAACTACTAGCCACTATTCAAGTCTAATCAACAGTGTTTGATTACACTTGTAAAGTGGCAAATGTTTTGCAGACTCTCCCTGCTTGCTATCCACGGTGACGGATGATCTTTTAGACAGGGAGCAAGCAGTGAAGAAAGAGAGGAGGAACAGAAGCTCTGTTGCCAGTCCACCCTGGCGGCTTCAGTTCAGGTTGATCATCTTAGTTAATCAGCCCCCTGCCTTCGCCCCCCTACCCTTCCCCCCCCCTCCCATGGATGGGACTGTGTGAAGAGCTCAGATGCACTTTTTTCAACAGTAGAAGGCTGCCGCTGCCTGTCACAATGTGTGACAGGTGCAGTGACAGCCGGTAGCATGTAACAAGTGTCTCAGCAGCAGCTGCAGGGAGAGCGCCTCTCCAGCCTGGTGCCTTCCTGCAGTGCAGGAACTGCTGAGCAGGTTGCGCAGGCCCTGCTGTAACAGGTGCATAATTCTGTGAAACAAATACAGCAGGTAACTGGAACAGAATGCTGTGAAGCAAACACTGAGCAGGTAACTGCAACAGGTACATAGTACTGTGAAGCTAATACTGAGCAGGTCACTGGAACAGAATGCAGAAATACAAAACAGAACCACTAGCCAAGATACTGATCTTCAGGGAGGGACGTTGTACTGGCAATGGGCTGTCAGCAGTTCCTGGTTTAATTAGGGCATCCTTAGCACTGATAGGTTGGATGAATCATGTGGATAGAATTACTGGAGATTGGTTTGTCAGAGTGGATCATGTGATACTGTCCAAGATTGTGATAATGTCCAAGATGGCGGTGCCAATGATGAAGAACAAAGAGAACCACCGGGATTGGGAAGCCTGCCACGTTCATAGATGAGTGACCACATGTCTCGGGGATTCCACAGGCGGTAAGTGGGAACACAGATGGCAGAAAGGTGACACCGCCAGACACGATGACCCAGACCCCAATATGTGACTGGCAGGATAAAGCAAAATTGATTCTAAAGGGTCAAGGAAGTTTTGGATGAGTGAAAGAGTCCACCATAAGCATCAATTGGCAAGTTAGACATTTCATGCATTCAAAGCACCCCTTCTTGTTGGTCTTGGGTAGTAGAGATGGGAAAGTACCCTCTGCCTTGTCTCTTAAGGAATGCGCCAAAACTGATTTCGAATTGGGCCCTTGTTGAAAACTCATGAGTGATCTAGAGCTGTATATTGCTGGGGGTGAGATCTCAGAGGAGAGAATTGGCCACAAGGATTTCGCAGGAATTTTTATCAGAGAGGACTTTTGATTGAAACTTGAGACCACAGGAGTTTAGATTGTGATTTGGTTTCAGATGGAGGATAGAGTAACATCTCACAAGAAATTGAAAGAACTTATTCCATAGCAGACTTGATAAGAGATATACATTATCCTCCACAAATTAATTTGTTTGCCCATTTCTTTGATTTCTGCAACCACTTTTAAAGGATCGGCGGTAATCCTTTAATCCTGAGAAATTTAGACATGGGTAGGCCAAGTTTGAGAATTGTAGGGTGGAAGCAAGAAGCCTGCGGTATGCTGTTCATGTCAGTTTCTTCAGTAAATAAACTGGTAGAAATGTTGTCACAGAACAGATGCCTCTAAATATCTAAAAAGTGAACTTGTTGGGAATTTGTTCATATGTAGCATTAATAAAACATCCCTATAGTAATAATGTGGTACCTCTATCACATTCCTGTAGCCAAACCCAGTAAGACTGTGGACCTCATTCAGAGGCGGTCGCAAGAAGCGATTGCTCTCTCTGAATGAGGGTGGGGGCTTCTTGTTTTTTGGTGTGGCCTCCTGGTCGCAAGCTAAGCTATGGGTTACCACCCACAGCTTAGCTAGCGACCAGGGTGATGGTCGCGATGGTGATCACCATCGGGCCTTGCGACCAGACCCTAAGGTTGGGATCACCATCGCGACCACCGGCCGCCCACAAAACGGTAGGCGTTCCTTAAGGAACGCCTCCATTTTGATAACCACCCCCCGGCCCACAAAAAGGGGCGAGCTATCCATCAACTTTTGATTGATCAAGAGCACGCACCGTTTTGTAGGCGTGGCCGGGGGGTGGCTTCACAAACGGAGGCGTTCCCAAGCGAACGCTTGCCGTTTGTGGGCGGCCCCACTGACATCACCAGCTCTCAGAAGCTCTCTGGGGCTTGCGGCCACGAGACCCTACCACAGGGGTCTCGTTGCAAGCCCGATAGTCGCGATGGTCTTGACCATCGCGACCATCATCCTGGCCAATCGCAATAGCTGTGGGTGGTCACCCACAGCTATGCGAGCGGCCAGAAGGCCGCAACTAAAAAAAACAGAACCCGCCATGATTCAGAGCGAGCGCTCGCTTTTTGTGAGCGCTTCTGAATCAGGCCCTCAGTTTCTTCAGGACATAATTCAGACCCTGTTTATCTTCCTCCGCCCTTCACTATCTAGCAGCATGTGAGCCTCAGTTCCCTCCCCCTCCGAGCAGGCTCTATGATGTGTCAGCAGGGAGTGAATGTCCTTGCTGCTGACCACTGACCCCACTGCACAAATTGTGCCAGGGGGTGCAGGGGATTCCTCAGATTACACCCGTACCGCAAATCCCATCTCTCTAATGCGATCACTGAACCTCACCCTCATATGGCAGTTGGAGGTGCTCTGCAGAAGGGATTTTTACTTGACCCCCGCTGGGCCAGTCCAACCCTGGATACACACCACTGAAGGGAACCCAATTTGACTAACCACCTGTTCCATCATAATCTACAGAACTGCACATGTCTTGGAATTGCATTAGATAACAAATGACTGACTTTGTCCTTGTCATTCCAAGAATGTACTAACTTGAAAATAGGTACAAGAAATACACAACCCATGGGCATTTGCCTATGTTAAGTTGCCTTTCTTATGCATATACATAAAGGATTCTAAACCCTACATTGAAAAATTCAAACGTCTCTTTATTTAAAAAAAAAAAAACAGGATATCTCCTACTTGCCTTTCGGTGCCAATCTGGCCCACTATTCCCATTAAAGGGGACCTAAATTCCTCAAGCTCCAAAAATACTAAGTTTTCGGAACCTGACAGCAGGAACCAGGGACTGGCTGGCAAACTTAAGACCGGGGGGCAAGCACTCAACACTGGCCTATGAGCAGCAGCCTGTACAAAGGTGGTTTAACATATTGCCAATTACAGCATTGTGGAAATAAAAAAAAATCCCTTACCACCAAAATGTATCAATAAAATATTACTTGGTTATATGTTTTGGTTTTATTAAAAAAAAAAAAAAAAACACAGAAAACTGGATGATAAATTTAACAAAATATTTATTAAAATAATAATAATTTAAAAAAAATGCTGTATCTGAACAATAAGGGCCTGATTCTGATTCACACACCTTGCCGATGTCAGGCACAGTGGAGTGATTCTTAGCAACTGAGCATGCGCGAGAACTTCAGAAAGCCAGTATGGCAAATGTGTTACCCTGAGTGTACACACAATGATGCTGTTGCGATTGGGTCAGATGGTATTGAAAATGGAGCAGCAGAGTGATGGGCATTCCTGGGCGGTGACCTGAAGTGAACGCAAAAAGAGTGTCTCATGGGCTTGTTATAGGAGTGTTGTGGGGTCATCAGTTAAAGCTGCTGCGTTCTAAGATGCAGAGCCGCAGCTACAGAGGTCATGTTTAGACGGAGAAACTGTGCCTAACTAGTCAAAGTCGGAAACACAGCCACGCAGTGTCGTAACTATAAATTTTGCTTGCTACCTGCCAAAAAAGTTTCTCGCCTCCCCATGGCATTTTGGTAAAACTAATACAGGGTTGTTTCTAGGCAATTTGACTCCCGATGCAAATAGTTAAAAATGAGCCCCCATCCCCCATATACAGTTTACGTTATTTGTAATTTTTCTTCCTTATAGCAATGCCCCTTACACATTATGCCACACACCGTAATGCCCATTACACATTATACCACATACAGTTATGACCCTGACACCATTTTATGCCCCACAGTAAGGCTTCTAATTACTTTTAAATTACCTCATTGTCAGAGTTTTTATGCTCTGGGTTTCCATGCTCGTTTTCACGGTTCTCATGCTCGTTGCCAGGGGTTTCATGCTTGTTGCCAGGGGTCTCATGCTCATTGTCAGGGGTCTCATGCTCGTTATCAGGGGTCTCATGCCCGGGATTTCATGCTCGTTGCAAGGGGTTTCGTGCTTGTTACCAGGGGTTTCATTCTCGTCGTCAGGAGTTTCACAGGAGAAGATGCAGCTTTCTACATCTTCTCAAGGCAGCATCAGCGTTCCTGGCACCTCCGGGTATTGCTATGCGCTCCCTGACAGACGCTAGAGGTCAAGTAGGACCTCTAGCATCTGTCTCCTCCTGGGTGGCGGACATTTTTGGAAAGACATTTTCAGCAGGTTCCATGCGGACAGCTAGTCCGCATGAAATCTGCAGTCCCCAAGCCACCGTGGGAGCTATTGTTACGCCCCTGCAGCCACTGCTGCATCAGCATTACACACTGGACCACCAGGGCCTCTTTGCTGCCTTAGGAGGCAGCCCGCGACACTCAGCAATAGAGCGGCCAGAGGGGCACATGGCACCCTGCCCCCTGGCTCAGACCGCCACTGGCAGGAACCTACGTCATCTTCAAATGGCATTGGTTCTCGGACCCCTGCTCCATCATTTGGGAAGGAGGTCCGGGTTTCTCAAAAGGGTTCCATTTCGGAGCCCTCCGTTTGTTTGGTTCCCTCCAACGGACCT
>JAUIMM010000109.1:0-37500 GCA_031769625.1 Taudactylus pleione
AAATCGTTAAGTCGTTCATATCTGAAGGAAAAATCTGACTGTGTGTATGCACCATTACTCTACTAGCTATATATATATATATATATATATATATATATATATTAGGGTTCATATATATTGTGCAGTTTACCTTTATCATGCCTATAGGGGCAATTCAGTTCAGGGTGATGGTTGTGAGTTGCAGCATTCTGATCATTGTTCTGGCAACTCGCAAGCACCAACATTGCAGATCTTTCCTCGCACCCATACAGGTACACTGAAGATATGTGAGGTTGGGCTGCTGTAATTCTCAATGATTTGTGCATATCGCTCATTATTGAGTTGTCCCCATAGTGTTTTGAAAAATAAAATTACAAAGTCCTCGCTAAGTAAGATATTCATCTTTACTGCCACTTTCAAACCATGAGATTATTTGCAGCCTCCAAGTATGCAGGTTTTGCTCAATTACAAATAATAACAGTCAATAATTAACACAATAATAAAATGTTTAGAGAGTAAGCAAATAACTTTTGTTTTGTAAATGGCAACATGTTAGTCTGTGTATGCATTTCCTTTTGATTAGAGTTTACTGTTTCTCCGCTCCAGTCCTAAGCCGACTCTTGTGTGATATATAATTGAAAAACACTGGACAAAACCGCCACAACGTACACCCTAATATTAATTAGCTTGTCCTTCAATAGTGCAAAATATGGGAAAAATATGATACATAATAATTTTTTTTTACTAATCAGACCAAGCAATGGATAACCATCTTTATTTGCTTTCACCATTTTGATCACCTCTTAGGGCGATATTTAATAAAGGTCGATTTTAATTAATTTTAATCGATTTTAAAGTTGTTGAAAATCGTTCCACATCGATGTTGTGTTTCTGGGGCTTTATCACACGTTTATGAATACTTAAAAAACCCAATTTAAAAAAAGTCTTTTAGTAAATGTGTGATTTAGCCCCATAAATACAACATCGATGTTGACCGCTTGTCATAGTTTTAAATCAATTAAAATTGTCCTTTAGTAAATATACCCCTTATAATCTACTGCCGAATATAACTCCTATTATGGATAGAGAGAAAGTAACTGCATTGACCCATAGGACCCAAGGTTATGCACTCATTTTTGGAGTTCTCCGTGCCATTTCTCCCTCCCCTCCCCTAGGATGCCTCCATGCAACAGTGGCTTTTGTCCAGGTTATGTGCACACCGTAAGAGGGTGACCTTAGGTGCGACCACACGTCTTCTTGCTCTTCATTGCTTGTCATGGCTAAAGGAGCAGAACATGCTTTTTTAAAGAGCCCCCACCAGTCATGTGCATTTGACATCATAGAAAGATGTAGGGGGATTGAATTGTACTTGTCAGTTTGAGCATTTGATTGGTCTAACATACTCCTAGGTTTGTCTGCTTTCCTCCTACGGCTACCCCATGATTGCCATTTCAACAGTGAAATGGACATAGGCCCTCATTCAGACCCGCTCGCAAGTGGGTCGATGTTGGGGGCATTGTGCACGCGCAGAAATTCTCTCGCTCCGGGGCTCGCTACAAACGGGGCGGCTGTCTATGTTGATCGACAGCTCGCCCCGTTTTGTAGGCGGGGAGGTGGGGTGGCTGGCCAAATGGAGGCGTTCCCGAAGAACGCCTGCCGTTTGGGGGCGGCCCTACTGACATCACGAGTGATGTCAGTAGTGAGCTGCCGGTTCTATTAGAGCCAAAAGCTCACTGGGGCTTGCGGCAGATGAGACCCTACCACAAGGGTCTCGTCGCAAGCCCCGATGGTCGTGATAGTCAAGACCATCGCGACCATCACCTGGCTGCTCGCTAAAGCTGTGGGTGGTCACCCACAGCTTAGCGAGCGGCCAGGAGGCCAGCTTTAAAGCGGCCGCCCTCTTTCAGAGCGAGTGCTCGCTTTTTGTGAGCTGCTCTGAATGAGGGCCATAGTGCATAGAGTCCCAATAAAAGTACAGTTGCAATGTATGTACCCAGTGCACAAATCATTGCTTGCTTAAGGCCAGATAAGTATTTGTAACTGATTATCAGATAAGTCTTGCAAAGTAATGAGTGATTTCAGCCATTTGTACATTGACATGTGTGACCACAATGGCTTTTGTGCCTGCAGGTGTTCACCCAATTGGTAAACAGTATATTAGTGCATTCATGTTTCCTCTCCTCTTATTACAGCAGAATAATAGGCCGGGAGCATGAAGGGGAAGAGAATACAGTTGCTGCCTATAGCACTTGCTGATAAACCTGTTATCAGAACTGTGCTCTGACATAAGAGCCAGGGCCATGATAGCATTATGTTTATGGGCTGTCAGTACAGTACATCTGTGTATCCGAAAGCTTGGCCAAAGAATTAGCTGCTGTGAGCCTAGTGAAAACACCCTCGATTTTATTGTGATGTAAATGTGCACCTGTAACAATATATTAGCGTTTGGCTGTCATGTAGGTGAAAATGTGCAGAACACTGGAGAGACTGACAAATCTTCACCTGCGATGAAAGATTAGTACCTGAGCTGAACTCTGAGCTGCCCAGGGATAGTAAATGTGTCGAGAGCAAAGCAGGTGGTGTTCGTGGAAAGAGTAGTTGGACTGGGCTGGAAGGTTACTGAGTTGTATAGACCAGGATCAAGCAGTGTGTAATTACTGACTCACTACTCCCTATACATAAACTGGTAGTACTTGTGAGATTTCCCCGTGTTATTGCTAAACTTACAAACACACACGTGCAGAAGATAATGCTATTACAGGATTGTTTTTTAACCAACAGAAGCAGCATTTGAAGTAAAAGTGTACATTTTATATTATACTGCATATAGTTTTTATTTTATTTTTTTTAAATAAAAAAAATGTATAATAGTATACCCACATACAGTGCCAGATGAAGGTCCACATGGGCCTGGAGCTGAAATTTATGAAGGGCTTATTGTGTGCCGTGACAGTCACGACATTGTGACTAATGATGTTGGGGTGTAGCTTGCACAGGGGTATGGCTACCGTCTACCTTGAACCTCCTCAATATCCCTTCCCATCTTGACACCATTCACATGCATGTAGGCATTAATTATGCCGGTATGCATGTAGAAGATTGCAAAGGACAGCTCTCTCAGGAAGAGGGACTTCTAAGGTCTATGACCCAGGAGTCCCCCTGGCATCCTTCTTCGCATGTGCAGAAGGACGCATGCACCGCGAGGGAGTTCGGTCACACCCTCTTATATGTATCACACACAGTTATCTGCCCCACAATTTCTGATGACAGCCCTGAACACAGCCACCGATTCCCGACCCAGGTGTTACCAGCACACCTTCCAGTACCTTTGCAAGAGAGTTCAGCTGCCGGCGCAGGGTACATACACAGATCTCCCTGCTGCTGCTGATATTTGTTGCATATACACTACAAGTAGCGCTTTTTCTATACCATCAGTTGGTGATCTACACTGTCGGCTCCATGCTAGTATATGGCTGTTTTGACGGACAAATCCTACTGCATGTGCAGCTTCACCAGCGCTCTCCTACATCTAGGATCCCTCCCACAAAAAATAGAAAACATTGCCTTCTACTCTGCGATGACAAAACCGTCGACCATTTGGTGGTTAGCCATCCCTAATAAATACTGTATACTCTTACCACCTCATCTGTCATTCCTGGAGGCTTATGAAATACTGTGGGATGCGAGCTGCAGTCGTTATGGGAACCTCTGCAAGTCTTCATGTATTATTAAAGCAGCAATCATTTTAAAGGCAAAACTGGTTTTGCCTTTAAAATGATTGCTGCTTTAAAAATACGGGAAGAATCAAAGGCGTTCCTGCAGGGGCTGCAGCTCGCATCCTATTACATATCTCCCCAGGTCTCCTCTATATCTGGCTGTGCTGGATAACACATACACACCGTATTTTAAGCCCGGACTTGGGTTTCAAGTAGCATATCCACAAAAAAATAGGAAAAATGTTTTTCTTTTATATAACAAAAAACAAAACAACACAATAAAGCATTTCTTTATTTTGTCCAGTACCACTCTTGGGGGACAATTCAATTATATGCAAGGGAGGCAAGTTGCTGTCACAATAGTGTACAAACACTGTAAACAGCAGCCATACATTGCTCCTCTTGCGGCCTGATCTCACCACTGGCCTACCTGATTTATTGTACGCAGCCCTGTGTGTTGCAGCATACTGCCCAGGCTTGCGGGAGTGAGTTTCTCTAATCAACCCCTTAGATTAAAAATGTACTAATCACTTGCTTCAGTTGCTCAATAAAAGCGATTACACTCATAAGCTTGCACTTACCTGCCATCTTCAAGTTCAGTAATGTTGCGGTGAACACGATTGTTGCTCCGTTCATTCACTGTGCTTCCGATCGGCCACTGGCAGGACAACTTCAGCGAAAGGGTAAGGTGGGAAGAACGGGTAGAAGAAGGTGCAGTGCAAGAAAAAAAGTTTAAGGGATACAGGAGAATAATGTGTGGCGGGGAAAATGGCAGAAGATGGTTGGGAGAGATAGATCCAATACTAGGGCGAAGCAGAAATGTGGGCACAAACAGGGCAAGTGCAGAGAGTATGAAATAGACAGAGTAAGAGCATAGGGGCTGGCACAGACAAGGGAATGGCGGAGACGCAAGCAAAGACGGGATGGGCAGAGGGGCAGGTACAAATATGAGAGGAGCAGAATGTCTGGCACAGATATGAGAAGAACATAATGGCTGGCACAGACATGAGAAAAGCAGATAGGCTGGCGCAAACAAGTATCGGCAGATGCTGATGTAGACAGTAGAAGGGTAAAGAGGTGGGCACACTACAGGTAAGGGCAGGGAGACTGTTGCAGAAGGGTGCCTAGCATTAAGGCTAGTACAGCCAGGATAGGATCATAATGGCTGGTTCAGACAGAACAGCAGAAAGAATGGTCAGAAAGGTTGGTGCAGACAGGAGAAGTGTAGAGAGAGTGGCACAGGCAAGAAAAGGGCAGAGAGGCTGGCATATGCAGGAAAAGAGCTTAGAGGCTGGCATATGCAGGAAAAGGGCAGAGAGGCTGGCATAGGTAGGGAAAGTGCAATGGGATTACAGTAGCATAGGCTGTAAAGGAGCAGTGAGTTTGGCTTAGTCAGGCAAATTAAGACGAGCTAGCATAAGCAGGAGAAGGGCAGAGAGACTGGCATAGTCAGGAAAATGGTAGATAGGCTGGCATAGACGGGAAAAGGGCAGGAGGCTGGCATAGACTGGAAAGCGGCAGGAGGCTGGCATAGGTAGGAAAATTGCAGAGGGTCTAACATATGCTGGAAAGGGGCAGAGGGTCTAACATATGCTGGAAAGGAGCAGAGGGGCTGGCATTGGCTGGAAAAGGGCAGAGGGGCTGGCACAGTAGGAGAGAGAGGGGAAGGAAGTTACAGATATATACTTACCTTTGCCTTGTTCCATGTGCAGGGGAGCGCAGAAGTGTCCTTAGATGCTGCAAGCCAGTGGAGCAGGGTAGGAGGTGGGGTCATGAAAACCCCTGCAGAACTCCCTCTGCAGCTGAAGAGCTCCAGAAGCATAGTGGGCAGTGGGTGTCAGCGCAAAACATAGCAAAACTGAGCCAGTGCTTAGTTTACTTTCATTTTACACTATAAAAAAAGACCCCCCAAAAATCTGTACATCGCCCCCTGGTGGCTGCCGGGTGCACCTCCAGGCTTCAGCTAATTATACAAAGTTGTTTACAGCTGTACAGCACAGTCCGGGGACATAGCCAGACAGCTAATGCATTGGCCAAATGGTGAATGAAGCAGCATGTGCCCGTAACCAATACCACTTAACTGGCTGAACACTGTTCTAAATCATTTACAAGAAACCCGGTCCTGTCTGCTTCCAGGCATGGGCCTATTTTCATGGAAGGGCTTGGAGCTGCAGCTCCACCCGCCCCATTGTTAATCCGGCCCTGCCCACATAATGGTTTCATGTATTCACCCCCCTTTCATAGCCAATGTAAAACTTAAAAGGGATAAGTTAATTACACTGGAGGTCTTTCTTTCATAGACGCCCCCTCCTGGGCGTCTATATGAATTGGTGCCCGACGGAGCAATTCAGTTGTTGCTCTGTTCGGACGCCTAAATCTGCGGGGGGACTCATTTCTTCTCGGAGCCTGCTGAGATGCGAGAGGAAATGTGTCTAAAGTCCCATTTTTTGGGGCGTGCTGACGGCGGTTTGGGCTCTGAGCGGATAAACCCGGTGCTTGTGGCCACGATAACTACTAATGAGCGCCTGAACGGAATAACAATGCAATTGCTCCGTGGGGCACCTATTAGTACAGACGGTCAGCAGTGGGCGTCTGTAGCATTTGTATCGCGGCCTATGGGGTCTATTTACTAAGCAGTGTTAGGAGACAGAGTGAAAAATGATAAGTAAGTGATAAGGTGCCAGCCAATCAGCACCCAACTGTCATTTTTCAAACACAGCCTGTGCGATGACAGTTGGGAGCTGATTGGCTGGCACCTTATTACAGACTTATTACTTTTCACTCTGTCTCCTAACACTGCTTAGTAAATAGACCCCTATATGTTAGTGTAGTCTCTTGGATCGATTGTCTGATCAGTGTGCACCCCATACACACTGGCCTATTTTTAGCTCTTTGTGTATATTTATCAATGGGGATCGGGATAGATGTGTACACAGCGTTTCAGATTTAATCAGATTTGCATTTAAATCCAAATAGGAAATGCAGTTTGTTTCCTGATGATATCAGAAAACAAACTAATATCAATATTCTGTGTGTTAAGTGGTATATATTTGAAAGGATAAATGCGATTTGAGATGTGGTTCATGTTTCTTGATGCTAATCTTTAAACGTGGATGTGGGTACAAAACAAACTGCAAAATTTGTGAACTAATCTTAATTGAAAGAGTCTGTAAGATGGTTTGCAGATAAAAAGGGTTGCTGTGATCTAGAAATGAATGTACAGTATAGCATCTTGAAAATCTTGATATGTGTATCCTCTTCTGAAACCTCTTGAATGCTGTGATATTCCTAGTATTTTCTGATAAGGAATTAATATCTTTTAAATTACAATTTATTGGAGCTAATAAACCTCATCTTGCTGTAAGATGCTTGCATCTGCCTGTATCCTGTTACTACCGCTTAAGCGCTAAATGCTTAACCGTTCTCCAGCCATCCTGCAGTTGAGCACAGTGTCTCCAAGCGCAGTCCCTCTGCCTGTTACGAAACGCAGCACTGGACCATAGTAAGCGGTCAATGGGAAATAAGCTGGCATCAACCAGAAGTAAGCAGTTCCAGGTGCTGTGTAGGAGTCTGGGGAAGCAGGTCCTGGAGCCATTGTAGGAGTCTGGTGGAACAAGTGGTTCCAAATGCAGTTGTAGGGACCTTGTCGTGGCAGTGAGTTACCTGCATACAACAGCGGTAACAGGTGGTTAATGACTGTGAGAGGGAATACCTAGATCCAAGGTGTGGCAAAATTAGCACATTCAGGTTGCTCAGGAAGAGAGTATACTTTGGGAGGGGGCAGCCAGGTCTGCACAGTGGCAGCGGCATAGGACGGCGGTGTGTGTGGAGTGTCTGCACGAACACGTCATCACGGCCCCTGGCTATACTGTGCCGAGATCACAGTGCCGAGATCACAGGCATTGTAAAGCAGGGGATGGGGCAACTATGATGCAAGTCAAAGGGAATTGCTTCATCATTCCCCAGATGCCCACTTTTGCTCGTTTAGTGAGTGGCTGCTGGGTGATGTGGAGGAGGAGGGGTGCTTGGTGGGGGGTGACTGCCAGATCCAAGAAACTTTCCCACTCTTCCGATTTTCGGGTGGTTCCCAGCCGTTCCCCAGGAGAGTAAGCAAAGTATGCCTTCCACTATATAGAATTCAATGGTATGGACTTTTAAGGATTACAAAAATGCACCCATGTTGTGACAAGAAATAGTATATCTAGCATGACAGTTAGTAAAGCATTACCTGGTTATAGAAGGATCCTTTAAACCTGTATTTGCTAATTTATCTGGTCTTTCACTATAATATCAGAACTAAGCAAGCATTCCCAATCCTGTAATGTGTATTGTAAGTTTAGAAATGTTTGATAAAACCACAGTCTCTGCTTTAAAAGAACATTGCTAGTAGCACTATTGGAAAATAAGTTGTAATGTTCACCATTAATACACATTCTGCAGCTCAGCCAGACAAATCCCAGGAGCCCAATAGCTACAATTGCAAATCCTATAGATTGCTTCAGATCTTCTATATATTTGCTGGCTCCTCTTTTTGTCTGAATGACTTTGTTTTACATTTATCACATACATTTCAGCCTGTAACTTTCCAACTGTTATCACCTCCAACTTGACTTGTTAGCCAGGATTCTAATTTGCAATATACTTTCTTACTCTCTTGGAATATCCAAGAGCTTTCCAAATATTGATGAGTACCTCTGGAAGATTGAGCTATCCTTCTGGATCCCACTCAACCAAGTCTCCGATCTGGGGGCTTAATGACACTATCAGCGGGGAATAGAATCACCATGGCCCACCCCCCATAAACTGCTTACCTCCTCCCTCCTCCCCGGGATCTTCTGACTAGCCTATCTTGTATAGTTTTAACATTTATACTTTAAAGTTGCAAGTAATCAAGAGCCCAGGGCCACTTTCAACTCTTCATCATGTTTCTTAAACCATTTTGGGACAAATCTGTGCAGTGTTTTGAAAAATAAAAATAAACCCAGGAGCTTTAAGAGTTAAATCGCACACCCTGGTTCAACAAAGCTGAATGGGATAGTCAGTTCCAATATGTATAAAAAGGCAGCTTGTGAATCAGGGGGTGAATACAATTGACAAATTCAATTTATACTTGGTTCGTATCTAAAAAAAATAAAAAAAAAAATAAGGGTTATTTATTTGCTAAAATGCAAAGTAAAATAACATCTAATCTATCTCATTAAAAGACACAAATGTCATAAAATGTATACAGTGTAGCACATTTAAATAGTAATCCTCTAGCTGCAGCGTAATGACCTGCACATCTGATTTCTAACAGACAGCAGTCTAATTATTTTGTTATGTCCGGTATTAATGCTTTGGAAGTTCAATTTACTGAGGTTAGGAGTTTTTAGGTGGCTATTCCTCCTCGTTATAACTGGTTTTGGAGTGTTAGTATTGAGCCCAAGTAGCCGACATTGAAGTTAAGTGGCCAGGTACATGGTGGTCACGATGTAAAAGCTCTACCCACCCCGTGGAGAGCTTGGATCTCCGTGTAGCAGCTCTTTCTAACAGCAGCAGATTGCACACAGCTCCAGACGACGTTCTCCCTTGAGTATATGGCTTTCACAATGCCAAGATGGTTGCGCCTAATCAGCGGGCAGTAAAGGTGAGTGTCTTGGAGCGCCAAGTTCCAGTGGAGCGGCTCTACCTGTAAAGAGGGAAGTTCTCTCCTAGGCGGCTTAACCGGCAGTTGGTATCCGTTCTGTTAGGGGCTTGTATGCCAGAGAAGAAAGTATCTTGGAAAGTGAGCGTGTACAGCAATTGGCATCCGGTTGGTGCAGCAGGTGTCAGGTCAATGAGGAGTATTACTAGACAGTCACCTACGCATTTCAACGCTTCTCCAGCGTCTTTGTCAAGGTGTAAGTTCTAACTGCCACAGTCTCTGTATATGTAGCTGTGCAGATTTGATTAGCATAATTATTTCATCTCAAACACTTGTTAAAAAACGAACCTTGTCAATTGTATATTTACATTTGGAATACCACAATATATAAACTATCCATATAAATGTTTTAAACCAAACTCATCAAATTATCTATGCACATATATATTTCACACCAATAAACTAATCATAAAACTAAATATATTGATAAACTATTTGGAAACAATGGAGAGTTTATTTCTTGTTTCTAAATAAACAAACTATAAAATGGGATTTATTCTTTTTTACACATGTCAACTGATGTAATTGTTATTGTTTACTTAGAATATATATACATAAATAGAATCTATTTATTTAATGTGAATGTTAGACACTTATTACATGCGGAAATAAATATGTTCCTCTGTAAATTAATCTATGTGATAGATGATTATAGGAGGGGGAAACTGTTATATTATATAAATAAGGTTGTTAATTTGATGCTTGAATATACTGGAGAGAGTCACAGAACACCAAATATCAATAACTCCTATAATATGTATCAAAAGCAGAAATATACAAGTAGAAAGGGAGAGAGGAAAAAACAACAAAATGAAACTGAATTAAATATGCGGGAACTAGAATGCAGAGTTTAATTCTATTTGTTCGTTCAGACCATCTGGATATAGGCTGTTCATCTGAAAAATCCAGAATAGTTCCTGATGGCATAGGGACCTGAACCTATCTCCCTTCCTAATGGTTGGGGGTTTGTGTTCAAGACCCACAACCCTCAGAGAACTGTCATTTCCCTCATGTTCGATTGCTAAATATTTTGAAACGCTACAATCATCTATCGCACAGGTTCTCAAACTCGGTCCTCAGGACCCCAAACAGTGCATGTTTTGCAGGTCTCCTCACATAATTACTAGTGAAATAGTTAGCTGCACCTGTATATCTTTTAAAATGTGTCAGTGAGTAATGAATACACCTGTGCACCTACTGGGTGACCTGCAAAATGTGAACACTGTGGGGTCCTGAGGACCGAGTTTGAGAACCACTGATCTATCGTATAGATTAATTTACAGAGGAACATATATATTTCTATTGAAGAATACCGTAGCCTTGACAGTATGTACCTGTCTGCAGTGATATATTAGGTATGTGGTGTGCATCAAATTAGTGTCCACATGAATGACCAGTCCCAGGGTTTTCCAGCAGAACATTGCCCAAAGCATAATGTTCCCTCCACTGCCTTGTTGTTGTCCAACAATGCAACATTTGTTCATCTGACCAGACAACTTTCTTTCATCTATTTAAGGTCCAGTCTCGATGGTATGCCCGTTGTAGAGGCTATTTTTGCCTCAGTAGCTCTTTTGGTTCGTACAGGATGGGATAGCATTCATTGACCTCTCGCCTTCATGAGTCTTGGCCACCCAACACCCTGTCAGCGGTTCATGGAACACTGTTGATAGGCACTTAACATGGCTGGCCTTGTGCACCCTCACAATACTTGCCATCTCCGAATACCAGTCATCTGGTTATAATGATTCAGTCCTTATCCAAGTTGCTCATGTCTTTACACAATGCCCATCTTCTATGTATTCAACAATTCGACTACGAGTACCTTACAGTCAGCTTACTGTCTAATATATTCCTGACCTTGGCTTGGGCTGTTGTTACAAGATTGTCAACGTCATTTGCTTCATATGTGAGTAGTCATAATATTGTGGCTCATTAGTAGTGTATGTTACCTCCTGTTTGGCATTGCATACACCTTGTAGTGTTCATGCTAGCTTCTTTTAGCAGGGCACAGTGCTATGTCAGGTTTTTGAATGTAGACATGCACCCTGTCCCTTATTTGGAGCGCCATGCCAAGCTGCAGAGTCAGACGAGAGCCGGCATTGGAAGTTAATTGGAGGACGTTTTTCCAACACTGCCCACTGTACACAGGGAAATACAGGGGGGCTGAGCTTCCAGTCCTCTTCCCACCATTCATCTTTCGCTATTTTGCATCCAGTTAAGTGTTAGTTCTGTGGCACGTCTCCGCAATGTGTGGACTCCCTCACTCCGGAGATGTCAGAGTGGGTGGAGGGGTCCTTGAGGTACAGGCAGGCAGTAAGCATGTAGCAGGGATTGGAGCAGCTGGCACAATGGGGTGACCTGCATGGTGGTTACATCCTTGCGGTAATGGTGGCAGGTTGAGCAGCGGCAGTACAGTACAATGCTTGGGTCCTGGCAACAGTGGAGGAAGGTGAGGTTTGTCCGTACTGCTGGGAGCCTGAGTTCTGCTCGAACAGATGGCAACAGGGAGACCTCTCTGAGATTGTTGCGGAATGATCCAGCCAGTTATGAGTCCTAGTGGTCAGTAATGGCAGCTCTTTTAGTGTACAGCTGTCATATTGGGGACCAGGGGTGCTGACAGGACTGCGCATGTATATGTCTTACACAGGGCGTACATTGTCCAGGAGCAGGGTTTGTTTTGTTATGGAGTGTGATGTTTAAAGTGACTGTAGTGTGTGTGATGTACATGGCTGTCAATATAGTGCTCCCTTGAAAATTTGTGTTTGTATGTTTTATTTATAGTGCTTATTCATAATTTATTGCGATATTTGTATATTACTATGCTGTTTTGGGTATTTATAGTTTACTGAACTGTGCAAACGTTTTAAAATAGCGCAGATAAATCATGACATTTATACAAAACTCCATATGCACATGAATTATTGTAGCTTTTTCAGAATTGCCACTATTGTGTGGCATAGTGATTTGGGGGCACTATTGTGTCGCATTATATGATTTGGTGGCATTATATTACATATAATGTTATACATTGACTCTATATATTTATTTTGATAATTAAATGTACTATAACACCTTTAGCGATGTGTCGCATCTAAGTTTTGCCCTTCGAAGCTAAAATGTGCCCTCCTCAGGATTCAGCACCCTGACCAAAAAAAATCCTAGAGTGAACACTAAACCTTGTGGTTCCTAACAAATACAAGATGATAATTGTCTAACTTGCACAAGAAAGTTTAACGTTAATTGCTGTTTGGTTGCTGCATCCCAGTGAAAACAAAGTTTCTAAATTCAATGTTCGAGAGTTGGGTTATCATTTAATCACAAACGGGAGCAAACTCCTCAAAACACAAAGAGAAAAACATTTATCAAACAGATATTTTTTTGTCCTTCAAAAAACTGTTGTTGGCTTTTTAAAATATATAAATCAAGTTTAGAGCATATTTAAAAAAAAACATTTAACTGTTTAATTGAAAAAAACAAAAAAAACAACCCTAGGTAGTGTCTGTGTCCATAGGCCACCTCTGTAAAATTACTTCCCACCCCCTACTGTCCATAAATTCCTCAACCGATCCCCAGTGGCATTGTCAGGGTGGACTGATCTTGCCTCTACACTGAAGTGCTAAAAGTTATGGGATCGATGCCTAGTATTGTGTAGGACCCCCTCTAGCCCGGCAAAGAGCAGCAACTCAACGTGGAGAGATGTTGACCCATGCCATCTGGATAGCTTCCCGCAGCTCCCTGATATTTGTAGGTGCAGGATCTTGGGTGCAACTAGACCTCTCCACCACGTCCCATAAATGCTCATTTAGGTTCATGTCGGGCGAACGTGGTGGCCACACCATTCGTTGGAACTCTCCAGAATGCTCTTCGAACCAACTCTGGACAACTTGGGACCAATGACATAGTGTATTATCCTGCTGGAATACTCCATCGTTGTGGGGGGTACATGAACAACTGCAAGTGTCATCAGCAATACAACATCTATGACGTGTTCAGGTGGACCAGCGGACCCAACCCATGCCATGTGAACACACCCCATACTATTATAGAACTACCATTAGCCTGCGTGGTGCCTTGTTAACAACTGGGGTCCACTGCCTCATGGGATTTGCGCCACACCTGAACTCTACCATCAGCACAAAAGAACTGGAACTGTGATTCATCTGAGCACACCACATGTCACCAGTCCAATTAGTGACATCACTAGCCCAAGTGCGGCACTATGTCTTGTGTCGTAGTGTTAACATCGGCACTCTGGGGAGTCTTCTCCTTCCATATACCATGGAAGCTAAAGAACGCTGCACTGACCTGCTGGATATACGTCTGGTACCTTCCTGCATTGGATGTGATTTGCGACAGTGTCGCTTGTCTTTTACTTTGGACAATTCTGGCCAGACGCCGCTGGTCACGATCATTAAGCACCCGTGGTCAGCCAATGCAGTGTCCACCGTGGGTGGTAATGCCTTTCATGAGGTATTCCCGGTAATTCTAGCAAAACACGGCTAGTAAAATTGTTGCGGGGTTTAGCCGAACTTTCAGTGTGTTCCCTTTTTAGGAAGGGGGGGTGCTGGACATTTGTCTCTTTACAAGCACTTTAAATTTACTCGTCTTTGGGTACAGCAGAAATCAACCATTGACAAATACGTTGGGGAAGAAAAACATTTTAGCTGAATTATATTTAAATTTATTATCTTGTCCTAGATGATCCAATATGGTGGAACATAATGTGTTTTTGACCATTGATCTGAATATTGACTAATATGAAGTATTGTGGTATCTAGCAACCATTGGTTTTTGTTAAGCTGATGATTTACATGCATGATTATTTTGGTGAGAGCACAGTTCTTGTGAGGTGGTGTGTTAGTTTTACCAAACGGAATGAGGTTATGCACTTAGCAGACAGAGGTCTAGTGGCTGAATTCCATTGTCCTCGAAGTTGGGATTAGCCACAATGCAGTGCTCGGGGCTATTCAATTACAGCCTGCATGCTGCATATAACGCAGACTTCTGTTCTCCTTCTCCTCCTAAAGGTCGAACAAAAATCGGCGTCAACTTGGGCTTTCTGCCCTTGGCGGCTGCCGTGAATGGTAAACCCACAGCTCCAGGTACTTATCCCGAAATCTATGGGTCAACGCACGTTAGCCACAGATTTACTGCGCGAGGAAAAAGTCTTTTAATTGGATAGCTACAACTCTTTTCCTCACGCGGTAACATATCGAGGATAATTAAATTCAGCCATAAATAGAAAAGGTGATTGACTGAATTTTTTGCACTTAAATCACTTTTATTGTGAACTGACAGGTTTCACTGTTGTATTTTCTCTGGTCTCATTATGCCCAACATAGTATCACTCACTTATCATGGCATACTCTATACTCCAGGGACAAATGTTGCATTGCTGTGACATTGCACACTGTCGTATTAATATGTATTACCTTTGGCATCTATGAATAAGATGCTTTTTACATGTCATTTAAAATCAACATATTCGCAGTTTGGGTTCAGTTT
Organism: Taudactylus pleione; assembly: GCA_031769625.1. Classification (NCBI taxonomy): domain Eukaryota; kingdom Metazoa; phylum Chordata; class Amphibia; order Anura; family Myobatrachidae; genus Taudactylus; species Taudactylus pleione. Next base: position 14,884 of record JAUIMM010000109.1, read on the forward strand.
ACACTATATATATATATATATATATATATATATATATATATATTTTGTAAACAGAGTTACTGCCTTCCTCCCATTATTGACTGACTCGTGTATACTCTAGGTTAGACACCGCACTGATTTATCCAAGTACATTAACATTGCACCGACTGTCTTTCATATCCCTTACGTCCAGTACATAGTTTTGCAGTCCAAAGCGTTTTTGAGTAGCTGAATATAAGTGTGCTTCCTGAGTGCCCACACAGGCTCGCCAATACGAAATGCCACACAGCTTAAATTGCAGGAGAGAGGAAGGCTGGTCTGCTGACTCACTCTGCAGGCATGTACTCTGGGGCATTCATCCATCCTAGCAAACCAAACTTCATCCCCAGCTAGTCCTTTCAGAGTAGAACAGAAAAATATAGTATCAGAAAAGCTCTTTGTGGCAAAAAAAAAAAGAATTGAAATTATTATAGAAAATGAGCTATAAGTCCTTTTTACCGACCTAAGCTAGGAAGCAGCTTCATCTAAAATCAGGTTGTCACTGAGATAAATAAAACTTGCTGGTTTAAGAGTCTTGCGATTTTATTTATGTGAAATTTCCAAATGTGCATTTTAATTTTAAATAGAATGTACAACCAATAGAGGAATAGTATTTGAGCTGCTAATTTTGTTCTCTTTTAAATGTTCAGTGTAACCTTGTACAAGGGCAGATAGCGACTGGAAAAATCAATCTGTGGGTCGGCTATTCTGATTATTAGCGCAATATATGGAATTACCTATTTAAAAAAAAAAACGTTTCTGCAGAGCCACATGTGACTGACAAGTGGCGATAGTTCAGCACCTTTCTTCCAATGCTCCTTGACACTTGCATAGAGGGAGGTGTGGTCTATTTTAGAGCAACATTAACATACTGTACATTGCAAACTGTGGACCCCATTTATCAACGAAGGTAAACACTATCACTGTGATACAAATGAAAAATCCACTGGTATTTGCCAATACTTGCCCCTCTGGCGAGGTCCTCCGCTGGGCTCCCCTCTCCCCTAGATTGTAAGCTCCTAGGAGCAGGGTCCTCCTCCCCACTGTCTCACAGCTGCCTTCTCTAGCACTTCTATGACAGCCTTCACCTTCAGAGCTGTATTGTGTATGGAGAATTGTGTTGCTAATTGCTGCTTGTGTTCTGTTTATATTTTGGTTACTGTATTGTAATGTAATGTTCTGTGTACCCTTTACTGTATGTACGGCGCTGCGGACCACTTGTGGTGCCCTATAAATAAAATGTAGTAATAATAATCCTAACGCTACCAACGACGGGGGTCTTGTAAAATGCGCAACGGTCCGTCTGCGCGTGTGCATGACACAGGGACCCAGCAGTGCCTGGAAGGCTTCGCTGAAGCCGTAAAGGCACCGCCGGGTCTCCATTGCCGGCAATGAGAACCGCATCGCTCTCGCTATCTAAAGATGGCGAGCGCGGTGCTGTGACTAACAACGGTAATCTCTGATTACCACTGTTTGTTAAATCCGTAAAGGAAGTCCTAGTGAGAGTTAAAGGGGTTATGCTTCGTTGATAAATGGAGCCCTGTGTTTTTAAGCATATATGTTTGTTAGCTGTAAGTGATGCTTCTAAAACTCTATACATTAGGCAATTTTGTTTTAGAACTAGTGAAATTGGCAACATGCCTCCAACGCCCATGGACTAATTACTCTTGTCCTTGCAAATAAATTGTTTCTAGGTACAACATTGGAGAATTTGTGCAAAAATGGAATAAAAAATAAAAACATTTATAAAAAATCAAAACTTTTAGGGACATTGCTACTCTATTGACGTACATTCTGCGCTATAGAATTTATCTTCTCGTACAGGTGTTTTAAATATTGGCTATCCCCCCAGGTGCTTAAAATACACTAATTAATGTAATTCTTATCTGAATATTTCCTGTATACCAGATATGAGTTGTAAACTGTGTGAAGCTGGAATAGTAAATAGCTGTAAAGGAGGGAAATGAAAAATCAAAATGGCATTCTTCAGCAAATATTCGCTTCTGGATGTAAATATTAGTCTGGGTTTCCTTGGCGGATTTATTTAGCATTCATTGATTAATCAGTGTGACAAGAAAAGTATAAAGTAGTTGTAGGCGATTATTTCTCAGCAGTCACTGTTGACTCTACAGTACATTGAGGCGTCTGTGTGCTTGGCGTTTACAACTGCTTGGCAAGGTGGTCAGATTACAGCACACCGGTCTTTCTGAGTTGCTACACTATTATTATAGGGACTAATGTAATTTCTTACAATTGCTGTTTAATGATTTCATCACATAAGTATTCATTTAGAGCACAAGTGTATCAGAATACAACAATAAAACATTTGTGTTAGCATTGCAACAAGGTTTAAAGGTTATTCTAATTCTGTGGGGTCTATTTACTAAGCCTTGGATGGAGATAAAGTACCAACTAATCAGCTCCTAACTGTCATGCCCCAGGCTGTGTTTGAAAAATGACAGTTAGAAGCTGGTTGGCTGGTACTTCATCTCAAACCCTCTTTATCTTCATCCAAGGCTTAGTAAATAGACCCCTGTGTAACCAACACAGTGCCCCCTACCTGTGCTACCTGGAACTTACAGAAACTAGTTGCACACAAGAACAAGCTGCTGCTATGAGCACATGCAGAGGGTAAAGGTGCCCATCCACTAGCAGACATGAAAACGACTGCATGATAACAACATTGTAATCGTGCAGTCGTTTGTCAGTCTGTGATGAGCCTGCACTGAACGAGCAGTCGTGCAGTGCAGGTTCATCAATCATCTGCAAACATACTCAAACTGACGTTATCGACAGGTTTTCCAGCATGTTTGCACGATGATAGATGTCTAAACGACCAGCAGGCACGCGCATTGCTCGTAGTTTTAGACATTTTTGCAAACGATTGAATGATCGTTATCGTTCAATTGCTCAACTTTACGTCTAGTGGATGGGCTCCTTAAGGAGGGGCCCCTTCGATTATTTCTCAGTAAGCAGTGTGAGCAGTGTCCAAGTGGTGATGATCACAATGATGCTATGAATTTATTTTCTATATACATTTTTCAAACGTTAATTATAAACCTCATATAAAGAGGACTATAAGCACACATGTATAATATGTAGGAGTTCATGTGGGAGTGTCTGTAGTTTTCTTATAATTTATATGTTTTCTCATGTTATAAAGCACAAACTATTGATGGAATTGTATGCTGAATAATAGAAAATAACTAGATGTACCAGATGCATATTAGGGTAAATTAATGCAAACATGGAAACAAAGGTATAGGGAGAGCAATGCATATGGCATTGTTTATGTTCTAAGAGGGCACAACTGAAACAAGAGGAGCGAGGGCAGCTCCTCTTGGAGATCGGGACAGCTGTGATGGGGGCATTATTGTGGATCGTACAGTTGGGAGTATTAGAACCTCTAATAAACAGATGGGTTTTCAGTGAGTGTTTAAAGATATGAAGGCTGGGGGAGAGTCTGATCAGACATGGTATGGAATTCCATACGTGGGTTGTGGCAGGGGAGAAGTATTGCAGGCGGCAGTGAGAGGAAGTGATTTCCAGAGACAAGGCGCAGGTTAGTGGTAATTAGAATGCATTTGATAGGTTTACTTGTTTATTAAATATATTCTGTCCCCATTGCACCTTTAGGAGTCATTTGCCTTCAAGTGCACCAACCTATGGTGCTTTCCTCTACAGCTGCCGCTTTCTAATAAAATTACCTTTTTTCTTTTTGCCCCGCTTCCATTTTGCATTATGTTCAGGTGCCCATGTACGTGAGCAGCCTTCCAGTGGAAACAATGCAACATCGGCACTAAGTGTGCAGTTACCCTTTAGATCCCCCTCACCCCATAGTACCCTTGTTCATTCTGAATAAAAATTGTAATAGAAGACTATAAGTAGCAAAATGTCACTATTTACTTTGTGCATCTATTTTGCAGAGTCATACACACAGGCATTAAAACCAAAAATGCCTATTAGGAGCGAAGTAAAAACCTTGTACTTTTGTCCTCAGCTTAATTAGTGCATTCAAAGCGCGTTCTCGGAGCCTCAATGCAGCATAGCGTTCTATGATCAAGCGTTAACACTCATGACATCTGCAAAATTGAGGAGAAACTCATGCAGACTGTTGCCTTCATTTAAATATGTATGTTGAACAGCTGATATTAACGCCCTTGTGTATGAGACAGCACAAACACTTTGCAGGTGTCAAGTGGTGATTATCTACAGTAGAAGTGTTGATACAATGGGGAAATTTCCAACACTGGAAGTGAGGATTTGCTTGTGCGGGAAAAAGCAATATGAAATGGGTGTAACAGGAAACTCTATTGTATATTAACAGCCCCCGCCCCCCTCCTCCTCAAATGAAGTAATAAATAAAAGGTTTTTCAGAAAATCAGAATGTCCTTACAGCACAATGTCTGTAATGAATGTGACGCCTATATCCAAGCTCCTTTATTATGGTTAGTGAGTCAGGATTACACTGACCTCTGCTGCCACGCAAAGCCGTATGCTCTTAGGATGCATTTTCCCAGAAGCTAACAGGTGGAAAACCGTTTACTAGGTCTGCTTTGTTTAATCAACAAATGTCAGACATTTCATACAATTGTATACATTTTGTGGTTTGCTCCAAGCATGCAAAATTGAGCAAACCCCGCTGTAATCTCTGGATATAATACTGCAAGTTTAGGCTGAAAGTTCCTCCCCTGTAAAAGATTCTCTGTGAATTAATTCATGAACATCTGGGTCACACATCCAATGTGTGTTGGATGCTTACATTGTGGAGCACAAGAGGTCTAAAATATACACCATGTTTTCGTTTGAAATGTGGGAAATTTTTGTTTAGAAAAAAAAATAGTCATGCAATTTAACTACTAGAAATATACAGTTTGACGGCAGTGTCCCACCCAATATGTGTGTATCCTGTTCCAGTCTGTGGCCCACAAAATAGATCATCTGCCCCTGAATATTTCCTTTGTGTATTATTATATTGCACCTCTGCAACATATCAGAAGTCTCGAATGTGCGACTTAATTGCAATGCGATGCAACAAAAGCGATTCACGAGACTGAACTGATTAATTTGATATGTATGTTGTATTGTATATCTGTGTGCAACTGAGTGTGAATCTGTACAACGGAACACACATTTACAAGTGTCACATATCAAATTAATCAGTGCAGTCTCGGAAATTGGTTTCGTCTCACCGTGTTGCAACTAAGACGCACATTTAAGCAAAAAACATGGTTGGCGCAAGCAAAGTTGCATGTGACCTGGTGCGCAGAGAAGCGCTACTGTGGCAATAGTGTATGAGGACATCTGTATATTCTTGTTCAAGCTCATTCCTGAAATGACAGAGTTTACATAATATATAGTTTTTCTGGATCCTTTCCTATTGAAGTGTCCGTGTTCCGCCTCACTCTCAGGTGGTCACGCTTTATGCTCCGTGATGTTCGGCTCACGTCACTCTGACTGTTGTGTGCAAGGGGGAAATCCATTTTATAAAGCCCTAAATGCTTCCCTTTAGTAGATATTCTTCATATCTTGTTCCATCCAGTCATAATACATGCCGACCCTTTATGACCTAGAGTTCTCATAAATCCATCTAGAGATGAGTGCTGGCAGTTTCACAGATTTCTGGTCTCTCTGGGCAACTTCTTCACTTTCTCTATCTCAAAGATTTAATACATATCCCTCTATTATGTTTTAATTAATGTAATTAAATCCATACTGCAGTAATGGGTTTCTTTTATCACACCTGCTTCAAACCACACATCCAGCACCTCTCACAGTCCTGCCGTTTCCAACTCAAAAATATCTCCAGGATTATACCTTTTCTCACCCTGGAGCCAACTAAGACCCTCATCCAATCACTGATCATCTCCCGACTGGACTACTGCAACCTCCTCTTATCTGGCCTCCCTGACTCCCAGCTGTCACCACTACAATCTGTCCTCTGCTGCTGCCCGGCTCATCTTCCTCTTCAAACGCACCACATCTAACTCCCCTCTTCTACAAGCCCTACACTGGTTCAGCTTACCCTTCAGAACCCAGTTCAAACTTCTCCCACTAACTTACAATACTCTCACCCAATCCTCTCTTATTTATATCTCTGACCTCATCTCCGTTCATGCTCCAGCCCGCCCATTTCGCTCCTCATATGAATGCCGCCTCTTTCTCCCACTCTTGCCTTTTTTGCCTGTACTGCTTCCTACCTCTGGAACTCTCTCCCTATCAGACTCTCTACCTCGCTACAAAATTTCAAACTGGCTCTCAAGACCCACTTCTTCATTAAAGCTCCAGCTCTAGCCCACTGCCCCACGTTCCCTGCTCACTGTCTCCCTACTCTGTGTCACCCCAGTCTGTCTGACCCCCCTCCCCTTTAGACTCTTAAGGGCCGCATTCAATTAGTTGCGAAAAGTGCCGTTTGGAGAAGTTTTTGCCGATTTGGACTTTTCGCCTGTTTTCAACTTATCTTCATATTTAATTACAGGAAAAGCTTTCTCTATGTATAGGCAAGTGAATTGGAAGTGCATGATCACTATTTTGAGGTGCAAATGTGGGGATTTGGTCCAGAACCCTTTGGACACCCTCCCTAATGACTAATCAGTCCAAAAGACATAAAACATTTTTTTGAGAAGACACCAAAAATTAAATTTCTGGGGTGAAAATGAAAAAAGTGTTGGAAAATGTTATAAAAAGTGGGGGCCTGGTACTTTAGGGGGCTATATGGATGGGACAGGTGTTTTTGGGATTGCACGAGGCTGCAGCAGGTGTATTTTTGAGATTTTTTAAATCTTCACTTTAGAGACATCGAAATATGCTAGTACCCATTTTCATGTACCCCAAATTTGACCTCAGTACTTATTTTTCCCAAAAGAAATAGCTTTCTATAATTTTTCAGCATATAACAGCCAATTCTGACACTTTAAGAACACAAAACACTTTTATTAGGGATATTAGGGCACTTCTATATTGATTTCTAATGTTAGTGCAGCTTTTTCTGGGGTACATACTGATTTTCCCAAAATCTTGGGACTTTTCGCCAATTTCACTTGCCGCCGATTTCGCCTGTTTGCCTTTATACATATTTTGGAACTTAATACGGAGATAAACGGGAGCACGCATGGAAAAAGTATTGCCTAAAAACACACGTAGGGGTCTATTTACTAAGCAGTGTTATGAGACAGAGTGAAAAGTCATGTCTGTGATAAGGTACCAGCCAATCGGCTCCCAACTGTCATCTCACAGGCTGTGTTTGAAAAATGACAGTTGGGAACTGATTGGCTGGCACCTTATCACTTACTTATCACTTTTCACTCTGTCTCATAAAGTTTTTATTTTTATTTGAGGTGTTATAGTTATATTACTCTGCATAGAGGCCCTGACATGGGAGGGCCCACTTGATCAGCATCGCCATACAGACTGGTGGCAGCAGAGCCCTCACCAACCACTCACACCAATGTCACTGTGTGCGCTGTGCCCAGACTGCTATGTAGCCTATCCTATTCATGTGAGCGCAGGCCAAAGCACCTCTTCCCCCACCCATTACTGGCCACGCGCATGGCTCCGCACCTATCTCTTGCATTGATGATGTCAGTACATTTTGTTTTTGTTATTGCTCAGCTTTAAGTTGACGGATCGAGATGAAACAAAGGGCCTGATTCATTATGGATCGCAACTGCGATTGCAATAGCGATAACTCACACAGTCTCACGTCGATAGTACGCTAATCCATTGCGATTGCTATGCCGCCGCAGCACAACATAAGGACGCCCACTTTACCTTACACACATCCGTAATGTTTAGCAAGACTGCAAAATCATCGTTACTATCGAGTACCATCGCAGCGTCACGCACACTTGCACAAGCTCTGACCTTACTCAGGAATTGCTAACCTCATCACACGCTATGAGTACTTATGCTGCGTACGGCATCGCAGTGGATAATTTATGCTCGGCCATGCAACAGTGTTCAAACACCCAGGCACACCTGCGTTTCTCTGACCACCTTCCCCGTCACCTCCCACAAACGGCACTTCCTGTTAATCACTCTGCGATGGGTCTGCGTGGTTACTGCGATGGCAGTCCCAATCACAGTGGCCGGCTCACGCACGCACACTGCGATGCATGCGCAGAATGCAACAATTGGCCGATTGCATGCGTAATCGCAGTTGCGATCGGCAATGAATCTGGCCCTAAGTGCAGTTTTCCTGAAAATCGGTTTAGTAGTTTTTGCGCTTGTATAATATTAGTGTAGATGACACACAAATTGCTGAAACCTATATTAATTATGCATCTTTTTTTTGTTGTAGGCATGTAATGTTTTTTTAAGCCGTCTGTCCCACTTATTAGAATGCATGTATAGATATATAAACTTAATAGCCTGACCTTTCAGACTACTACTATCTAATGAATTAGAACTTATAAAAACTTTTGCTAAGTGAAGTCTTCATTTATGGATCTTCACGTGTTTTTGTGAACATCTATTTTAGTTTTATGCGTAGGATCTCTGTAATGGGCGAGATCTTCAATTAAAACGTTCTATTTTAGGACATCTGCCGTGGACCTTAAGATGCGTACACACTTGACGATTTTACTGAGCGATTGCACGATTACGACATCGTAATCGTGCAATCACTCAGTAATCGTGCACTGTAATGTGGGAAACGACCAGCGATGCGCGCTCCAGCTGGTGGTTTCCGATATCTATCATCGCCTGAACAGATTGGCCATGTACAGGAATGATGGAGGGTGCCTACACTGAGCGACACATCGTTCAGTGTAGGCACTACAGGGGATCAGGAACGACTGTACGATCACGATGTCGTAATCGTACTGTCTTTCCTAATCGCCTAGTGTGTACGCACCTTTACTCGTGTGCAGTCTGTATAAAAGGTGTTTTGCCTGTAGGTAGTGAGCAGACATCTCTCACAGGCTGAGTTGGGCACAGAGCAGGGAGTCCTGCTGTTTGTATCTGTGTGTTCTAGCTCCAGTTCATAAAGGAGGAGATATTACACGCTGTGTGTCATGTTTACTTTGGGAATTAATTACATGTAAGAAATGTAGTATCACGTGTCTGTCTGAGCCTGTTGAGGGACATGCGGCCACAATCGGGCACTCTGTGGATGCTGTGGCTAGAGGCAGGATCCCACAGCAGAGCCTAGATTATGGGAAAAAACTGGGTTGTGACACACAGGAAGTTTTGCATTGACGAATACAGTGTCTAGAGTTTTGCAACAGGTAAGAAATACACATACTAGGTTCTACTCAGTACATGCAAGAAAATAAGGACCTTATGCTCATTGAGGAAAGGCTGCGTTTTATTGTTTCTTAGGGATGTGTTGAATTAAATCTAAGTTTATTCAAGTGTTTAGGCCGAGTGTTCTTATGTTCATGTCTGATTTTTTTTTTTTAAGTTGAAACTTTATTTCTAAATGATAAACTCGTAAAGCAAAAAAAGTATGAGTGCATTATTTAGTGAATACTAAACTAAGGCAGATGTACTAAGCCTTGGATAGAGATAAGAGAGAAACTACCAACCAATCAGCTCCTAACTGTCATTTTTCAAACACAGCCTGTAACATTGCAGTTAGGAGCTGATTGGTTGGTACTTTATCACTCTCCAAGGCTTGGTTCCATCTCCCCCAAAGTATGGGTCTAAGGCATCATTTTTTATTCATTAAACTAGTCACCAATTCTTACCATATTTTAGCTATGTGAAAACCTGCTGGCAGCAATGTGTACTGCTTTGGCTAATGGCTGGAATGTTGCAGCCAAACAGCCTAGAATAGTTTGTCTGACACATCTGAGCAGGACATGCTGTCCCCAAGGTGTCAGCTGGATGCTACTCAATGTAATACAGGGGAGATCTCTTTTCACCAAGTACAGGAAGTTTTGCATGAACTATCTTCCGGTCACAGGGAACGTGTTGTAATATTTATTTACATTTTCATTCATGACGAATGTTAAGGTGTGCTGTGCTGCAACTTTCTCTCCTGATGTGGTGACGCCCCTGCTTTGCCCATTATACTGTAGATGATGTTTATAATTGACCAGTTCGTGTGTACATCAGATCAAGCTGTCAGTCCTGCAACTATGTTTTTCATAGGTGCTGCACATTAACATGGTCCACATGTGTTATTTTCTAAGTGTATGAAGAAATACTTTCTCAAAGTGCATCTGTGTTTGTCTATCTCATTGTGCTGATTGTTGATATAGAAGATCTTGAATCCTTGTCATACCATCTTGATCTCGTGGTTGGTATTTTCCTCTGAAACTAAATATCAGATCAGTGCTTGACATGTAATGGTTGTAAACCTAAGGAAAAAAAAACTAAGGGCCTGATTCAGAGCCACTCGTAAGCGGCAGCTCGTTCGCTCCGAGCGATGTTTGCCCAACTGCGCATGCGTACGGATCGTTATACGCATGCGCGAACCAGTCAGTGCGGTTGAAATTCATGTGCTCGCAAAATAGCGAATGCCTGCTAATTTGAGTGACAGAATGAGGCGTATGTGGGTGGTAACAGGGGAAGGGGCTTGAAAACGGGGAGTGGAAATCCGATCGCAGGCGTGCTTAAAGGTCAAAACGGGCGTTTTAAGGGAGTGCATAATTAATCCAGCAGCGTCATTGACCACGTCACTTGGTTTTTTTTAACTCAGAACTGCTCGCAAAATAGTGGTTGAAAAAACCAACCCCAAGAATAGCGAGCAATTCATACGCTGGTCGATGTACTCGATTAATCTAATAAATAGCAGACATGACGTATGGTGCGAGCGGCCAGGGGGCGTATTTTTCAAATTTACGTTCGCATGTTTTGCTCGCTCGTTCAGACTTAGAGGCGTGAACAGACCGCAAAGTGCGAACAGGTTCATTTGAATAGCCACCCCTTTTTAGAAAACGAACGACCGCAAATAGCGAGCGGCTCTGAATGAGGGCCTAAGTCCCATGGTTTTAGAAACTTGTTAATGTTCTTGGAAGTTCGTACATTAGACAGTAGTTACTATTTAACACTTTAGGTTTTATGTCAGTAGATTAACAGTCATCTAAAAAGGTGTACAGCCATGGCCAAAAGTTTTGAGAATGACACAAGTATTGGTTTTCACCAAGTTTGCTGCTTTAGTGTTTTTAGACCTTTTTGTCAGATGTTACTATGGTATACTGAAGTAAAATTACAAGTATTTCATAAGTGTCAAAGGCTTTTATTGACAATTACATTAAGTTTATGCAAAGAGTCAATATTTGCAGTGTTGACCCTTCTTTTTCCAGACCTCCGCAATTCGCCCTGGCATGCTGTCAATCAAATTCTGGTCACCCAGCAGATGCACATGTGTATTCATTACACAGAGAGACATTTTAAAAGATCCACAGGTGGAGCTAATTGTTTCCCTTGTGATTTCTGTGAGGAGACCTGGAAAACTGTTTGGGGTCCTGAGGACCGAGTTTGAGAACCTGTGGTTTATTAAACTGGAGCACCGTGTATATACCTGCACAACAGTGTTCAGTTTTAGCAAATAGCAGGGCAAGCTCTCGAGGGAACCTTACCTGGTGCCAAGCTTAATGTGCAGATTTAAGATGCTGATAGATCTTGCCACTCACTAACTTGGGGCCTTGCACTTAAACTTGCCACTTTGAGGACATTTGTTGCCCATTCCATTCTGTTATTAGCAGTCAGCTGCATCTATATGAGCCATCTCCGTGGATACATATTTCTATGCATGGCATTTTCAGTCACAGGAATGGAGGGAGGGGGAGGGGGGAGTATTTCCAAACACTTTACATGTTGACTCCTGTGGCTATTTCTGTTTACTGTTGACCACTGATATATGTGTGAAAAGTGCTTGTCTTGGTTAATACCCCATTTACTCCCACTAAACCCAGCACCCAGCATTATTTAATTGGAACATGGAAACTGCTAATGTGAGGGGTTGTTTGCTTTATGTCAAGGATCAAGCATTTTGGGTATTTAAGCAAAAAAGGGAACCAGATATACGTGCAAGCTGATACACAAGGACCTGGCAGTTGCCGAAACAGAATATGTGGCCTGGCACTTATGTTCCCAGACTATAGCTAGTAAATCTATGACAATGATGGGTTTATAGTTGAATTACAGTATTGCGTTTTTTGTCAGGCAGATCATGTCTTTCTGTAGATGATTTGAGTGCGTGTCCTCCTTCCCCATAATGTCCTACATGCCCCCTCCCCAACGAGAGCATGAAGGAGACATTTTCCTCTCCTTCCACAAAAGTGATTGAGCTCACTGGGGATATTACTCTGCCCTGCTCTCCTCTCCTCCGTTCTTTCCTCCCCCTCGCCTCCTTCACTCCTCGCCTCCTTCTCTCCTCACCCTCGCCTCCTTTGCTCCTCACCCTTGTTTCCTTTGCTCCTCACCCTCGCCTCCTTTGCTATTCACCCTCGCCTCCTTTGCTATTCACCCTCGCCTCCTTTGCTCTTCACCCTCGCCTCCTTTGCTCTTCACCCTCGCCTCCTTTGCTCTTCACCCTCACCTCCTTTGCTCTTCACCCTCGCCTCCTTTGCTCTTCACCCTCGCCTCCTTTGCTCTTCACCCTCGCCTCCTTTGCTCCTCACCCTCGCCTCCTTTGCTCCTCACCCTCGCCTCCTTTGCACCTCGCTCTCCTTTGCTCCTCACCCTCGCCCTGCTTTGCTCCTCACCCTCGCCCTCCTTTGCTCCTCACCTCCTTTGCTCCTCCATACTCTTTCTTCCCCTCATTCCTCATCTCCTGACTTTTCATCTGCACTTTCTCCCCCTCTTGCATTAATTGAGACTTTTATTAAGTTGTTTTGCACTGTGCAAGTGGTCTAGACCTGTCTAATGACTAAATACAAACAATCAACGTGTCAGACTGCTGAATAAATTACTTGACTTTGGCAAAACACTTCTAAAAGCACCCAAGACACTAAATTCCTCAAATACTAGTGACTAACTCTACCTGTACTTACAAACCACAGATTTTAGTGGGCATGACTCAGATAAAGCAGCATTCTTGGGCTGGTACTGCTGTTCCAATACCTATGTGTAAATAATGACTAATTTCCTCCTGTCTTAGACTATAAAGATAAGAAACAAAATTAGACAAACTTAAAAATTAAATAAAAGTGACTACTTTCACTTGTCTTTTATCCATATGGGTATAGCATAATAATGTAAATGGGTTCATGATCATGGATATCCTTTTTTCCTCTTGTTTATATGCTCTTGTGATCTAGAATTTGCTACTTACATGCTTTATTTAAAAAATGCAACAATGGGTATGTATTGTCATTTGAGATTAATGGGCAGGTAATCTGAATGAAAAATACATATACAAAGCTAAGATTCTTGGCATCCAAACTTTATGGGGGGAATTAAATTTTATTTGTGTGTCAAAAAGTAATGGGAGTCTGACGGAGCTGTTCAATTGGATAAGAAGGAAGGGTGGACAACCACAATAGCGCTATTGCTCAGCGCCATTGTAGTTGTCCACCCTCCCTTCATATCTAATTTCCTGAGGTGATAGGACTTAGGCAACCATCAGGAGCTTTGCTAATTACAGATTGCGCCCTTTCTTTTCTCTACAGAGCTATTCAGTTGTCCTGCTGGCGGGTACGAATGCCATGGTTGCCCAATACTTATCGTGTTTGTCGCACCCAAATGCACCAGGTTTAGCAGTTTTAGGCCTAGACAATTGGGCGCGCTGCTGAAACGGCAGTGTTAGTGCCCAAACGGCCCTCAGGATGGTGCGAGCAGAAATAATTGGCACTTGGTCCCGATTAGAGCAACAATTGAACAGCTCGCCGGACGCCCAAAAAACAATTGAATCTTCCCCCTATGATGGCAGGCAGCCAAACCTAGCCCCCCTTCCCCGCCACCTAAACCTAAGTCGTCCCCCCCCCCCTGTGGTACCCTAACCCACCCTCCCCCCACGGCTGTCCGCGCCCGGCATCCCTTGGATCGGGATGCCGGTCTCCAAGCATCGGTAAAATGACAGGCATCTAGGTTTAACCCTCACTGGGATTAAGCAGTCGGGAAGCCGGCTGTCGGGATTAGGTCGCTTCCCGACAGCATACCTATGTGCTTGGTTTCTCATGTAGACTTTGCCATGACGATACCATGTGAGAAGTAAAAATTACATTTTCCTTCATTCAGTACAGTATTTATGACGGGCCTCAAAAGACCTAGAATTCTCAGCCCACTCATTTTATTTTGGAAAATAATGTCCATGACTGCGACTATAATGGTGCATACACACGGTCAGATTTTTCTTCAGATCTGAAGGATAACGATTTAAAGAATCGTTCATATCTGAAGGAAAATCTGACATATCTGACATGTCTGAATGATGAACGATGCTCGTTCCCGATGGTCAGATAACAATATCTGACATCTGATGGGTTTGCCGTCAGATTTGGACGATTCCATTAATTTTAATGCAGTCAAAAATCGTTCATAGTTCAAATCGTTGGTCAAATCGTTCATCAAATCGTTTATATCGTTCAAATTGTTCAAATCGTTCATCTGACAAATCTGACCGTGTGTATGCTCCATAATTGTGATTTTTTTTAATTTGACTGTTTTACTTACATCTTGATTTGGCCCCCTCTCTGCAAACTGTTTCACTGGCTGCCCACTCACCACAGAACACAGTACAACTCCTTACCTCCAGATATAAAGCCTTCAATTGCTCCATTCCCTCCTATGGCCCATATTCAATTAGTTTTGCGTATGCAATAAAGTTTCGCCTGCCGGACTTTTCGCCTGCATCGCGTATTTTAGCCACGGAAAGTTATCGCGCGCGTGTACCCATAATTTCCCTATTCAATTCCAAAAGACGCGAAAATGGAGACATGCGAAGTCAGAACAGGCGGAAAGTGGTGTCAGAATCGGGGAAATCAGCCTGATCCTCCCAAAAAGATGCAGAAACATTGGGGAAGAATGTAGTAGTGCCAGGATTAGCCCTAATTAAACAGTTTGGGGTACTTAAGTTGGTACAATTGTCTCTAAATAGCATCCTTGCACAAGTGGTGAAGAATAGTATTAAGCTGTTTTTTTGGGGGGTAAAATAAGTAGTCCTGGCATATTTGGGGTACTTGAAAATGGGTGGTAGCATATTTAAAAGTCGCTAAAGTGAAGTTATAAAAAATGCACCTTAAGCAAACACCTGCAAACCAAAAAACATCTCACCAATACTTGCAGACCCCCTAAAAGTCTATTTCGCTACTTTTTATATTTGTGCCCCCAAACAACTTTTTGGGGTGTCCCTTACTTTTTTGGGATTTTTTGAGTGGTTTCCCCACCTTTGCACCCCAAAATAAAAATGTTACACTTCTTTTCTCCTGCTATTCAGAGGCGAATCTTTTTCGCCTATTACATTGCATTGCGTTTCCGTGTACGCGAAAAGCAGATGGAATTGAATACGGAGATAACTTTCCGCCTGCCGAAAAGTCGCAATCTGCGATACTTTTTCGCGGATCTCAGCTTTTCGCTTCTAATTGAATACGGCCTATATCTCCAAACTCCTCTCTATCCATACTTCATCCTGCCTGCTCTGCTCCTCCACGGATCGCCATCTCCCACCCACCCTTGTTACCTCCCCTCACTCCCGCGACCAAGACTTCTGCAATGCTGTCCTACTGCACGGAAACTCCCTCCCTCTATCATAGTGTCTGCTAGTCTCCACACTTTTAAATGGGCCCTTAAGACTCACCTCTCAATAAAAGCCTCAGCCCTCATACAGTAACTCACTAGTCTGCTCCTCTCACCATCCACTTCTCCTCTCTCCTAGTTCCCCATCCTTGTTACGCCACTCCCTTGAAGACTCTTAGGGGTCTATTTACTAAACAGTGTTAGGAGACACAGTGAAATGAGATAAGGTACCAGCCAATCCGCTCCTAACTGCCATGTCACAGGCTGTGTTTGAGAAATGACAGTTGGGAGCTGATTGGCTGGCACCTTATCACTTTTCACTTTGTCTCCTAACACTGTTTCGTAAATAGACCCCTTAAACCCTTAAGGACAGGGCCCTCATCACTTGTTCTTTTCTCCTGGCACAATCCCTGACACCATTTTCCCAACTGTCGAACTCTGAATCTTCCTGTTCGCCAAGGCTCATTTGCTGTTTTGAGATCCCCCAACTGACCAATGATAGCTTCACTAGCCGCTGTGGGTCACCCAATCATCTACTTCATCATACTCCCATTGCCTTGCCTTTGGTTGTATTTTAGTTATCCTATGTATATTTGTATACTGTTTGCTTATCCATGTACATGAGCTCCCAAGTGTAGGCATCACAAATGGATGTAAGACAAATCTCAGCCCAGCATTATCTGTAGATATTGTTTTTCTTGATAGCAGTTTCTCCGAACAAGTGATATCTTTACCATATACTAGTCTGTCAGGCTTCAGTCAGATAATTTTTGCTTACATAGGGAAAGCCCTACAGGACACCCTTATTGTTTTATCTTGATAAGAATGTTGAGAAACCAGTTTAACAGAACACAAATATCTATACCAGCTTTTGCCAACTGAAGCGTGCAAGTAAACTTATGTTGATGACTTAAGGATGCCAGATCGATTGCTGCAACCTGTATCTTCATACTGTGCATATCCTGTTCTAGAAACGTGCCTCGCGCAGTTATATAACAGTCATTCCTTTCCTTTCAGTCACGTTAAACTGCATGTGTAACCTGGAATGTTGCCATGGACGGACCTCACCACCTAGAAGACCAGAACAGCCCACTGTGTAAAGTGCAAAGCCCGGAATATCCACATGATGGTCAAGTAAGTTCTGTCTCTTATTTACGCAAGTCCTGAGTTTTACGTATAATCATTTTTTTCAACGATTTGTGTTTAGTGAAATCTGTGTATACGAAGTTCAAATGATAATGGAACATCATATCTGTTTTGTATTTTCTCAAGGCTGTGGCTGTTTGCAGGTCTTGGATGTATTTGCTTCAAACAACATTATTTACAATAAGTCACACTGGTTTTCTTTATTTTAAAAAGTTTTCAATAAAAGAAGATTGTATGTGATATGCAGATTATTTGGCATCTTCATTTTCTCCAAGATGTCAGATCTGCATTCTAATACCCCATGGTCAGGACTAGTTGCAGAGCAAATGCTATCAGGGTGCCTGTTTAATGGACCACTTCCTAATGGCCTATCCTCAGATGATTTCTCATCAAGTCTTCCTATAGGCTCCTTGACACCTCTCGAAAGGACCACTTCATAATGGCTCATTCTCAGATTATTTCCTATCAAGTCTTCCTATAGGCTCCTTGCCACCTCTCTAAAGGACCACTATCCAATGGCCCATCCACAGATGATTTCCCATCAATACTTCTCACTTGCTCCTTCCCACTTGCTGAAATGACAATGGCCCATGCTAAGAGAGAGCATTGCACACTATAAAGCCTGATTTAGAGGCTGTCAGCTTGCTGAACTCGCTATTACAGATGCTCATGATGTCAAGTTCTCATTAATAATAAACTGCAATTAAAAAATTATGTTAAGTCAATAAAAAATTTGCTTCCTTTCTCCCTTGTTGCCATATGCGTATATATATTAGGGAGGTGCACCGACCCCCGTGTTTTGGTTTTGATTTTGGATCTGTATCTCCTTCAAGGTTTTGGATTTGGTTTTGCAAACCACCTTCAATTGTTTTGGATCTGGATATTTTAAATAAAATATAGATGGAAAGTTTTAAAAACAGCTAATATCATGTATTTTATGCAATCCAAAACCCGAAATGTGGATTTAAAATCTGAATTCCAAACCACAAAAAGATCAGAATCGTGACCCGGATTTACCCGGATCTCCTTAGGAGATTAGAACCGTGACTCGGATTTACCCGGATTCACGAAATTCGGGTGGATTTGGATCTCTGGAGAACCGAACCGCACATCTTTAATATATATAATATATATATATTTAGAACTGTAACTTGTGTATGTGTATATGAACCAATTCTCAACAATTCAAATCTAAGATGATTATTTACAGTGCCATATGCATACATGCCACCATGTGGCTGATCATTGAACCCCTAAGATCCCTATTAGCAACAAATGAAGTAGGTATATTAGTAAGTGCTAGTAACGTGCACGTTACTAGATCTTTCTAATATACTTACTTCATTGGTTTCTACAAACAAAAAGTGTGGTGGTCGCTCACATCAGCCTAATGACATTGCACAGGTGCTTGTAAAGGGCGGGGTTTACACTGAACTACAGAAAAAAAGGGATTTTCCCTCCAGCACACTGCAGAAATATCAGAAAAATACTTGAATCCTACATGATAGAAATTTCTATTATCATGTAGGATTCAAGTATTTTTGCTGATATTGGTTCATTGTTTTCTAATAAGTACTGGGTTGGATCACCAAAAGTGCCGTTTGGGCGCCCAAACAGGTAACTTTTCATGCATTTCAGCTCGCAACCCTCAGGGGGGGGGGTGCGAGCTGAAATGCCAGCGCCATCAGCTGATCGCACCCGACAGGAGCAACAATTGAATAGCTCCGTTGGGCACGTAGGTGGCTGTAAACGATTCAATTCCGCCCAATGTATGAATTGTTGAGTATTGGTTCATATACACATACAAAGCACGGTGGGTGCTCTATTTCAGTTCTAATATTTTTATTTCTTTTCACGTAACGGATTGCCACTGTTGCATTTCTACGTTTTAAGCTGACACCCATATTGCTGGGGAGTGCTTTACACATTTTTTCAGTTGGTGTATTCAACTTATGGTTACTTTAGATAATTTATGCACAGTCACAAGAATTTTAGGTTTGATTAAGGGTCCTTCCTTCATTTGGCACTGTAATCTTCTTTTGTGTGTGTATATATATATATTTGTTTTTACATAGGTTACTTTTTCGATACTAAATTAAATAACTGTTAGACCACAATGCGACAGAGTAACGAATATTATATATAAAATTCATTGGTTTGTTTGTCCGGTTATGCATTTGGACACCCCTGCACTGATTGGGATGAATCCTATGCAAGGTGGTCCAGTTGAATCCTGGCTAGGCTTTAGAGGGGTTAGGGTTCCAGTCAGACCTCCTGTTGGTGCACGCTGGGCAGTACTTTGACCCAGGGAGCCTGTTCTGAGCCTTCCACTGGATGGTTTTGGACGAAAACTTCACAGAGTGGTAACATTGGGCCCAACATACTAGGGCGTTGAGGTCCCAGCCGAAGCTCCTTTTGGTGTATGCTGGCCAAAACTTTGACCCGGGCAGCCTATTCTGGGCGTTTCACTGGATGGATTTGGATGAAAACATCACAGAGGGGTGACAATTGACCTGGGATGCCTAATGGAGTGGTTGGGATCCCGGCCAGACCTCACGGTGGAGTGCACTGAGCAGAACTTTGACCCAGGGAGCCTGTTCTGGGCCTTCCACTGGATGAATTTGGAACAAACAAACACACACACACCTACCTACCTACCTACCTACCTGTTAATGGCTGAAATCTTAGGGCAGGAATGTTTTCTCTAAGAATATCATTATAGGCCTTGTACACTATTTGATAATAGAGACCAGCTGTATTGCTGAATAACACTTCTGCACTAGTGACCTGCTTGGTGTATGTTATTGTATTTGTGACATGTTGTAGGCTATGATATTCATTTGGAAGTGAACAGGGAACCCATATGGTTTTAATAAAAGGTCTATTTTTGTTTTTCATTTGTGTAAAATGCCTAATCTTCCCATTCCTTTGTTCTATGTCTCATTATTGTACCTACTGGAATGCATTTCTCTAGGGGAAAAGTGTGGCCCCTTCCACACAGAGCCCCCTGATTGGTTCCCCAAGAGCATGGGCATGGGTGTAACTAGGTATTTGAAGACCCATTGCAAAAGTTTGTAAGGGCCCCTATGTACCACCCACGGGTGAAAAACGTATAGAACACATGTAACTTTGACAAGGAAGATGGGCCCTCCTCAGCTCTGGGCCCCATAGCAGCTGCACCCCTTGCACCTATGGTAGTTACGCCCATGAGCATGGGCCCACCCTTTTTTCTTAATAGATGCAACTCAGAGCCAATTCCCAGACCAGGGTAATTTGCCAAAGCTTCATTTCCACAAATACTGCAGCCTGTCTCATTAGAAGTCTATGTAATGGAGCTAAATCCCACTAACGTCGTCAGGGGGCTATTCAGTTGTGGCGTGCAGACATATATACGAAAAGTTGGCCATTTGGGTGCTCAAACTGCCATTTTGGCAGCACATCCAATGGTTTTGACGGGTTTAGCCGCTTTAGGCCCGTATTCAATTTGAGGCGAAAAGTCCGGATCCGCGATACTTTTTCGCAGATGATGTAATTTTTGCCTGTGTTGCTTTTACCCCGTGTTCAATTTGAAAGACTAGGCGAAAAAGTTTCGCCTATGAATAGCAGGCGGAAAAAAGTGCAGAATTGGGGTTTTGGGGTGCAACGTTGCGGGAACCCCCGTGCAGCTTTCAGACAGTCCCCCAAAGGTAAACTGTGTCAAATTAAAAAAAAAAAAAAAAAAAAACACTTAAGGACACCCCAAAAAATGAATTAGAAAAAGGGGGAGAAAAAAAAAAAGTTGGGGGATAAAGTTAAAAACTAGCGAACTTGACTCTGGGGGAAGATCCCCAAGTATGCCCCAGGTGTTTTTTTGATTGCAGGCGCTTGCGGCAGATGGATTTTTCACCATTTTTTTCAACTTCACTTTAGCAACTTTTACATATGCTCACCCCCATTTTTAAGTACCCCAAATTTGTTGGGATAACTTATTTTCTGGATAAAATACTCCTGTATACTATTCTGCATCAGGTATAGAAAAACGCTATTTAGCAGCTATTGAGCCCGTTTAAAAACACCAAATACCTTCAGCAAGCCAAATCGGGGGGGGTACCATAGTGAACCGCCATGTCAAAGCATCTTTTGGGGGGTGTCAGGCTGATTTCCCCAATTCTGACAGTACTTTCCGCCTGTTCAAGTTTCGCTGGCTCCCGTTTTCGTGTACTTTCAAATTGAATACGGGGTAAAGCGGGCACGCACGCTATACTTTTCCGCCTGCAAAACAGGCGAAGTAGGCGAAAAGTCCGGGCCGCGAAAAAGTATCACGGCTTGGCTCAAATTGAATACGACTCTTACTCGGCTAAACCGGTGCATTTGGGTGCGACAATTGCGGGTTCCACCCGCCGGAACAACAATTGAATAGCTCTGTTGGACGGCCATTACTATTGGACGCGCAAAAAACAACTGAATCTCCCCCCTAGTTCTTATGGTATTGCTGTGCCCATGCCACTAAGGAAACAGTGCCAAATACAGTGCAATCCATCTACATTTGCGCAAATGCGGTGCAGAAAAAGTGGAATAACATTTTAAGTAGACTTTTTTTTTTTTTTTTTTATAGCCGTATACCCAGTATTTTATATAGGAGTCTTGTGATGGTAGCCAAATATGTCAACTTTTTGTCTTATCCTTTTGACAAAAGCACTTTTTTTTGTTTTATTAATTCTTTTGGGATTAGGTTATGTTCAAGTAAATGTTATTTTTATGCACGTTTATGTCCGTCTTTACAAATCATTGGGAGCAGGTAGCTGAAATTTGCTGCTGGGACCTAAATTCTTGCACTGTTTTTATGCTCATTGTCTTTGGCTGCTTAAGAATCTGCTGGCTCTTACACATTTTAACGACAACCTACTGTTTTATGTAATTCTCAGTCGTTTGGTTCAATGTTTTATACAGAAATGTGTTTTAAGGCCAAAATCTTCCTGCTTCTCTTTGACAGAAATCTCATATTACTGCTCTCTACCAAAAGGCACCGTACCCCTTACCACTATGCGGCGCTGTCCTCCCTAACATAACCACACTAATGATCCCTACCTCAAAAAGAAAGGAACAAATATCAACACCCTCATGTCCTGAAATACTCATGTGCTGCTGTGCAATTTTTGCTATTGATTATTTGATTGGCTACAGGTTTTTATCTCCATCTACCTCTAAACTAGGATGATGGGCTGCAGATGAAGTTTGACAACCGGTGCTCTGACCCTAGTCAAATGTTCTTTCAAACCATTTACACCCATGCAGATCTGCTCTATCTATTCTGGGTTGATGGCTAGAATGGGACCTGTTTTTTTTACTCCTTTCTAATTCATTGTCTAAGTGTTTTCAGAATTCATTATATACACCGGTAAATTGGTTGACAAAAAACGGTAGACATTCAGAAAGTCGACACTAGAAGGATGACATATTTTGAATGTCGACTGTAAAAAGGTCGACATGGTCATTACGTCGACCATCCCTCTGTAGTCATGTATTTTTACCTCTACAGGGTTAAATGGTCACATGGTTTTTTTTAATGATTTTTTTTGAGGGTTAGGTTATAAAACAAACGTGTCAACTTGTTAAATGTTGACCTTTTAGCTGTGTCCACCATTTAACCCTGTCGAAACAAATACATGTCTACAGACTGATGGTCGACCTAATGACCATGTGGAACTTTTTCTGTCTATATTCAGAACCAGTCGACATTATGAATATCAATTTTTACTGAATGATTTTGTTCCAAGTGCTTGTTTATAGTGTTCCTAACATATGTCTATTTATATAGTACGTCAGATTGTTTCTATGTATATTACT